>JBBBDQ010030129.1:0-382530 GCA_037127315.1 Ascarosepion bandense
ATATATATATATACACATACACACATACACACACACACACACACACACACATACAAAAGGCAAGTCAAAGAAAAACAGAAAACAACCGCTCCCAATGTATGATACAATAAAAAAGTGCTTGATACAAATTTCAGCAAGAAGAAAATGGAGCAAAATATACTTGGCAAATAAGCTGTCACACCTAGCTACATGGCTTTTAACTGTGAGGTATCTTCAGGCAGATGGTCTGCCTGAAGATACCTCACAATTGAAATACAGGTAACCAGGTATGACAGCTTATTTGCTGAGTATATATGTACATATATGCATACAAGTGTATATATATATATATATATATATATATGTGTGTGTGTGTGTGTGTATTGTAATTTTCTTATTACAATTGTATATATATATTTATATTTATTTATTTATAAATTATACTTTAGAACATGTACAAGCCACTACAAAATTGTACATTTTGTTTTGACATTGAAAGAACAATGTCTTATCAAGTAGTTAATAAGGATGGTAATAAACATTTTTTTGAAAAGAAAACCCACTTCCTTTTATTTTTGGAAATCTTTTTGTTTGAAGTAAGAGGATATTAAAAAAAGATAGGGAAAAAAAGGAAGAAGGGCAGAAATCAAAAAATGGAAAAGAATGAGTTAAGAGAAAGGCATAGAGGAAACAAAAAGCAAAGAGGAAAACAAGAGTGAAAGAACTGAGAGGAAAGAGGCAATGGAAGCAAGAGAGAAAATTTAAATTTAGGCAGGAAGTAAATTATAGATGGATACATATTAGCCACATGTTGTCTGGGCTTAACAAAAAGGAAAAGTGAGAAAATGCACAGAGGGAAGAAAGTTGGTGAGGGAGACAACAGAAACAGCAAAGAAATAGAAATTTAAAATTTTGGCCCGAAGTGAATTGCAGATAGATACAGACGTTCATCACATTCTTTCAAACTAAATCCTTTGACATTTAAAAAAAAATAAAATGATGAAATTACATACACAAACAGAGGAATCATTCATAAAACGCAAATTAGAAGACATTTAAAAAACACACACAAAGATATAAATTCATTAACGCTAATATTATAAATTGGTAAAGTAAAATAAAAATTCTTTTATAAAAAATAAGAATTAAACTTTAAAATTAAAATTTTCTTTTCTTTTCTTCGCTCCTTATTCATTTGAAGATATATATATATATTTATTCATTCTCCCCCCCCCCCCCCAAGCAAAACAGGACTGACACTGGTGTGCAGGGGGTTATAGTAGAAGAAAAAACTGAGTACAGGGGATGTCTAAGAAAAGATAAGAGGTGGGTAGGATATGGTAACTGATGTTGCATTTAAACTTTTGGAGATCGTAGCTATCAGGGGAGCAAGTATAGGAAGGCAAGAAGTGTGAGAAAAGAAACTTCTAGAGTAGAAGTGTCAGTTATATTTGACTATTTTGATGGTAAAAGTGTGGGACCTAGATCCCAATTTAGTAGCATGAGTAAATTCATCTGGGTGGGGCAAAAAGGAAAGAATCTCTTCAGAACAGAAGATGTGAAAATATTTGTAGAAAAGGCAGAGGGATGTCACATCCTGTCAGTGAGAAAGTGAAGTTGACTTGCTATATTGAGATCAATTACATTAAAGGCAAAAATAGTGTCATCATAATGCTTAGTTATGCAACTATCAGTTTCATGCATGCTTAAATGTGCAATAAGAATTGGTTAGTATGGATTTTCCCTGCTCATATTAACCATAATCACCAATGGGGGCGAAAAAAAAAAACCAATGACAAAAGATATATCTCATGTTTTCTTTTTTTTCTTTTTTTTTTTTTTTAAAGCTTACCTGGAGCATAACATCCTTGTTTGGATGAGGGTGACATCCACCAGAATACAAAAGGGTATGTTCTCCAAAGGTGGGCTCAGTATTACTATGCCCCTAAGCCATTGGCACAGGTGCAATTATGATAAATGCTCAACTATGCTGAGACTATAAAATTCCCATGCAAGAGTAATAATCTTCTCTGTGCCCTGCCCCTTCAGGACATTAACAATCAGGGTTCTTCACAACTTCCTGTCCTTTGTAGCCCTTAGTAAATTTTGTCTTTTCGTTATTTCTCCCAAGCCCAGCTTCACCATCCTTTTACCTAAGCTCGCTAGGTAAGTGATATGTTGTTTTCCTTTGTCCTTCTTGCCTTCAATTTGTCCTGTGAGTATCAAATTTTTCAAGTCTCATTCCTCATTATGTGCCTAAGAAAATTCAGCACTCTCTTTCTGATTTTAACTTTCAGTATATTTTTTGTTTTTATTTTCTTTAAATGGTATTTTTAGCATTCTTCTGTAGAACTACATTTCTGTTGATTTCAAGTCTTTTTCTTCCCTTTTTTTTTTAATTTTTCTCTTTCACCTACCCTCTACCATGGTGCTGGAAGGGAGTTCCACAAACACAGAGTGCAAGAAAAGAAACTGTTAGTATAGAACTTAACTGTAAATTGACAAGATTTCAATGCCAGTATAATTTGTTTATATTTCCAAGATGAGGTATTGTAACCATTTACACTACTCATATTGTTCAAATTGTTGTCCGCATCTTTATTGGAATATTCACAATGTTTAACTAAAACTGAGGTATGCAAAGTTCATGGTACATGCAATTAGAACAATCTACTCCCATAGGTAAAATAAAGGGTTTAGTTTGAAATTTCAGTAAACATCACCTGAAGAAAACTGGTGCATACAATGGCCAAATTTTGTGAATGTGGCAGTAAACATTAGAGCAACTGTCCAAGCAATGTAAATATATTAAATGATATATAATTGTGTAGTTTTTTTACAATAAAGACTCACATGCACATATCTAATAAAAAAAATAAATAAATAAAATAAAAAAACTATTGATTGGAAAAATTCAGTATAATACATTTTGTTCTTTAGGACATCATTGGACTAAAATAAAGTTTTTATTGATTGAATTATATATGTGTGTAGGGACAGGAGAGGGAATATAAAAATGCAAGTGTCAGTTACAATGATACACTGACAGAAAATGCTATGTTGGAATGCTGAAATTTTAAATTTTTAAATTCAAAATTTTCTTTTCTCAACTGAATTGACATGGCCAAGGATGCATTTCAAAAGCTAACCAGATTACTGAGAAACAGGAAGATCTCATTGGAAACAAAGAAAAAAGTGCTGAACTGCTATGTGATATCTGTCCTTCTGTATGGCAGTGAATGTTGGACAATCTCCTCAAGGATGAAGGAGAGGCTCAAGGCAGTTGTTTTGAAAAGATACATTTTGTGTTCATATAATCTTTTATTTAATTCTTTAAGGTTTCTCTATGTATTCTTATTACAGGTGATAGAGTAATTTCTCCTTGAAAAGAATACAAAGTAGAAAATGCTTTGATCACAACATCATCCATAGCAAATTTCACAATCAAGTCTCCTGAGACATAAGATGAAAAAGAAAATCCAAAAATACATACCTACTAAAATAACATGAAATATATATATGTTTGTGTGTATTTATTACCATATTGTTTCTTGGGATTAATAGGGGGGAGTGTTTTCCCGTTGCCTTTTCCATGATTGTTTATTGAGACACTGCCTCTAGTCAGATGACTGTTGACACATGAAGTGTTCTTCTGGCTTTGGGTAAGTCTTGTTTCCATTCTACTGGATTGCTAACAACTCACCTCATTTGCAAGAACACAAAGTAAAATAGCTGGTTTAGTCACTGACACTCCGACAGTGAAATACATACTTACCTATATATATATATATATATATATATATATATATAATATAGTTTTTCCTCTGTTATATTGCATTGCATTGAGCACTGTCCTATTAACACCTGATAAATATTTATATATTGATTTGTCTTTGTCATATGCAAAAAAAGAGCCCAAATGTCAGTTACAGGTTGGAGATACTAAAATCAAGCAGGTACAGAAATTTACCTACCTGGGAAGTGTTCTGAGGATGGAAAGGGAAACACGCAAATCCAAAGGCATATTGGGATGGCCAAAGAAGTATTCCAAAAGCTAAGCAAAGTATTAAGAGATAGCAAAATTTCATTGGAAGCAAAGTAAAGAGTACTAGACTGTTATCTGTCCTTTTGTACGGCGGTGAATGCTGGAAAATCTCAAAATTGAAGAAGACTCAAAGCAGCATAAATGTGTTTCTACAAAAAGATGCTGAGGATACCATGAACCAAATTTATACTTAATATCAGGAAGAGACAGTTGAAATTTCTTTGACGTGTAATGAGGATAGAGTGCTTGGAGAATCTGATACTCACAGGGAAGATAGACAGAGGAAAACAGCACATGATATATTTGATGGGCTTGAGCAAATGGATAGCAGAGCAGGGCTTGGGAGAAATAACGAGACAAAACTTGTTAAGAGCTATAAGGGACAGGAAGATGTGGAGGGCCATGATCATCTACATTCTGAATGAACATGGCACATAAAAGAAGTGTGTATATATATATATATATATATATATATATATATATATACACACACACACATACACTTCTTTTTATGTGCCATATATATGGTGTAGAAAAATTGAAGCCAAAACTGCTGACTTTCAGTGATTTACTAAGGCATTTAAGGCAAGCAGACTTCACAATAAAGTGCTCAATATCAGAGATGAAAATAGAGCTTTAATAGAATGAATATAAAAGAAATTGTCACTTAGCTAATCAATGTCACTTCTACTATGCCAAGTTCAAAGTTTCATGAGCATATAAGAATGTGCTCACTCATCAGGCCTTGTCTGGTTTTGTCTGTTGATATTTTTCTCTATTTCTGTGTTTATATACTGTTGTGAAACTGGTATTACTTTTATGTGTAACTGTGTGAGTTTTTAAGTTTGTTTTTCTTGATGGATGTCATGTTATCTGGTTAGCTATCTTTTATTTCTATTAACTAAGTAATGTATACACACACACAGTGCGATGGATAAATTTTCACGATTTTATATTAATTTTGCACATGCACATTGTTTGTTTTTGATTTTGTTAACTGCACAGTATATTTGGGTCAGTTGGTCATTGTCTGTGAGAAAATGATCACCATTATGCAAGTTGGAAACAGCATGATGTAATGCTTGGCATTTGCACCAGAAGCTCCAGTACAAACATTTCAAAGTGTTTGATTATCAATCTGATGACAGTGCAGAAGATTCAAAAAGAGTTGGATGAGTCTAATGATGGTTATGAAGCTTACAGCTGCTTGGAAAACTCACTCTTCTCATTTTGATAGAAAAGAACTTCTGAATTTGTTTGTAAGGGCCTTAGACTCAACATGGAGGCCTACATGAAGTGCCTTGAGGAGGTAAATAAAGAGGGTGACTGCTGGAAGAACATGTCTAGCAACAGGACTCTGCACCATGCCACACAAGCAGGAGAACCCAGTCATGGCAAGTCAGACAATATTCTACAACCAAATCACCCCTTACATCTGGCCACCTAACTCCCCAGACTGCAACCTCCTTAATTATTATGCGTGGGGCACAGCTGAGCAAGGGACCAACAATTCTCCTTGTAGCACTAAAGATGAACTGAAGGCAAGAATTATGACAGCATTCCCTAACTTAAACAAGGAGACTGTCTCAGAGATGCAGGAGATTCCAAAGTTGTCTGGAGGCCATAGTTAAAGCCAATGGCAATTTTATTGAATAAATTTACTGTTTTGTATTTCAAGATATTTTTGTGTAATTTTGGTAAATGTATCTGTTAAAATGAGATGTCAGTGTTATTTCCATTTTTGCATAATTTAGATGACAATTCATCCATCTCACCCTCTGTGTGTGGGTGGGAGTCCTCTTGTCCTAGCCCACAAATGTCAGCACTCCTCAAATTGACTTGGCTGTTCATAAAGGATAGTGAAATTTGATCTTACTCAATCTACATTTGTCAGATTTGAAAAATATTGATATATATATATATTTTTTTCATTTTAGAAGTGAGGGGAACCTGTTCATAATATCAATATAATGTCAAATCAATTCCTGAATTTTTTAATATCAAGTTTGAAACTGTGTTCATGCCATTGATAATGTACTTTCTCTGTGTGCCATGTTCCTTCAGGATAATGTTGATGATGGTTCTTCACAATTTCCTCTCTCTTGTGACTGTTTTCTCCCTTTTTGATCAGTTAAATTGTTTGCTGCTTTTCTCTCTTTCTTACCTTTATTATGCCCTTTGAGGGTTAAGTTCTCCAAGGTCTCCTTCCTCGTTATGTGCCCAAGAGATTTCAGCTGTCTCTTTCTGATTATAAGGGTCCTTTTTGTTTCTATTTTCCTTGAGAGTTCCTTGTTGCATACTTACACCATTCATGGAATTCTCAGTATCCTTCTGTAGAACAATCATGATTTGAACATTAGCATATAAATTAGTTGTTTTTTTTATGGGGAGGAGTTAGTAGTAGATGACTCCAATTGGAATGAAGACCTGCTTTTGGTATATTAGTAGTGATTTACTTGGCTTAGCTGAGTGATTAGAACATTAGAATTCTGGCCATGAGGTCCTGCTTTAAATTTTACTATTTGATGATGATATCATCCTGGGGAGACACTGCTAGTGTGTTGCACTGTTGAGAAGTGCCTGAAAACCATAGCACAGCTTGACTTTATCCTTGAATTAAATTAGTTAGTCAAAACTGTTCAGAAGCCATTAAAGTTGGAATTATTTACATACTAACGATTGCCCTCATCTTTGTTGTTACTATCACAATGTTTCAGCCATTGTACCCTGTGGCCCTCATCAGCATTGGAAATAGAATTAGTGAACAAAGAAATCATTTACATTATTTACACTCTTACCATTGTATTCATCTTTGTTGTTGTCATTACAATATTGTAGCCATTGTCCCTCCCAGCTTTTATCAGGTGTTTGTCAATCCCAGTGACCTTCAGAAAATGATTGCATGGAACAACAATCAATTGAATTAAAGCATTGATTCATGAATTTGCTGACATAATAATTATGAACACCATTTACATTGTTCGGACTATTGTCGTCATCTTTACTTCCAGGTCTATGATGTTTTGGCTGTTCTAGGCTCCGTCTTTTTTCAGGTGCTAGGAATTTTAAACCAAACTCTTTATTATAATCACTGATTTCAAGGGAATCAGTAATATGGAGTGCTAGAGAAAATCATTAATGTCAAAGAAAGCTTGCAATATGAGCTCTAGTTTAAAAAAAAAAAGCTAGAGAAAATTATTAGCATCAAAGATTACAATATGAGCTCTGGTAAAAAATGATTACTGAGATATTAAGTTTATAAGTCCCAGAAATTCACATGCTGATATCATTAAGGAGACATGGCCCAGTATATATAGGTGTTGTTTAGTTCCAGTGACTTAACCCAAAGAGTTGTTAGTTCAATACCAGGCCGAATAGATAACTGTTTTACAAGAAATAATCATTTAAGCACTCCAAGGAATTCTGTTTTAGCTACTATAAACATTAAGAGGGTTAAAATTTAATTTCTCAAAATTTCTTAAAATTAAATCAGTGGGGAGTAACAGATGTAAAAAATAAAACATATTTTCACCAAGATTTTCTATAAAAACATTTCTAAAATAATTTTATTCATTTGTAAATAAATCCTGAAAGTTTCATTAAAATTTAACAATTATTTGATTTTTGTAAAGTTTCTCAATCTAAATCCTATTCTAATTTTTGGTCCCCATGCAATGTTTTTCACTAAAGTTTTGAACATGCTGAAAAGGATATAAAAATATAATTAAATAAAAAAAATACTTTGGTCTTTCTTCTTAATAATAACAAAGAGTTGAGCAATAAAACTTTCTTTTTATCAAGTTTAAGACATTTTTACATCATGGTATGTTCGGGTTTTTTTTTTTTTTTTTTTTTTTTTTTTCAGCGAATTAGTGGAGGTATCTACATTAGAAGGAACTTGAATGAAACCCAATCTTAAACAGGGAACAAGGGAAAAAAACTTCACTCTTGTTGAGGAGAGTGAACCAGATGATAGGGAAAAATATCTACTTCTATTAAGAAAAAAAAAATTCGGAGTTCAGGCTGAGATAGTATAGAGTTAGAGTAGGCTTTGGAAGAAACTGATAACACTATCATAAACATGAAACCAGAGATCAACTTTTTACTCTTGTTCAAAAGATTGGGTAGGCATATGAACCAAACAATAAATGAATCTATCTGCTATTGAGAAGAAAAAAATAAGTAGTAAAATTTTTGAGTTTGGGCAAAGAAATTAGAAATAAAGAGTTGCATTTTAAACCACAGGTTGGGTTGAAGCAACACAAATATGCTTGAGCAGGCATCTGCCACAGGGATTAACTAGCCACCATAGTAGGCATGCATACTTAGAAACAAGCAGCCAGCCATTACTTACTATTTTTTTTAACCATTTTCTAATCTGTTGAGAAAGGCTTGAATGCACTTCTCCCTGTGTTCTGTTGCAAAAAAAAAAAATCCTTTCATAAATGGCATAACATTGCTGACCAAGAGGAGCAGGAGAGTGAAAATTTAACCAAACCACTCTCCTATAAATACCTCTACCACCCAGACAGTAGTAGCAGTAAAACATTGTTACACCCATTGTCAACCTTTTTTAGTGAACAGTCATTAAAGAATCAGGGTTCATTGTTTTTTTTTGTTTTTTTGGACACAATGGAATGTAGGCATTTGTTGAGACAAATAAAATTCTTGTTCAGGAGCTAATTTTGGCACTATGTGACCGAGATAGATATTGCAGTACCAAGAGATTTCAAGAACAATTAATGTAACCTGGTATAGGCGTTTTGGATTCAGTTGAAAATGGATTGAATGTGGAGTAGGAAAGCAAGTATTTATCCCAATCAGCTAGTATTTTGTTTCTTGGTCTCATTTTCTAAAATCTATTTAATTATTTCAGTTAATCACATCTGTTTAGATAATTTTTAATCAACATGAAAGTAATGATAAAAAAATAGGTAGACAAGAAGAAATTAAAGGAAAATAAAAAAAATAAAATGCTATTTGAAATTCTTCATATTAAGAATAATTATTTTAATTCTTTTTGTAAATCCCTTCAGTTATAGACTGTCTCAAAGGAATTGAGGGTGTAATTATTGAGATTTGAATTGCACCATGGAAGTCTTTGAAGAAAATTCCTCTCCTTTCACTTTTGATTTTCATATGGATTGAATTCTTGAAATAACTTATATGTGTACATAAGTGTTTTTGTGTTTTTGTGTTTGTGCATGTAAAATATAGATCTGTCTCAAAATTACCCAGTCTCTCAAGAATTGGTTGTTTCCCTTTGTAACTTGGCAACCAATCTACACATGCTCAAACAGTATTCTCCCCTGTGGTTGCTCATTTGAAAGTAAAATGCTATTGAATGATTTGCATACTGTATGACCGCCATATTCACTGTTCTTCATGTTTGACTTTCTTTTTATCTTTTGACAAATTATTGCAACCTCTCTATATGCCAGTGCCTATGATATCAAGCTTTCCTGAAGGCAAAGCTTACTATAGATGCAATTGATTTGCAGTTTACGGTTTATCAATCTTTTATTTAAATCCAAAACATATTTTTGAATTATAAGAATTTTTTGGAAATAATGATTTTTTGATACAAGTTATACTATTTAACCCATAGCTGGGAAAAGAAAAGATAGATTCATACCTTTCCCAAGTTTATTTGCAAGTGAAACTAATAAACTCGACTGGAATGTGAACTTGTTCTGATTACTCATTTCAAGTAGTTATCCATTACACAACCCATACATCCAAGCTTACAGCACTTGGTATTCCTTAGCAGTCATCCAACCAGGTACTAAGTTTGACATTGCTTAACTTCTGTAATTGAACAAAAACCAGTTTTTTTACAATGTGATATGGTTATAAGTCAGGTATGATTGAGAAGAATAATATACTGAGTAGGGCTCTAAATGAACATTTTCTTTTTTTGTTCATAACTTGACCCAAAGAGTAGTGGGTTCAATACCAGGCTACAGTAGTGGTGAACAAGTAACTTACAAGGTTAGAGCGAGATAACTCATGACTTCCAGAAGAGGCACTACTACACAAGGAATGAAGTTCATATACCCCAGTGATTGTAATACAGAGCTCAGTTTGAAATTTCTAGCACCTGAACAAGGCCGTGGCATACAATGGCTGAAATGTCGTACAAATGGCAACATAGATGAGGACAATAGTCCGAATAATGTAAATACTGATTTTTCACCATTGTCCTGAATAAATTCCAAATCTAAACTGTCTGGCTTATGGCCATATCACGTTGAAACATTGCTTAACATCGATGATCTGATGAGAACCAATGTTGAGCCTGGTCAGTACCTAGATGGGTGAGTGTTTGGGGATACCAGGTGCTGTAAGCTTGAAGTGCTGATGATGTAATGGATATGGGTGCATATCTAAGTGGTTAGAATGTTGACTTTCTGACCATGAAGCTCTGGTTCGAATCTCAGCATGCTCGATTTGTCAGGAAGGTGACTTGATATTATCAGTCTGAGGAAGGTGATCTCAGCATGCAGCACCTTTGGAAAGTGCCTGAAAACTATGCCACAGGTTGACCTGAGCCTCATGAGTGAAATTGGGTAGACAGGACACTTTACAAGTCGTTAGTGGCTTGGAAAAAGTCTTGAGCTATGTTTTGTATATATAAAAAAAACAAAAAAACAGCTGGGTGTAGGACTGGCAATCCACGTCTGTATTAGCCATCGAAATAAGTCCATGACATCCACTCACAGCATCTGAATCTTGACCATGTTGTGTGGGCTGGGATTGTTGATGGATTTTGGACCTACCAATGAGAAAAGAGCTTGAGAGAAAGGATGCTAGTTAGTGAGATAGGAGATGACTATTGACCTTACATTTAAATTCTTGGAGATTGTAGCTGTCGGGGAAGCAAGTATACAGAAGGGAATTTCACAGGCAGGAAGTGCAAGAAAAGAAGCTGTTAGAGTAGAAATTATGGATACATTTTATCAGTTTCACTGTAAAAAGGTGGGACCTAGTTGCTAGTCTAGTAGCTCAAGTAAATTCATGCATAGAGAGCACCAGTGAGCTAAGTTCATTGGAGCAGAAGCCGTGAAAGTATTTGTAGACGAGGCACAGGGTTTAGGATTCTAAGACTGAAAAATTATATTTATCACCAAAAAAATTAATACAATATTCACTTATAAAAAAAGGAAAGAAATGATCATTATTACAAATATTTTCTGACTTTAAATAACATACGTTTTATGGTTAATAAGCCATAAAAATTATCAGTCAATCAAAAACTGTCTTGAAATGAAAATGTTAAAATTGTTTTTCTTTAACATTCTTAGTCTTCATAGTTGGATCATGATAGAAGCAACATTAAAATGTTTGCAAACTTAAATCGTTGTGCCCACAGTTTCTATCTTATTTTAACTACCTTTGCACCTCAGCAATGTTTGTTTTAAAAAGTGATGATTACAACTGTAATAAAACCTAAACATATGAAAATGAATCTATACACTTTCTGTTCTTGAGAATTTATAACAAAACTATTAAACATTACTTATGTATTAGATTATTCTTGTAAATAAACACTCATATTTACAACATTCTGGAAACAAATTCAATTAAAATTAATGCAATGCAATATTTATCATTTACTAATTTATAAAGAAATAAATATGAAAACAATTTTTTATTTACAAATATATAAACATTTACTGATTTATTTATTTATTAATAAATACATAAACATTTTTATTCATAAATATATAAACATCTACTAAATTATTAAAATATGTGAACCAACTATAAGGAAATCCTTATTATTTACCATTTTATAAACTTCAAACCAACTGGCTGGTGATTTGCCAACCGTTCTAATAAATAATCTAATAAAGAAATAGCATTTATTATTTTTGTCAATTCTCAAGAACCAAAATGTATAAATTCATTTTTATCATATGTTTAGCATTTATTAAAATTCTAATTCTAATTTTTCTTTTTTTTTTTTTTTTTTTTTAATTTAACAAAGAGTAAAAGTAGCTGAAAATAATATGGACATGAGTGGGGTAAATTGTTTTTATGACACTGCAGATTTTGTGGGCATGAAGGTCAAAGTTTGCTAAAATATTTAGGTAATAAATTTTAAAAAAAGTTAAAATATTAGTTTTAAGAATGAATAAATACAAAAGTTTTGTCAAATTTTGCTGTAATTCTTATAAAATTCACATCCATGTTTTTATTTAAACATTTTGTTTACTGTTAATACTCAAGTATGCGGTAGTTAAGTCATGCAAAAATTCAGGGCTCGTACTATAAATGAAGCCGACTTATATTAAAGTATATACAGTAAAATCAACTTGGATAATTTTTTTTTTTGTTTTTTTTAATCATATCACCCCAAGCAAGGCGTTAACGCCACTAATGTGCAGGGGGCTACATAAGAGTGAGAAGATTAGAAAAGAGAAAACCGGAAACCGCATCCTAAACAGGAAACAAGGGATGAGACTCTTCACCTGTTCAATAGATATGGGTGGAGTGTGAACCGGGCGATAGTTTAGTCTATACTTGATAATTTTCTTATTACTTGACAATTTTCTTATTAATTAATTTTTCTGCCCAGAAGAACTTTTATCATCCTTTAATCTAAGAATAAAAAAGTATTAGAACATTCCAATTAAACACAATCATGAAAGTTTCCATTTTTAATTTTCTACCCTACATTTTCCATGTTTGCACATTTTTTGAAATTGTGCTTTGTATTTTCAATTTAAGTTATAAACAGAAACATAAATGTTACATAATTTCTATTATTTGGACATTGTTCTCATCTTTGTTGCCATTTTTAAAACATTTCGCCCATTGTACATTTTGGCATTCTTCTTCTGGTGCTAGGAATTTCGAACCAAACCCTTTATTACAATGACTGGGGTATATCATTCTTATTCTTTGTGTAAAGCCACTTCTGGTAGTGATGAGTTATCTCCCTTTAACTTAATTTTCTAAGATATTTGTTCACCACTGCTGTAACCTGGTATTGAACTCACTTTTGGGGTTAAGTCACTGGAACTAACCGACATTTATATCCACTTGGTCATGTGTCCTCAATAAACTTATATACCCCAGTGATCATAATCATGGGTTTGGTTCAAAATTCCTAGCACTTAAAGAAAGCTGGAGTGGACAATGGCCGAAATATCATAAAAATAGCAACAAAGATGAAGACAATAGTCCAAATAATGTAAATAGTGTAAATACTACCTCATCTCAGAAGTATAGACAAACATAAATGTAGTTTGTTAATGGGTCAAAGTTTTTAACCAAAAATTGGCAGAAAAAAAAATTAATTTTCTTGTTTTGTTGATTAATTGATTTACTTTCTGCAACTGAAAGCCAGAAAATATTTTTTCAGATTTTAAGAACCTTTTCTTTTTTTTTTTTCCCCCATTTGGAAAACCTGATATTCACAGGACAGATTTGAGGGGACTGTGGAAAGCAGCTCATAACATACTTGATGAACTTAAGCAAATGAATGGCAGAATAGGGTTTAGGAGAAATAACAAAAAAACAAAACTTATTAAAAGCTACAAGGGACAGGAAAATATGAAGGGCCATGATCGCCTACATCTTAAAGGGGAATTGCACATAAAAAAGACAAGTCTTACTTTTTAACTTATAGCTGGTGGAGGAAAGGTAGATTCATACCTTTTCCAAGAGTATGTGCATATAAGTCAATATAATGAACCCAACAGAAATTGGAACTCAGCTCTGATTAACAATTCCAAGCCATCATACATTACACCATCCACACATTCAAGTTTATAACATCTGATATTCCCAAGTGGTTACCAATCTAGGTACTGACCAGGCTTAACATTGGTTAATTTTAATGATCGTATGGGAACTGGGGTTTTAATGTCATGTGGCTATAAGCCTTGTTTTGTTTATTAAGGAAAACTTAATTCTGACCATTAGATCTTTTTTTTTTTTTTTTCACATTTAGAAATAATACAAATATTTATATAAATTTAATTAAATGTATATTAATTTAAATAGATCTAAATTTAAGTTATCCTTCATTTTTTCATTCCAGTTTCAGTCATCAGTTTAAAAAGGAACCTTGAAGTTTTGTTTATGCATCTATTGACAGATATGTGTTTGTCTATGTCTGTGAAGATGAGCTTCATTTATTAAAATATCACCATTATTAGTATAAGGAAAGACTTAAGAAACTAGTTGCTTTTAGAATAAATAAAATTTTAATGAAAAAAACTTTGTATTATCCCAAACTGAAGTTCTATTGTTCATGGTGTAATGTTAATCTTGAGCTGTGCAGTGAGGCAGCTGATGAAAATTCTGAAAAAGAAGTTTGTAATTATTTACATTGTTCAGAATGTTGTCCTGATCTTTATTGCTATATTCATGACATTCCGACTTTTTTTCAGGTGATCAGAATTTTGAACTGAATTTTCAGTTCAAAATTTCAATCACCTGAAGAAGGTTTGAGCATACAACAGCCGAAAAATCATGAATAGGGCAATGAAGATAAGGACAACAGTCTGAACAGTATAAGCAATTACAACACCTCATTTCAAAATTATAGACTGTAAAGAATTTTGCAAATTTTAAAAAGTGGATGAGATGCTGTGACATCCTAAGGTGAGTACTTTGAAGGAGGAAACTAAAGCCCTGTCGGCCTAGGTAGGCTATTTATTATTTGGACAAATTTTCAAATTTTCCTGGCAATTATTTTTTTTTTTTTTTTTTTTTTTTCATATACTTTAATTTACTTTATTTTTTCAAAAAATGGATTTTTTTTTGTTCCATAAATTTAGACATTCTTAAGTAAAAATGTTTTTGTTTCATTATAAATTTTAAGTATCTGGCTTTATATGAAGATTAAAATTTTGCTCGTGAAGATTTTGTTTGACAGATATTTAAGCTACTTATTTTGAGATGAGAGACAAAGAAAGCATTTGAATTATTACTGCTTTTTGTTTTTAAAGGGGATTATGTAAAATAAATGAACTTAACTGGTATGAAATATTCAAAAGTTGTAATTTTAACTTTTTGGAGGTACAAATTCATTTATGCGACAAATATTGCTTTCTTGCTTTACATAAAAGAAGAAGAATTTCATATATGGGCCGTATCCCTTCAGAATATGGGAGATCATGGCTCTCCACAACTTTCTATTCTTTGTAACACTTAGTAAGATTTGTCCTTTCATTATCCCTTCCATTTCTGGTTCTGCTATCTGTTTACACAAACTTGTTAAATAGGTTAGTTGCTGCTTTCTTCTGTCAATTATGCGTTCATTTTGTCCTGTCAGTATCAGATTCTCCAAGCCCTCTTTCTTCATGTTCTCTAGAGATTTCTACTCTCTCTTTCTGATTCTAAGTATAAACGTCTTTTTTGTTTTTATTTTTCTTAAAACTTCATTACTAAATTTCACTTCATTCCTTGGGATTCTCAGCATCTTTCTGTAGGACTACATTTCTGTTGTCTTTTATTCATCTGTGAGAAGATTCTTCAACAATTACTGTTATAGAGGACTGATACTGCATAACAGTTTAGTACTCTTTTGATTTTTCTTTTTCTTTATCAATATAGAACGCATGTAGATGCCTGTACATAAAAAAAAATGATAAAAACAGATAAATAAGATAAATTAAAACTAAAAGCACTAATTCTAACAAAGAAGAATATATAAAAAAAAATTCAAGTGTGTGTGTATGCGTGCGTGCGCACATGGATATGAGGGGGCACTGAAAAGTTCTTGGCCTGATTCACTTTCCAATATCTGATGAAAAGACTGAAGAGACTTGACTGCAACTAATAGTTTCATAATAGACTTAATAATAATAATAATAATAATAATAGACTGAACACAATAGACTAATAATAGACTAATAGTTTCATGCATAAAGCAATTCTCAGTTCTTTAATGGCGTTCCCGCTCTATTGTGGATTGCATTGCCACTCTCTTGTGGATTGCGTTTCCGCCTTCTTGCAGGTTGCATTCTCACCCACTTCTGGATTGTTTTCCTGTTTTTATTTTCTTGTCCATACTATTAAATACTGTCTTTTTTGTTGTGTATAGCTAGGTTTCTTTGTTGCTATTTTTATTTTATCCCCCCCACCCATTTTTTATTTTTTTATTTTATAAATCCAGTTTAATTTTTATTTTAATTTTTTGTTTTGTTTTTATTGTTTGTTTGGTCTCGTTTATTCTATACACAGTGACATTACCAATTTTTTTGCATCCTTGCTTCCAGAATTGTACTGGGTTATCTGTTTTGACAAACCATCCATAGTCATGTGATAAAAAATCAATAATATACTTCAGATCCATAATTATGATTCTTTTTGATTTTATATCTACAGCATAATTGAATGTTAAGAATTTATAATCTACATTTAACAATGCATTAATATCAGTCAGTTAGTTAAGTGCCATACGTGATACACGCTTGGGCAATCGTCTCGAAAGAGACATGACTGACTGGGCAGAAGATTATCCTGCAGTAGGTTGCCATTGCTTTCTGCAGTAGACCGGTTGCCGACCAAGGCTATAGAACCCAATCTGTCCTGTTATTTAATCCATAACTGGAAGGAATAGATGGATTAATACCTTTCCCAAGGGTATTTGCGCGTAAGTGAATACAATGAATTCAGCTGGAATTCGAACTTGGCTCTCCGATTTCTCGTTCCGAGCCTATATCCAATGCACCACAACGCACATATGTGAATTAAATGATTGAATTAATCTAGTAATTGCCTGAAAATGTGTTCAGGTGGTGCAATTTTTTTGTATGACATATTTTGTCCTTTAGGACTTCATTAAACAAAAGTGATGGGATTACACATGCAAATGAAAAATTCTCGTGGCTGAAAATTTTAACTTGATTTATTTTTTTTCAATATGTTTTGGGAGCAGCATTTTTTTTTCTAAATCAAAATTATGGTCAGAGTTATTATAGTGAGCAACTAATGCATTGAATGTGTTGCTTTGTAAAAGATTCATTTCAACGCTCATATAATATTTTATTTAAATTCCTTCAGGTTTCTACCATGTATTGCTTGTGACACTTATTATAGGTAATAGAGTAAATCCTGCTTATTATTTTGCTTTGCATTTTGTTGTTTTTCCTAAAACTGTTCTGATATATAAAAAAAATTATATATTGTTTTCTCTCTCTCTCTCTCTCTCTCTATATATATATATATATATATATATATATATGAATTGAAAATATTTAATTCCAGCAAATGATTCATTTATCCATGTATTGAATATTGCTGCTGTATTTGGTCTGGCAACTCTACTATATATCTCAAGTTTCACAACAAAATCCAAAAGAGTTTGTAATGTAATTGGTCCTAACCTGGCATCTCAGCTTTAGTCAATTTCTCACTACTCTGACATGGCATCTCTTTGTTTTTTTCTATAAATATTTTAATGGCAATTGCTCTAATGAGCTTTTTTCCTTGGTACATTAACTTAGCTTGAGGTTATCTGCACGTTGGCTTCTTATTTCTGTTCCCACTTTCTTTAGTTTAATTTCCCTTCCTCATTAGGTGACAGATGTCAGTTCCCTGGTAGATGCGGGGCACTTTTCATTTTTCAAGTGTGTATTTCGTGTTAGTTTCTTTTTTTTGTTTTTTTGTGTGTGTGTGTCTCTGAATGAGTGTGTGTTTGAGTGAATGGTTGTTCCTAATTACCTAGTCCCACATTAATTCTATCCAGTTAAGTGATATTTCTGCCACAATTAAGGATTATGGATTTTTTTTTTTTACTGCTAACACTATTTTGTTTAGTTTCTTATAAATAAATTCTATTCATTATAAATATTCATTAAAGTTTTATTTTTAAATATTATTTTTATTTTTCAATAAATGAAACATACGATGACTAGTTAGGACTACATAGATACTTTGCAGTATTATGGTGGCTGTAGTAAGAATGGTAAGTAAGAATCTGTTGTTGGTGTAAGGGATACTGTGGTTTGTTTGGGTCAGTAATAGTGGCTAGCTAAGTCAGATTGAAGATCATCTTTTCTTCCATCCCCGCTTTTGGTCATGTCCCATTTTTGTATTACAACAAAATAAATATTGCTTTTTTTCCCCTTGGTATCTCAACCACATTAATTTATGTGTAATAGTAACTAGCTAGATGTAACTGTAGGTTCTATTCTAATAGTTTTTTTTTTTTTGCATTTCTCACCTATGGAACTCTTTTCCAGTTTCTTGCTTCCTCTCCAACTACAATCTTCAACAATTTGAATACAATGTAAATTGACATCTCCTGTCTTCCTGAAACTTTATTTTTTTATTGTCCTTTCTCCCTACTAGTCTTTTCATTATCTTTCAACCTCAGACTGTTACATCTTAGTGTCTTTATCACCTTACTTTAGGTGAAATGATTAAAAAAAAGTGTGGAACAAGTAGGAAAACCTTAATAAATTTTGGTATTTTAGTTTCCGCAAAACATTTTCTGTACTTGTTACTTATTTTGATCACATGCCTGATGCATACTAACATGTTTATATAAATATAAGCATCTAATAGTAAAAATTAAAGATTTTAATCACTGATGTAATTACAATTTAATAAAAATGATACTTTAATAATTTTATAAATTAAGAATGATTAATAACTAATGGGTTTTGATTTTAATTTAATATAAAAAGAAATTAAAAAATATATATCCTCTCATTTAGATAAATTAAGATTATAATTTTGATTTAGATAATCAATTTTTAATTAACAGACAAATGAAGATTTAGTATGTGTATGTATGTGCTTCCATACATCTCTGTTGGATGCTCATGTGTAAATCTCTGTGAAGGATCTAGTTCACTCAGTGATATATTGTCAGCCTTTTTTTTTTCTCTGTCTGTTTGTTTGTCTAAGGTGTCAACTTGTAGGATGGCAATGCAGTTGTTGATATACCCAAATCATTTCTACTTCCCCTTATCGATGGTGTCTTTTTTTTTATTGATGGTGTCCTGCAATTTATGATTTGGTCATCTCATTTAGCACCTTAAGTTAGCCTTGTAGTAACTCATTAAGCATGTTAGAATGTTTCTATAGCAACTCATTGAACACATTAGGATGATTGTGTAGTAGTTGGGATCGTCGAGTCAACGCAAATGATCCTTTCCATAGTATGTGTTTCACCAGGGCTGCATATAGTTTTGAATTAAGAGTTTTCCTTCCATATTGGTTGCTATAAAAATTTATGAAACCCTGTCTTTTCTGTATTACTGTCCTGCTATTTACCCCTAGCTGAGAGGAAATTTGGTTTCATACCTCTCCCAAGGGTATTGATAATGTTCATCCTTCATGAGCAAAGATGACCATTTTTCTTCACATATTACTACTAAGTATTATGGGTGCAGAGATAGCTAATCAGGCCAATCTTTGCTCTGAATCTTCTGCTGCAGTGTGGGCATGGAATGTCTGACTGTAAAGGGGAGCCTGACCTGCCCTTCCAGTGTTGTCACTTTTGCTGCAGTCCTTGGATGTGTTGCACTTTAAAGTTTGCTATGCCTGTTTTGACTGAGGCACACCAAGCAGGGCAGTCTTTTGCAGCTTCTTCCCAGGAGGCAGGAAGATGATGTTGCTGTATTTCAGGGTGGCCTTGAGGGTCTCCTGAAGTGCTTTCTCTGTCTACCATGAGATTGTTTCCTTTCCTTGTGCTCCCTGTTGAAGACACACTTTGAAAGGTGGTTGTCTTCCATGTGGTGTACATAGCCAACCCATTGAAGCTGAGAGCGCATGAGTGTTGCATGGATGCTCTCCATTTGGACTTGTTTGAGTACCTCCATGTCTAGAACTTTGTCCTGCCATTTGATGTGGAACAATGTTTTCATACATCTCATGTCGAAGGTACTCAGCTGTCTGCAATAACGACTGCAGGCAATCCATTTTTCACTGGCGTACAGTAGCATTGTACACCTTCATCTTGGTTTGCAGGCTCAGTCTCCACCACTCCCAGACTCAATTGCAGAGTCTGCCAAAGGCTACACTGGCTCTGGCAATCCTGTAGTACACTTCCTCAATGTTGACGGAGAGTGACAGGGTGCTTCCAAGGTAAACAAATGTCAGCCACAGCAAGTCTCTGTCCATTGAGCGTGATGACTGGATCCATGTAGATAGCCCCCTATGGGCTGCTAGGGCAAGACCTCAGTCTTCCTGATGGAGATTGTGAGGTCAAAGTCATCACATGCTTTGGAGAACTGGTCTATGCTTTCCTGCATTTCAGACTGTGTACTAGCATTTAATGCATAGTTGTCGACAAAGAAAGTCAAAAACAGTGTCCGCCTGTGATTTTGGCCCACAACCTCAAGTTGAGCTTTCCATTGGTCTGGCACCTGAAGTCGACCCCACCCCAGAAGGCATTGCTGAGCCTGGCAGGGAACATCATGCTGAATCAGGTTGGGGCCAGCACACAGCCCTACTTTACACTGTTGCTCACAGGGAAGGACCTGGACTAATCTCTATCATCCTGGACTCTTGCACACATGTTGTCATGGAAATGCTGGACTAGTGAGATGGACTTGGCGAGGCATCCATACTTGGCCAAGAGTACTAGCATGTAATTGAATGTAACAAACTTTATTGACTGAAGAACAAGAAACTTTGGCATTATATAGAACTAGTTCAACAAAATGTATGAGACTAAATCATTTTCTTGACATGCATTGCTGTCTAAACTTCATATATCTGCAATTGAATAAAGAGGAAATGTATGAAGAGGCTTCCAGATATGGCTAAGGCTACATTTATGTTGATCTAGCGTTCTCATTTCAGAATCCTTCTTGCAAATTTATAAATCTACCATTTGTCTGTGCATTGAATACTGTCACCATATCTGACCAGGTGCTCTTCCTATTCAAGGTTCTTGACAAAATTCAAAAGAAGGATTTGCAACATAATTGGTTTTGAATTCGTAGCTTGCCTTCAGTCACTTTCTCAACAATGGGATATGTCTTCCCTTTGTCTTTTCTACAAATATTTCCATGACTTTTTCTCTGATGAGCTTCTTTCCCTGGTGTCCCAACGACATGAAATTTACTTGTGCTACTAGATTTGTATCAAGATCCCACTTTTTTACCATTAAAATAGTCAAATGTAACCACCATTTCTCCTCTAGCAGTTTTTTTTCTTGTATATCCTATCTGTGAAACTCTTACATATACTTTCTTCCCTGATAGCTACAATGTCAATTGCCTTCTACCTCCCTAAATCTCATCCCCCCCCCATATCCTGCTTTTCTATTTCTGTAACCCCCCTGTTCACCAGTGGCAGTCCGGCTTTGCTTGGGGTAAAACAATAATAAAAAACATTTTTTAAACATTTTTTTTACCTTTTTATGATTCTCTCTCTACATTTCCTGTGATAGTTTTTTTTTTTTTTTTTATTCATTTCATGATTTGGAAAAATATTTAATTTTTACTTTTCACTTTTACGCACAACAAAATCCAAGGAATCTGCAATGTTATTGGTCCTGACATTTTACTTTGGCTTGAGTCACTTTCCCATCACCTTAATGCAGCTACATAACAGAACCGGACTAATAACGTTGCAGATTCGTTTTGGATTTTATCAAGCAACTCTAAACGTATAGCAGGATCACCAGACCATATGTAGCAACAATATTCAAAACATAGAAAAATGGTAGACTTATAAATATGTAAGATAGATTCTGGAGAAAAAAATTGTCTAGAACGACACAGTTAACCAACTTTAATAGCAGCAGCCCGCACAATTGATTCAATATAGTCTTTCCACTTCATGTCAGCAGAAAATGTGTTTATAAATTTGCACACATATACATAATTTGGTATTATTGTATATACAAGCATAAATAAATATAACCTCAGTTACTAATAGGTTTGTTTCAGTTCAGGATTATTATTATGCTTTGTAAATATGACCCTGGACTTAATTATTATTGCTCAGTCAACACATTTTATGATAATGTCCCTGTTTTCTTTCTCTGTTAACATCTGTCTTTTCTTTCTTTCCCTCCTAACATCTCCTTATTTTTTCTTTCTTTCCCTCTTAATGTCTTCCCACCCTTTCTTTATTTCTTTCTGAATATCTCTTCTTTCTTTCTCTTAACATTTTTCTCCTTTCCTTTCTTTCTTAACATCAACCTTTTCCTTTTTTCTATCTTAACAACTCTCCCCTCTAATTCTCTAAACCCCCTTCTTTTTATTTTCTCTCTTAATGTCTCCCTGCTTTTTTTGGCTTTTTTTTTTTAAATGTCTACCTGCCCTTTCTTTCTTAAGGTTTTACTTTCTTTCTCATCACCCTTTCTTTCTAGCTGACCTTACTTTTATTCATTTTCTCATTAATTTTATACTCATATGTCTAAACTTATGCTTAATGGGCATGTAAAAGCCCTATTTTGTTAGTAATTATATAGGTAATGATGTCAAGTCCATGAATGGTGAGGATAATCCAACAAGAATTACTTAATATTAACTGTTAGATCTGTATAGAGAGCTCAATGGATGTTATCCAGAGTAATATGATATTCATAAAGGAAAACTCAACATGTCATTTAGATTAGTTATAAATTATAATTCGCTAGCAGTATAGCCTGGCGTTGCTCGGATGTAATGAAAGCTTTAAAACTAATCCATGGTCCTGGAGCTCACACTCTTTGGACGTTGGCACGAAAGACTAAAAAGCAATAGTTGTTTCCAGTTAAAGTGAAACTGTAGACTGAAAGAAAAATGAATGGATGTAAGTCAAATTTTGATTTCCTTGTATCAATATCAAATAAGTTTTTTTCGTCATAAACTGAATTTTAAAGGCTAAATAAGTCCTCTGAGTAAATGGTATCATGGCTGAGACTAAGAACTACAATTATACCTACTTAGAGCCAAACCTGAAGCAAAAACTAAAACAAAAAGGCTGAAAAAAAATACAAACATATAGGCAGATAAACACACACACACACACACACAAACATTTTACCTTTTTATATATATATATATATATATATATATATATATAATTGATTTTCTGCACTATTGTAAGAACTGCAACCTTGAAACTTCTGAATATTGTTTCTTATGTCTTTGTCTATGAGTGTGCCAAATTTGATTAAAATCGGACCACTCCTTCTATAACTCAATTTTTTCAATTATCGATTTTCGATATTTATCGGGGGTACCTCAACACAAAACCTAGCTAAGAACACTCTCAGACACTTATAGTACAACTGTGTAAATTTTCAAGAAAATCGGTTTAGTTGTTTCAGAGTCTATAGGTAATTGGCACACACACACACACACACACACACACACACACACACACTGACAGTTCCATTTATAAATAAGTTTAGATTTAGATTAGATTTCTATGTGCTAAATTAGCTAATTTCATCAGACCGTGCTATATTCGTTCTATTCAGTACAAATTAATAAATATACATATTATCTATTTATGGCACAACTTGGAGTTTCATACATAATGCATAAAGCTCCAAGTCATGCTTTAAATGTAGGATAATGTAGATATTTATTAATATATACTTTATAGGTCTGTTTTATTACACTGTTCTGTTAACACCAGATAAATATTTATATATTGGTGTGTATACACATTGTACACTTGTTTACATCCATACATATATATATATATATATATATTTATATTATTTTGAACATTATTTTTACCGATACTCGTATTTAAGTAGATATTCTGTTTTTAATTAAACAGTATTTTATATGTATATCTACCGGCCTGATTATTTCACGATAAATTTTTATGACGAAAATGTGTGCTACTCAGCAGGATTCGAACCTGCAACCCCTATTACATAGGGGAAGCATACCATTTGATCTGGTACCATCTTGACCACTCGACCATGGATAGCCTCTTGATCAGACGAGGTTTTTATCATGCTTATATAACACAATTTTCGATCTATCGTAAACAAACCATATCTGCTCTGTAATGTATCGTAATGTCAAACAAATGTAAACATGTTACGGAAATTAAAAAAATTTAACGAAACTTGGTTATAAGCAACCAACAATTTGTAATGAATTGTAAAAATTGTCAGTTGCTTATAACCAAGTTTCGTTAAATTTCGTTATATATATATATATATATATATATATATATATATATATATATATATACATATATATATAAGTAATGATTGTACTAATATATATGAGTAATGATGATATATCTTAGCTGTTACCACTAGTAGAATTTCTGATCTGTTATTTTGTTTTTTGGCCTTGTCACCTGTTGTTTGTATGCTTGTGTTTTGTCTGGTATGTTTTTTGGCCTTCTGCAAGTAGCTGAAGCAACCAGTGGTCTATAGACATGACACAGTACTATGCTTCTTTCTTTTATCTCCTCACCAAGAATATTTTAGTTTGACAAGTTCATAGAACCATGTTTAAGGTTTAGAAGATGCTGTGTACACCTGACAAAATATTAATCAAAACCGTGTGATAAAAACAAGTGAGGAAACAAGGAAATTGAATTAAGAATAGTCTACTCTTGGGGTAGTTTTGCTCAACACCACAAGATGCTAAAAAACAAAAATATTAACCTAACAATTCAAGTTATATTCTTTTATATATATATCAGATTGAGAATTTCATAGGGATGCCATGCATGGTGGCAGATTTGTTCAGATATATCTAAATTGTCATCTGTTTTTTTTTTTTAATCATTTCATACCAAGTAAGGTGATAAAACCACTGAGACACAAAGGGTTACTGAGTATGAAAGAATAAGAAAAAAAAACATTATTAAGGAGCAAGAACATGAAAGAAGAAGAATCAAGAAAACAGTAGATAACATGTTAAAATTTGCATTAAAATTATTCAAAATAAAAGTTGGCTGGAAAGTATAGAGCTGGAAGAGAGTTCCACAAGCAAGAAGTAGGAGATGAGAAACTGTTAGCACAGAACTTAGGGTTAAATCTACCCAATTCAACTGTAAACTGACAAGACCTTGTTACCAATTTAGTACTGCACTAGGTTCCATAGCTGAAAATTCATCAGAACAATTACCATGAAAGGTACTTATAGAAAAAGCACATGACAGCTACATTGCGGGAGTGGGAAAGTCACTGAAGCTGAGATGCCAGGACACCACCAATAATATTGCAGATTCTTCTTTAGATTTTATTTAGAATCTCTAAACATATAGCAAGAGCAGTGGACTATATGTGGCAGCAGATTCAAAGCATAGATGAATGGTAGACTTTAAATATGTAAGATAGATACTGGAGAGAAAAATTATCTAGCACAACACAGTGAACCAACTTTCTTAGCAGCAGACTTAGCAATTGATTTAATCGAATCTTTTCACTTCATGTCAGCAGCAAAAAGACCCAAAAAATCACTCTCCTGGAGGTTAGCATCAGCCATGGTGATGGAATCAGATCAATGGTGAAAAATGACTTTGCACAAATAGATCATGTTTGTTTTAGCAAGTACCATCTTACTTTTGAACCTTGTTGACTGACATTGAAGAATCACTAACCAAGAATTGTACCAAATAACAGGAACCACATCATTTGAAGACTTTCGACAGCAGCAATACTTGAACAGTCACGATTGAAATTTTAACAAAAACCGCAACTGTTATATTGTATGCTAAGACACAACATTAGAACCACCATGAATCAAACCTTAAGTCACAACAAGTTGTGACTTGCACCATCATGAACTTAGAACTAATGTGAATCATACCTTTATAAATCCACCAAATGAGCAAGCACTAGAAACTCTAGAAGTGAACTGGGAAACTCTTGAACCTAGCTAAATATAGCAAAGTCATTTGCATTGGCAGCAGGACACCATCAAATACTTACCACCCACCACAATAAATGCACACTAATTGTGGCCATTTTTCCTTGCTATAAAATATAGATAAAATTCAAAATAATATTACTATTAATTCTACTCCTGTAAATAAAGTGCATAAAAATTACGATGAAAGAAATACTAATAGCATTCATAAGTCTACTATTTGTCCTTTGTTTTGGATATTGCTGCCACATGTAGTCTTGTGAATTTGCTGTATATTTAGAGATCCTTGATAAAACCAAAAATTTGTAATGTTCATTTAAATTCAGCATTCATTATAATTTCTTGGGGTCTCAAACAGTCCTGACTTTTCTCTTCTTAATGTTTTCTTTTTCTCAATTTCTCTAACACTCATTACTTCCCATATCTTAGTGGCTTTATTGCCTTGCTTTGGGGTGAAGTGATTAAAGAAAAAAATAATAAGGAAGATTGACAATATTATGTTTAATAAAATTTCAAGATAATAAGGATGAAAATAGTGTGAGGAATATTCATTATAATTTCTCTGGCTCTCAAACAATTCCACAACATTCAATCTTGAGATCAAGTACCAAATGACCTTCATTTTTTAATCAATAAATCTTTAAACAAAAAACAATGGCAAGTTATAGAATGAAGTTTTGTATGCATTTTAATTGCGCTCTCTTTTCTTCTAAGATTATTGAAGGCTTACGGATGAAAGCTTCAGTGCATTTTACGTGGCACTCCCTTAAAATTGCATCAGCTCTGAATTTTCTTCATCTTATTTTTGCATTTTCATCACAGTATTCAAGGTTGAATGCCCTTCAATTGTTAATAAGAGTTGGATGAATAGTTCAAGAGTATTCAACCAAGAATATCATAAAAGAAACAATCATATGAAAGAAAACTAATAACAACAATAAATAATAACAAGTGTACTTCATTTTGGAATTTAATCCATGCAAAACTACTGCTATTACAGTGGAATCAAGTAGTGGTTACATGTTGGTCTAGTGAAGCAATGGTTATATGTCAGTTGAGTGAAGCAGTGGTTATATGACAGCAGAATGAGGTAAAGGCCATATGATGGTCAAATGAGGCAATGACCATATGACGGTTGAATGAAGCAAAGATTATATGATGGTTATATGAGGTGCTGATAATATGACAATAAAGGGAAGCAGCGGTTATTTGAAAATAGGTCTGATACCAATTTAACCTTAACACTTTTGTGGTTATTGGAATTGAGTTTGAGTAGCATGGATGATTTGCATGTATTAGCCTGTTGTCTATACAAATCACTTTACTCATTAAAAATGCTGACATCCAGCAAGTGAGCAAACATTCAGATTTCAATTCAGTACTGTGAAATTAAGATGTGCAGGTAGTGTAACAGATAAAGGTTTTGGAAAGTGGAATTAGTGAGCTGAGTTTGAATTCCAGTCTCATCTGTAGTATTCACTTTCACACAAATGCGTTTGGAAAAGCCGCAAATTCATCTCTTCTTTCAGTTATAGTTTAAATAACAGAGTAGTCTGAACCTTAGGTGGCAGCCAATTTAAAGTAAAGAAAACTTGAAAACAAGGCAAGTTACCAATAATAAAGAAAAGGAATCTAGCAGGGGAAATGAGTCATAATTACCAAACATCCTGAGAGGACATAGCATTTAAAATTTTATTTTTTGTTTTTTTAATGTGAGATTGTGTAAGTTAGCAATATTGAAGAGTTAGGATTAGAAGCCAATGAACTTGATTGCAAACCACATCATCATTGATAAGGTCAGGGGTTCAAATCTCAGTGAAAGCTACTTTTATTCTTTGTATGAGTAAGTGCATGCCCATCTCAAACACTAATAAAAAGCAACAATAAGATAACTATAAAACAAGTAAAAAACAAATAATGAAAATTAATCCAAGTTTTGTATTTATATTTCATACTTTGTCTGCAACTGACTTCCTTGTTTCCTAAAGATGTAGAAGCCAATGTATATATAAAATTCTGTGACTTTTGTTAATCCATTTGTCTGTCTGGCATACCCTCTAAACTTGCCGTACATTGACTGATCAAAACTAAATTTTAAAGAGAAGTGTAAATAGGTGAGGGGATACAAAGTACAGTTAGTTTTATTAGTACAATAAATTTTCAGTTTTCATTCATGTTTCATTTTTTTTTTTTTGTGGGGGGAATTCAGTTATATTATTTAGCATACAAAATATTCTCACTATTTTAAAAACAATTTAAGGATTAAAATAACAAATACTTAATAAAAAAAATTAATACTGTTTTTTGCATATCTTTTCTTTAAGTTTGTGGAGCCCCACACTAAGATAAATGACAATTTTTTTTACATCGCTGTTGGAGTGACAATTTACCCATCGCGAATGCTGATTATTAAGAAATGTGAAAAATTGAAATCCATTAAAAGTGGATCACAGCAATATATTTTCTATTTTTGCTAAACCCATTAAAAGTGGATCACTTGTCAAAAACGTTTTCTGATTGGTCAATAATAGTAAGTAAACATATTTTCTTTCAGCCTTTTCCCTGTATGTGCATGTAGACAAGAGTTCGTGCCAACTGATTTCTAAACCGGTCACTTGACTAAAACCAGTATAAATTCTGTGGTGTGAGATGGAACCCTCAAATCAGGACAAGGAAGCGGACCAACCATGTCATTCACCATGTAGCGGACAGAAGAAAACTGTTCACTTCATTTGCCATGCGGTGCGTAGCAGAATCATTTAGTAAGACTTCCCAAAAACAAAGGAGTGGGCACTTTCAGTTCTTTTATCCCATTCAAACTTAGAAAGTACCACTTGTATGACCATTTTGCATCTCACTCAGTGAAAATCAACAAGATAGTTTATAGGTTGATTATTACAAACATCTATCTCAGCGAACAAATCTTATGAATAATAGACAGTAAAGACCTGTAGAATCACTTCTACATGCATGTACATACTTTTATACATATCGCCATGTACGCATGTACTTATACATTATTAGTACCGCACGTGAAACCTCTTTTACCCAGGCTTCTTTCAGAAATATATAAGCTGATGTTCACACGTGTCTAGACCACAGAAACAGCTTTTCAGAGCTAACAGTCCGAATGCCGTTAGTTCCTTTCCAACTCACATACTGCGCTAATTGCGTTCAGCAATTAGTTACACCAAAAATCTCTCTCTCTCTCATACTTCACTACATAGTTATATTCAACTACTGAGTGCGAACATCATATTACCTTTTTTTCAGGAACTCTCCCAGTATAAACATTGATACAAGAGAGAACTTTCTCCACTAAATCTTGCATGCACAAAATAATCAATCCTGTAACTATTGTTATTATTCTTGTTATATTGTTCTCTGAGTTATTTTTATTATTAATGTGGTGGCTTGGACAACCAGTCTACTTTATAATGCTGACTCCGCTTTCAAATTACTACCACGTTGTCCGAACCACAGAAATAAACTCTTCAATTAAAAACAACTAAAAAACTTTTGATGAACACAAAACACTCCAAGGTAAATAACTGTACATACTTTTTTTTTTCTGACTGTAAAATAAGCCAAATGTATTTTGAACAAACTTGATTAAAAACAAATCATTTATGAACATTTAGAGAATCTTGATTTAAACTGTAAAAATCATTTAAAATCCATTCTTCAGCATTTATCCCTCTTTCTTTTGAAAACATTGTATATATATAACAGTAAACAGTTATTTGTTCAAAAGAGTTGTTGATTACTCAAATGTTGATCTTTTTGTGTCTTATTAAATAATTAAAATGTTGTTGGGGTCATTGAATGCAGCCTGCAAAACTACCTTCTGATCGAAATTCATTTAAGCAACCTCAACTTCGCAAAAAGTTTTTAAAAGTATCCCGTTTTCCACTTCGCCCTGCATTTGCAAGAACTAAATCACAAGGCCAGACACTTTTTAAAAAGAAATTCTGAGAGTTTATTCTTCACTGTTAAAAAAGACAAAAAAAATTTCTTAAATTCTTTTTACGTTGAAGTTCGATTAAATTAAAAAAAAATATTAAACTGCTCAGTAGAGTTTTCAAAGCATTTTTCAAACAAATCAGCTTATTCAAACAGCAAACTTGGGGAGGATTAATTTGCAAAATTGAACGAAACAAAGTTTGTAAATTTTGACAAAAACGTTATTGATAACCTCAAATACTAACTGTGAGGATTTCAGCCCGCATCAAAAGATATTCTCGTAGATAACGAAAACAGAGAACACTCTTGGAAATAAAGTCTGTCTATATTACAGTTGTGCCCCTTTACTTGCACACTTCATTGTTTTCGTTACTTGTGTTAAAAAAAAACAAACTCCAGAAACAAACAATAATAGATACATTTTTTTAATTAATGGTCTCCAGATAAGAGATGTGATAGCTGGTAATTTAGATATGCTAAAAAGAACCTATAAAGTGATTCCTTTAAGTGAAAAGAAGTTCTCAAGAACAAAAAAGAAAAAAATCTTATGCTGACTTGAAGATATCGCATTAACTTTTATTTTTAGAGAATAACTATAAAATTTATACTTCGATAATCACTTACCTAAGATCTGCAGTAAGAACGAAACTTCTGTCTGCCAAATATAACTTTGTTGTTATAATTGCTTTATGTTAGTATTTGTTATTGTTAATCTCTTTTGTGCCTACGACCAAATTTATGATCTTCTCAGCATCACAAAAAAAAAAAAAAAAAAAACATTGTCACGATTCTTCTATTTTATTATTATTAGTCATAAACATGTGCCCAAAAAGAAAAACATACTAGGGTAAGTCAATAATACTGTTGCGATCTTAGAAATTAATAATTTTTATAAGTAGTCACATAAAATATTTTCTTAAATTGCTATTTAAAACAATGTTAAATTCTTAGCTTAATAGCCGGCTACTCTCATTTTCCAAGCGCACGGATCTGCTAAGGTGGCTTGCAAAATCTTGTTGCAAACACCTGATTATGCACATTTTTGTTTGTAATTTGTTCAACATCAATTATGCTGAACAAACCTTAGTTACAATTTTAGATAAATTAATTACACATTTGATGTAAGCATTTTTTTTAACAAGGCAAGTACTCACAAACTGTGCTAGCACAACCATTGGCTTCTAAACAGTTTTGTCTCCCCAGTTTTACTCACAAGGCTTGGGTTTAACCTGCCAGAGTTTCAGGAACTTTCCAACTGTTTGCATGCCGAGATTACCTCCCCAGGCTGAGAAGTGGTTCATTATTGGTTAAAATAAAAAATCCTAGCATGCTTCTGTAGAAATCTAGATTATATTAAACAATCCAGTGTTGTATTGAAACCCTTAGCTTTGGATGAAGATTTTCAATCAGAATTCGAAAATAGGTAAGAACCATTGACACTACGACAGTTTTAACAAAATTTTCGTTCAAGGATTAATTGCTGCCACCTTTTATGAGTAAACAATGAAGCAACGATACCATTATGTATTATATTAATAGATTAATAGATCGTATCTGAATATTAACAGAAGTGTTGATTTTTTAACTGTATTTTCTGGTTGCAAAGATGTTGGCCGATAACAATTGTTCTTTTCGTTACTTTTTTTTTAATCAATTGCTTTGCACACCTGGAAACAGGTGTGCTCTTATCTGACTTGAGTTTTATTTTCATTGAAAAAATACTTTAAAATAAAATTTAAAATGTTTTTAATGTACCTTCTGTTTCTTTTTAGAAGTTAAACATTTTTTAAGTACACCATTTCTAAACTTAGCTAAAGTAGTAAAGGATTAATTTTTTTTTTTTTTTGTATAAATTGCAACCATTTGTGATGTCATATTACTTTCCAAAATAATGTATTGTCTATTTTGTGCCTGTGTTTGATATTTTGAAAGGAAAGAAATTGCTTCTGGTAAAATTTCAGCTGGAGGAAAAGGTTTTTTATTGTCATTCTTTTTAAATCATTTTCACTTGGTCCATTAGACAATTTTAAGAACTAAAAAACAAGATAATGTTGAAAAACATCCTTTTAAGTAATCGGCAAACAAGTATTGTAGGTCAAGATGTCGGTGTTTATTCACATCATCTTCAGATGTTTGCATCAGACATGTTAATCTTTCTCAGGGATTATACTAGTGGCTCCCAACCTGTTTTTGGCCATGCCCCACCTAAGTTTCTCTAGAATCCTGATATCCCCTTCCCTCAAGACACATAATTCTTATTATTCAAAAAGTGAACTCCTATTCATGTGGAGGAACCCTAAAAGGCTAAATAACGTAAAAATGAAAATAATATTAACATCTCATTTTAGCAGATATATTTACCAAAATTACACAAAAATATCTTAAAATAATAAAGAGTAAATTTATTCAATAAAATTGCCATTAATTTCAACTACAGCCTCTAGACGGCTTCAGGATCTCCTGCAAATCTTCTAGACTGGATGCTTGTTTAATTTAGTGAATGCTGCCATAATCTTTGCCTTCAACTCGTTTTTGATGTTACAAGGTGTTTTGTTGGTCTCTTGCTCAACTGCACCCAACATATTTTTTTTAATCATATCACCCCAAGCAAGGCGGTAACGCCACTGATGAGCAAGGGGCTACGTAAGAGTGAAAAGATTGGAAAAGAGAAAGCCGGAAACTACATCCTAAACAGGAAACAAGGGATGAGCCTCTTCACCTTTTCATTAGACGTGGGTGGAGTGTGAACTGGGCGATAGTTTAGTCTATCTACTACAATTGAAAAAAAAAAGAAAAAAAAAAGTGACCTGCTAAATTCTAACTTAATTAAAGTCCACTTAAAGGAATTTCTGCTAAAAAACCAAACCAATCCTTCAATTAAAGTTTTAAATTAAGCAACATTCAGGCAAAAAATGAACAAAAATGGCTTACATTTTACAATATTCATGCCAGTTGAATCCAGCCCCAAAAACATGATTCTGCCAGTTGAGTTGAAAAATAAAAATCAAAGAGAATTGCTGTTTGGGGAGTTAAGTGGCCTGATGTAAGAAGTGATGTGCTTACAGAAATTTTCTGACAGCCATAATTGTGCTCTCCTGCTTGTGTAGCATGGTGCAGAGTCCTGTTGCTAGGCATAGGTTCTTCCAGCACCATATTTATTCTTGACCCAGGGAAGCACTACCTTCTCAAGGCACTTGATGTAGGTTTCCATGTTAAGTCTGAGACTCTGTAGGAAGATGAATGGCAATACAACATTGTCGTTACTAGTGATCACTTCAAGCACCCTAATGTTTACTGAATATTTAGTTTTCATCACTCTCTGTACATCTTTTGGGGACACAGCAAACCAATCTTTGTTTTGTGCGTTCACCATCTTATCTTGGGAGAAATTTTTCTACGAGAAAAACTAAAGTATGTTTAATTGGAGGGGATACTTCAGTTTGTTCAAAAGTTTTGTAGTGGAGTCTTTTTTTTTTTTTTTTTTTTTGTCCATCATGATTTGGGATAAAAATTGGCCCCTTCTCATTTCGTATGAGAAATATCAAATGGCTTCATGCACTACCTGCTTGATACGATACTTGTGCGTCCCTGAATGTGGACTTGATTGACTTGGAGAGATTGTTTTCAATCATGGCCTCAATTTCACCAACAACTTTGGAAGATATTTTCTTATCAAAATGATCAGAGTGAGTTTTCCAAGTTGCTTTATCGTCATAATCACCATTAGACTCTTCCAACTCTTTGCAAATTCTCTGCACTGTCCTTAGATTGACACCCAAATTGGAGCTTCCAGTATGAATGCCAAACAGTACAGTATACTTTTTCCAAATTTCTGGCAAAGAGAATTGTGTCACGGTGCCCAACTGACTCTAGTAAGCTTTTGATAGCTTTTGAATTTGTCAACTGCATATAATACACTGTGTAGTTGACAAAATCAAAAGCCATCAATGAGCATGTGCAAAATTGAAAATATTGAACAGGTGAAGAGGCTCATCCCTTGTTTCCTGTTTTCTCTTTTCCAATCTTTTCACTCCTTTTTCTTTTTTCTTTTTTCTTTTTTCTGGAGTAGATAGAGCTATCTATCGTCCGGTTCACGCTCCACACACATCTATTGAACAGGTGAAGAGGCCCATCCCTTGTTTCCTGTTTAGGATGTGGTTTCTGGCTTTCTCTTTTCCAATCTTTTTACTCTTACGTAGCTCCCTGAGCATCAGTGGCGTTATCGCCTTGCTTGGGGTGATCTGATGAAAAAAAAAAAAAATCAACAATTTACCCATCACACTCTGTATGTATATATGATATAACCACAGGATTATTTTATAGTATTTTAATGTCAACATCTTCTACAACAAATTTAATATAGGAGATAAGAAATTGAACAGACAATAGATTATTTACACTTTTTGAAATATTGTTGTTTTGTTTATTCTCATATTCATGATGTTTCAGCTGTTGTACACTCTGGCCTTCTTCAGGTGATGTGTTGAAATTTTGACACTTAATACTTTTGAGAGTAAATTGTTCTAATTCTATTTATCAAAGGTATAGTATGTGGAATTAGAACAGTCTAAATAAAGGGTTCGATTTGAAATTCCAACAAATATCATCTGAAGAAGGCCAAAGCATAGAACAGTCGAAATGTTCTGAATGTGATAATAAAGATGAGGACAACAGTCTGAACAGTGTAAATGTTTTTTTTTGTTTTTTTTTTTCTAATCATTTCACCCCCAAGCAAGGCAGAACTGCCACTGGTGCACAGGGTATTACATAAGAGGTGAGTGATGAGAAAGAGGAACAAATTACAGGGGAGTCAGAGAATATGAAAAGGATGAGAATACAGGTGTGAAGAGGGCTGCATGAGAGTGGAGTGGAAAGGAAAAACATGATACAAGGGTTGTCAGGGAAAGGATGTGAGTCAAGGAGATAAGAGATGGCAATTGACTTTGCATTTAAATTTTTGGAGATTGTAGTTGTCAATGAAGCAAGTATACAGAAGGGAATTCCACAGGCGAGAAATGCAAGCAAAGAAGCTGCTAGAGTAGAAGTTGCAGTTACATTTGATTGGTTTCACTGTAAAAGGGTGGAACCTACCCACTAGTCTAGTAGCTTGACTAAATTCATGCAGAGGGGGCACCAGTGAGCTAAGCTCATCAGAACAGAAGTCGTGAAAGTATTTGTAGAAGAGACATAAGGAAGCCACATTATGTCAGTGAGAAAGTGACTGGAGTTAAGCTAACAGGTTGGGATCAGTTACATTGCAGATTCTCTGTTAGATTTTGTCAAGAAACCCAAGATGAATAGCTGGGGCACCCAACCAAATGTTACCAGCAGTATTCAGGGGCGGATGGTAGATTTATATATGTGCAAGATGGATTCAGACAAGAAAAACTTCCTGGCCTACACAGGGAACCAAAATATTAATCTAAGAAATTGAGTCATGTTTTTAAATAGCTTTGTCAGATCAAGATTTTTCATACAGATGTCATGTCTGACACCCAACCCAATCAGAAATATTTCAACTGTTAACTGTATTCAGCTGTTTTCATGGATCAGGGATTAAAAATGGCTTCCAGCAGATGAATCATGTTGATTTTAGTGAGGACCATCCTTCTCTAAACCTTGTGGACAAGTGTTACAAAATCACAAAAATTGTACCAAATAAGAGAAACCATATCACTTGAAGACATTCAAGAGTATCAACAACTGAAATGGATAGCACATGTAACTTGAAAAGAAAATCCTCCCTATTATAATAATGGCTGTTGTGTATTTATACGTGTGACTATATATATATATATATATATATATATTTTAGGAGTAGTATGAACAAATGGGTTAATATAACAGTCAGTCCCTTGTTTGTAATAATTTAATAATTTAAAGAGTGCTCAATAAGTACAGCAATATTTATAATAATATTTCTATATTATAGTGCTTATAATAAAAATATAGTTTACTGCAACACACGACCTGTTGTGCTTCAGTACTACTTGTTAATACCTCATCTGACTACCTGATGAGGTACTAACAAGTAGTACCGAAACATGACAGCTTTTGCATTGCAGTAAACTGTTTTTATTAGAAACACTTATATATAATAATCCTTTCAAATATTTTGCAGTCATTTTTTATGACAGGTGTGCACTCATAATGGTATAATCAAGATGTTGATATTCCTCATGCCATCAAACCAAAGGTTAGAAAGAAAACCTCCATTAATACTGAAGGAGCAATTATAGTTACAGGACTTGAGATGCTTATTTTCCTAAAAAAACGTTTTAAGATTTTATAAATTTCAACCAAAAGTAGCACTGACTGCTTGGTCATGAATGCTGAATGTGTTGTTATAAAAGAAATAGCTAATATTACCACCACTGTTACCATTGGCAGCTCTGTAACTATACTTACCTATATACAAGAATGGTATGTTCCTATCCTCTTAAATATGTGGACACTATTGGGGTAGAAGAGAGTGATCATACTGACTAGCAGTTCACTAGCAGTGTATCTACTTCATGCAGCATGCAAGTCTTGTACTTGTTGATATACTATTATTCCCAACCTTCGTTTTGGTGATCACCCATGCAGTAACCTTTTAGGGTTACAACAGAAATGTAATCTAAAAGATGTTTTTTGACTTTAAATAACCTGTAAAGGGTTGATAATCCATATAACACAAATCAATCTATTGTATTGACTACACCAAATAGCTACAGATGGGGTTTGCACCATAAGTGAAAAGGAATCTCCTAGACAAGCTATGAGATTAATTCAGTAGTGAATATCAATCATATAGATCAGAAGTTCCCAACCTTTTCTGTGTCATTGGCCACTTTCACATGGAAAGATTTTCCACCGCCCATCTGTATAGTAAATATTCAAAAGCTTTACAGAATTGTTTGTTACTGGTTCATAAATTGACTTTATGATTTAGTAAAAAAAAATACTAAAGGGGGAGGGGGTGACGAATTATGCTGACTTATGCAGCAGCTGCAACTGCTGGTACTATATTAAAGAACAAACAAAAACAAAATGACTATTGAAAACTATATAATTTAGTTTGATGGACATGGTTAGCTCTATGTTTAAAAATTAATTAAGCATAAAAAAAAAATTAAAAATTAAAAAGCATATACACTGCTAGCAATTAATAAAAATTCAGTGAATATTTTTTGCTGTTCTTGATCTTTTCTAATCTGGTTTATATCCAAGAAAAAAAAAATGTTATGTTCATCTGAAGAACTGTTTTAATCTTAATGAACCTTCTCAAAGCAATAGAAAATACCAAAATATTCCTTGTTTGCAGAGATATTTATCTCTTATCTAGAAATGAGGCCCAGTCCTTTCCAATTAGCTAGCTGTTATATATATATATATATATATATATATATATATATATATATAATATTATTAACTATAGTAATTACAATACTAATAGTAACAGAACTAACTCTGCCAAAACTAGTACTAATTAAGCTATAATTTAAATAGTCTTGAACAACCCACTGAGGATGAACTCGGAGGGAAAAGAAGCGGACGTAAAAAAGAAATAAACGAAGTATATGAACAAAAAGTCAAGTACTTGTAAGAAAGAAAAAATCCAAGATTAAAACCCTAACACTAAAGCGCTCAATACGAAAGTAGAGCAACAAAGACAGAAAATCTAAGCACGAGCCAATAAACCTACCTAGGTTTCATTCTACGGTTCTTCAGGGTAAACAGGCTTGTTTACTCTGAAGAACCGTAGGTTGAAACCTAGGTAGGTTTATTGGCTCGTGCTTAGATTTTCTGTATATATATATATATATATATATATATATATATATAATTTTCTTTTTTTTTTTTTACAAGTTCTTTGCATACCTTGTTTTAATATTTTTTTAAGTAGCTTTTGTTGAAATACTTTTTAATACACAAAATCTGATATTGCCCACCACAATTTCTAATTCAGTGGCTTATCATCCCTGTTGGGAAGCCATGTTGTAGATAAAATATTATGAAATGAAATGTTTAAATCAAACTTGATCCAATACTCATGTGTTGGATTGTAAACTTATGGATCTGTCTTCTTTATCGATTTTTTAAAAGTTTTTTTTATTTATAATATTTGCTTGAAGATTGATGTACTTATCATTATTGTCAGTGTTTCAGCTGTTATATTCTCTGGCCTTCATCAGGTGATGTCAGTTTGTATAATATCCAGGTAATTTTGAACTGAACACTTTATTTAATCTCTTGGGATAGATTGTTCTCATTTCACTGAACAATATCTATGGCTTATTCTTCCAGTTCTTATTATTGTAATCTCTGATTGAACTATGTCACAAACAAATGTTTTTATCCTCTAGACTATTTTCCCATGGGGTTATCTTGAATGTAGACTGAAATCCAATCTAACTTTTATTTTTTTATTTTTTATCAGGACACAAATCTTTTTAAAAAAAATAAAAATGGAAAACATTATTAAAAATCAAAAATAAAATTTATGATCATTGCTTGAAAGATATAATCCTGATATTGCTACTGCAGTTGATGCTGTTACTCTACTAGTCTTTACTAAAAGCTCTTTATTTATTTAATGTTAAAATACTGTTACGTTCTTTAGATTTCTTCCTGTCTCCTCTTCACAATTGGAAGGAGATTTTATGAAAAGAAAAAAAATATTATCCTTAAATTCTTAGATATTGAAATCATATTATGATCTTGAAATCGGTACCACTGTCAGGTTAAGAGGAAATTAGTCTGGAGCTACTGCTTTTTTTTTTTTTTTTTTTTTTAAAGACCCCCCTCCCCTTCAATCTCTTCAGTAATGTTCAACCTCCTTTTCTCCTTCTACTCACTGCCAATTATAGGAGGACCTTTTGGTACAGGTATTAGTGTTTACTCCTAAAAACAGTGTTTTATGATGATTGCTGTCAGTACAGAAGGTTTTTCAGCAGTTACAGATAAATGTTTGATATTTAAAATTCATGACAGAATAGAACCTGGAAAAATCTATCAAACTGTCCATGAACTGAACTTAGCTAGGACCCACTGTGACACTCACACTGGAGCAAACCCCCCCACATTCCCTCCATATTTCATCATTGTGAAGTTCCACTTGAACTGCTTCTTCCAGTAAACCACTGCTCTGTAGAACAGACTCCCAAGAGAATGTTCCCCCACTCTCTACAAACTTGTTAAAGTCAAGAGTTAACTATTATCTTCACCTCTTATTGATATAAACTACTTTTTAATGTAACCATCTACGTCAAGTGGCCCCATCAGGCCTTGTGCAGGGTGAACTTTACTGTAAAAAAAACTAAATGGAAAAAAAAGCTCTACTATTTCTAGTCATGTTCTAGTTACATTTTTTGTTTTGTCTGACACAAGGCCTCATCATAAGAAGGTAGGAAAATTGTTGGATTACCTTGTCAAGTCAGAAAGACTTAATTTTTAAACGCATTTCTGAAATCTAAGACAGAAAATCCATCTTTGGCACAGGTGGAGAATATGCCATTTTGGCCTTTATGTAGACACTTACTTTTATTGTAGGACTTAGTGTCAGAAAATTTCTATAAATGTTAAGTTTCTTATTTTTGGTGTTCTCACAACATTTGGTTCATTGTTCCCTCCAGAAAGTCTTTGAGAGTAAATCATAAGAAGTACTACAAATAAGAAATATTGTATTATTTGCATATAGGTTGCACTCTTAGTTTGGGGTTGTTAAAGTGGGTATTTGCAGTTGACTCGCAAATAAGTTACACTATAATCTAGGAAGTTATATGGTTTCTTTTTTTTCTTTAGCATAAATATAACTAATATTTATACAATATTTTCAAGTCAGTCAGTTCAGTGTCATACGTGAAACATGCTTGGGCCATCATGTCTCGAAAGAGACGACTGACTGGGCAGAATATTATCCCGCAGTAGGTTGCCATTGCTTTCTGCGGTAGATTGGTTGCCAGCCAAGGCTATAGAACCCAATCTGTCCTGTTATTTAACCCATAACTGGAGGGAAGAGACGGATTAATACCTTTCCCAAGGGTATTTGCGCATACGTGAATGCAATGAATTCAACTGGAATTTGAACTTGTCTCCTCGATTTCTCGTTCCGAGTCGATATCCACTGCACCACAACGCACATCCAAGATTCACCTTTATTTCAAAACTTTGCTTACACATCTTAAAATATATAAATTGGTTGTAATTGTGTGGTATTTACTTATCGAGTGGGAGTCTGCTCTGTTTTGATAAAAATTTGGATACTGGTAATCACTTCAGTCCTAAAATCACTTGAAAATGATTGTCTTTCATCATAAATCAAATAATGAATTGTAAATATGAGCAGTGCAGATCAAGTGCTTTTATTCGATGTGTGATGTGGTATTATTAGAAGGAGCAATTTTCTCTGTTGCTCGTGCATATGCTTCAGCCCAGGATACTCACCTGGACTACGGATATGCCACAGTCTACTTCAGATTCTCTATAATGTTGAGCGAATAAGTTGTAGCCCTGATTTTTATTGAAGTTTTGGTGAAAAAAGTGCAACCTACCCTTAAGTATATATGGTAGTTGTGTTATCCCAAGACATGGGCAGTAGAACAAGTTTAGCATAACCCAATAGATTAAATTAATAATAACATGTTCAATCCAGAATATATGTATATATTCTTTATTCATAAACACTTTATCCCTGATAGTGATCCTTTTTACTCATAAGTATGGCATACCATAAAATTATTTCTTTTATCATATTTAATTACTTAGTTTTTGGTCATAATTAAATTAGACCCGTACGCAGTTGTATTAAAAAGTGTTCTATACCATTATATTTTAGAATTTTTTTCATTTGTAAACAAGTTATATTATGCAACCCAGGTTTCTACCATCTGGTGTTTTCAGGCAACTTGCAATAACTTATTGTAAATTGTCTGAAGACACCAGATGGCAGAAACCTGTGTTGTGTAATATAACTCATTTACAAATGAAAAATATATATATAGTTTCAATGTATGTTCTATTTCTTTATAGTTAAAAGTGCTCAATATCAGGAATAGAGTATATGTAAATATAAAAGTGGACTTTGATACCAACACTGAGTGGTGAGCTTATTTCATGCTTAAACACAATCTTCAGGACTAAAGTTAAGCAATGTTGAGCCTGGTCATTGCCTCAATGGCTGACTGCTTGGGAATACCAAGTTCTGTAAGCTTGGATGTACAGTTTCATAATGAATAATGGCTTGTAATTATTAATCAGAGAGCCAATTTCTAATTCCCGTTGGGTTCGTTATACACATTTATGCGCAAATACCCTTGAGAAAGGTATGAATCTCCGATTAATAATTCAGAGCTATTATTGATTGCACCATCCACACCTTCAAACTTACAGTACCTAGTTTTCCCATGCAAGTACAGATCAAATTCACTGTTGCTTAACTTTGGTAATTGTATGGAAACTGGTGTTTCAGTATCAAGCAAATGAATCCTTTAGTCTTTACAATCCTTTATTAGACCATATAGAATGGTGCTACAGAATCATAAACAGAGGGCGTTACCAAATGGCCAAAACCATAATTCAGCAGCAGCAATGTCTAAAATGCATAGCACATATAACTAAATGGTGGAAAATAATGATATAATCAAGATGTTGAAGGAGATTAAATGACGAATTGGTGTGTTAGTTTTTTTTTATAGCACTAGTTACAATACTTTTTGATCAAATGTTTTATATGTGAGAGAGAGAGACAAGCATATTTTTTTATTACTACCCATAATGATGGTATTTGTAAAAGATAAGATTGAATTTTATTTTTTAAAAATATCATCATTATGGGTGGTAATAAAAAAAAATGTTTTCTGTTTATAGCGATAAAGTTTTGTACCACCAATTATATTTTCATAGGATGAGATATATATATATATATATAATTATCCTATATTTCATGCATCACAGAAATCTTCAGGGGTTTAACATAACATACTGGCTTATTTACGATTTGAATTAATCTATTATAATATATATCATTTATAATAATAATAATAATAGCATCTGGAAACTAATTGTTGGAAGAAGGGATACCAATTTTAGGAACAGATTTTCCATCACTCACAATAGTGTAAATTCATTATATATATATATATATATATATATATGAAGTTTAATTTTGTAATGGAGCAGAGTTAATGCTGTTTGGCACAAATTGACCTTGTACTCTGTTATAATGTTCTTGCTTACTTCCCTTGTCTTGTAGTGTTTGAAAGGAAAGTGTGTAGAGTGTGGTCGTCTCACTATACCACTGAGGTTTTATCAGTGACCATAAATTGTGAAGCAGTTTTTGGCAAACTTTTGGCAAAAGAACAATGTTTCCCAAGCCTGACAACCATATTCTGCTGATTTCGCTCATTGTGAGTTTTTTCCCTTTCCAAAAATCAAATCCAACTTGGAAGGAACAACATTTCAAGACATCAAGAAAATCCAAGAGAGATTGACGCGGCAGCTGCTCGCTATCCCAAAATGGATTTCCAGGAATACATCCATCAATGGAAATGGTGCTGGATAAAGTGAGTGGCTTCAGAAAGAGACTAATTTCGAAGGAGATTAAATACTGAATTGATGTATTGGATTTTTTTTTTTTTTATAGCATCAGTCCCATTTTTATATAAACAGTCAGAAATGTCAGTGATGTTCAGTTCAGTAGCAAATTAGCCAATTGGGCTAATATTTCTTGCTGACATGAAGTGAAAACATATCAAATCAATTGGTAGCTCTGCTGCTAGTTGCTTCTCTGTCATGCAAGACCATTTCTACTTTACATATTTACAAGTTTACAAATCTCCCTTAAATATTTACATATTTACTATTCATCCATGCTTAGAATATTGCTAACAGATCTAGTCTGGTGCTCTTGCTATATATTTATTCTTGATAAAATCCAAAGAAGTATCTACAATGCAAAAGCGTCTCACCTTCAATCCCTTTCCCACTGATCTCATGTAACTTTCTTGTGCCATTTCAGTAAATACTTTCATGGTAAATATTCAGATGAACTTTCCTCTATGGTACCTAGACTCTATGAATTCAAAAGTAGTACTAGACTGGCAACAAGGTCTTATCATTTTACAGTGGAAATGACTAGATGTATGCTAACAATTTCTTCTCTTGTACATCTTGCTTGTGGAACTCTTCTGGCTTCTTGCTTTCCAATCAAGTTTGATCTTCAAAAATTTAAATGCAATGTCAACTATTATATTCTGTCCTCTTAATTCATATTCTTTTATTGTCTTCTCTCCTTAATAGTAGTTTTTTCATATTCTCTAACACTCAGTAAATTCTTGCATCTTAGTGACTTTACTGCCTTTCTTGAGAGGGAAGTGATTAAAAAGAAAAACGTAATTTTATTTATATTTTTTAAGAATAATGTTGATAAACAAAAGTGAAAATTATTTCAAACTCAACATAAAAATGCACTTTCACTTTATTTCAGATTCCATGGAATAGTTTTTAATGAAGGGTTTGAAAATATTTCAGATAAGTCTTTGTAGGCGGAAGAAAATGTTTTTAAAAAATAAATAAAATTCTTGTAGTTTAATCTAATATTACCCTAGAAAATTATAAGTTTTTGATAGAAACAGATATTGCCAAGAGATTCAGGCCAAAAAAGGCTCCAGTCATATATTTCCGTAAGCAACAAATTAAATGTCAAAGAGTCACATTCAGATAGTTTGGCCACCTGTGTTCTATCTTGAGAAACCAAATTCTTCAGGGATTTTTAATAGACATGACTGCTTTAATTAGTGTTTCAAAATGCAATATAAGTCTCTCTGTATTTGACATATTGATAAAGTTACGAGGCAGTTCACGTCTTTCAATATGGAATAATATGAGGCTGAATTCTGAACTTGGCCCAAGTTTTACCAACAATTGAACTTGAGCCAATTATATTGCTAGCAAAAATATTGTCTCTTTGCCAACAAACTTACCTCAAAAAGTCAAACTGTCTGATCGAACAATGAACAGTCAGAACTTATCATTACTTTTAAAATAATATTTATGCTCTCTCTGAAAAATAAATCATTCCCTACACTGGCAGGGATACTAGCTTCTTTTTTTTTTTCTTTTTTTAACTTCTTCCATTTGTAAAATAGTGGGAAACAGTTGTGCTGTGAGAATATGTTTCCTCTTTTGTTCCTTAATTTCATGAATTTAAGTGGAGTACTGTGCAGATATGTTTCATTATTTTACTTTGGAAAGTTCTAGCTGTAACCGTAAGTCCTATTCTGATAGTTTCTTCACTTGCACTTCTTACTTGTGGAACTCTCTTCCAACATCTTGCTTTCTTGTCAATTTGAATCCTGTTCATTTTTTTTGTTCTTTCCTCAATCCTCCCTATTCTCAGTATTTCTCATTCTCTTTCACTTTCACTCCCTGTGAAATACTGTGGCATTTCTACCTTGCTTGGGGTAAAATGATAATACAAAAATCGTTTTGTTCAGACCTTTTACAGCTTTGTGTTGTTTATGGAGAAGTAATTTTTTCTCATTATTCTGTGCTCAATTTTCTTTCATACACAGTAATCCCTATTGCATCTTAGTGGCTTTATTGCCTTGTTTGAAGTGAAATGATTAAGACAAAAATCACACATTGCTATCAACATCATTTTTAATGGGTGCATGTGTTTGAGTTGCTATCCCTGTTTTTATTTTCTTAAACAATGAAATTAATATCAATGGCCTAGATGGAGAAGTTTTACTAAAGAAAAGCATGCCTCCTAAGAGAAATCGAATGTGTATCTCGTTTTATCATCAGGGAAAGAATTTGGCAGTAGGAGGCCAACTTAATAATGCAAGATGATCAAACTGATAACAGCTTCAGCTATAGGAGTGGTTTTCTTGATCGAAAAAGAGGGTAGAGATACGATTCCTGTCAATAGGTACATAGGATTTCTCACTCAAAGCTGGTTGACGTTAATTTCACTGTTAATGGAAAATAGTAATAAGAAATATATAAAAAATCCATTTAAAAATGTACATTTCATTACTTTGCCATTATTTTTTGGTGGATATCTATATTTGGGTAGACACTCCAATTATTTATTAAACTGTATATTCGTCTATTTATTTTCATCTACTGGCCTGAATATTTGAGAAATGTTATTAAAAGAAAATTATGTACTCTCCAGCAGGATTTGAACCTGCCCCCCCCCCATTTTGGCAGGAGAAACCGTGGTTAAATCTGATATGCTTTAAATCATACTGGCGATGGAGTATGTCAATGATCAAACAAAGTTGAATAGTGCCTTATAAATGCAAATCTTCCTCAGACTTTCAAAACATTCATAGCTGCTCAATTTCATATTCTGAAATCAACTAACCAATTTTTAAAGAGGTGATGGATCTTTATTTATTAATCTGACAGATTTTATTACTAAACTCAAATATTAGGGTAGTATACAAAAATTAGGGTTATTAATACTCTGATTGGGGTAATTAAGAATCTCTACTGGCAGCAAACTGTCTGCATACGAACAGGTAACAAAGTCAGCAGATTTACAAAGGGGTGTAAGACAAGGATGTGTCTTTTTACTGGATCTATTTAACTTGTACAGCGAGAATATTTTGAGGGCTCTAGATGATATGCCAGGATTTATCATCGGAGGCTACAACTTGAACAACATAAGATGCGCAGATGATACAGTGCTGATTGCAGACATGGAAAGGAAACTACAAGACATCCTACAGAAGGTAGCTGAAGAGTGACAAAAAGGGACTACAAATAAACTGCAAGAAAACCAAATGCATGGTCATCAGCAAAAAGAGCAACCCAAAATGCCAAATACAGGTGGGGGGATACTAAAATCAAGCAGGTACAAAAATTTAAATACCTGGGATGTGTTCTAACAGAAGACGGAAAGTGCGACACAGAGATTCGAAGGCGAATTGGCATGGTGAAGGACATATTCCAGAAGCTGAGTAAAGTATTAAGAGACAGGAAACTTTCACTAGAAACAAAGAAGAGAATACTAGATTGCTATGTGATGTCAGTTCTTCAATATGGCAGTGAATGTTAGACAATATCAACAAAGATGAGGAAAAACTTGAAGCAGCTGAAATGTGGTTCTACAGAAGGATGCTGCAGATATCATGGACTGAGCATGTGAACAATTATGAGGTGTTGAAAAGAATAGAAACAAAAAGGAAATTAATACTGAGCATCAGGAAGAGCCAACTGAAGTTCCTGGGACATGCAATGAGGAAGGAGGTCTTGGAGAACCTGATACTAACAGGCCAGATAAAAGGAAAAAGAGATGGAGGAAAACAGCAGATATCATATTTGAAGGGCTTGAGCAGGTGGATGACACAACAGGTGTTGTGAGATGTTACAGGAGAAATTGTGCAAAGAGCCACCAGGGATAGTGTAACGTTGAAGGCCATGATCACCTACGTCCTGAAAGGACAAGGCACATAGAAGATACAAAAGTGAATAAATATACTGTTAAATAAACATCTACTCAAGTATGGGTATCTATTAAGAAATAATAATGATTGGCTACTAGAATTCAAGCGAGCCAATTCCTGTTGCAGGTAACTGCTTAGGTAGATTTGTGTTTGTTCAACATTCATAAAGTCTACCTGTGGTTTATACTGCAACTATGCTAAAAAAAAAACCTGCTTCTTCAGCAACAAAGTTAGTTTTGTAAATAGATAATACACCCTCTACCAAGATCATTTTTAATATTAATGAGATTAATATTAATAGGATCTGTTTTGGGATTTTACCTAAATGCCATTTTCATTTTGGATTTAAATATATAACTTGAGACTGAAAGTTATTCTGATTGTTGAGGATTTAAAAATAGAAAAGAAAATTTGTGTTGACTGAGCAGATATTCATTCCACAATAAACTATTAAGAAAACCTTTTGCATTTATCAACAGGCATTCATACAATAAATATAGTGGAATTCCATTTTTATGTATTGAGGGTGGGGGCAAAAATTTTAGATGTTGATTCAGCAGATATTCATTCTACTATAAACTGTTAAGAAAACCTTTTGCATCCATTAACAAATATGATGGAATCCCTTCTTGATGAAATTCTGTGGCAAGAAAAATATGGGATGACAGATGAACAGTATCACGAAAACAATTTTCTTCACCTTTTACAATAGTAGAAAGTTCAGAATTAAATAATGTTTTTTTTTTTTTTGTTTTTAATCAATTCACCACTTCCACTGAGTAAAGTGATAATGCCACTATGATGCAACAAATTATTGGGAGCACAAAAAAAAAAATGAGAAAACTTCAGAAAGAACTTGAAAACTAATCCTGAACAGGAAACAAGAAAAACCACTACTCCTGTCCAAAAATCCAAAGAGGAGTGCAAAATGGATAATAGGCAATTCTGTCAACTCAGTTATCTATTTACTCTTATATTCCAGTTTTTTGTACAAAATTTGTGAAGTTTAAAAACTAATTATTACAAGTATTAATATTAAATTTAACATGCCTGTGTGGGTCCATTTTCGTAAAGTCATACTAAACCAAAGTTCTGGATTAATATCTTGTGCAAAAGGTATTTGTCCTGGTTGAATATTAAATTGAGATATTGGATTTTTCTTCAAGTTCAATTAGAAGGTTTGTAAATTTGTATTAATTATTAAAAATGCACAAGGAAGGACAACAAAAAATGGTCAGTAATTCACGTCCTATTAACTCTTAATTAAAATTAGAAAATCTTTTTCTTTTCATTTTAAGATTGGACGATCAATTTGAAAGAGATTGTTAAAATAGAGATCAAATTAAGTTTTAAATATTTCCCCACTTTTTATCTGCTTCTTCATTTTTTTTTTTTTTTTTTTTTAAATATTTTGATTGTTTTTTGAATTAAAAGTCAGTTCAAAATAAAGTTCTAATTATATCAAAGTTTTAATAGAAAACTTAAAAAAATATTTTTCTATTTTGTTGTGTTTTTAAAAATTATATTATGGACAAAAACTAAAATTAAATTACTACTAGCAATTTAATTATGGCAATGTTCTTCAGTACAATTCAGTTAAACAAAATTAGATTGAAGATTCAGCCGAGATGAATCATTATAGCTTCTTCAAACCTATAAACAACCTCAGAGCTTCTCTCTCTCTCACTCTATATATATATATATATATATATATATATATATATATATATATATATAGCCATTTTTTTTTTCAGATTTATGCTCTCTTTCTTTCTCTATCTAATATATATATATATAGAGAGAGAGAGAAAGAGAGATGTAGCATAAATCTGAAAAAAAAAAAGATGCTTTTGGAAAGTAAATCCCAAAGGATTCTATTAAATATTAACACTGATCCAGCCAGGGAACTCAATGTAATGAAATTTATTTATTTACAGAGCCAATACTTATTACATATAAAAAAATTCAAATTTTCTTAAATTTGATGGCCATTTTGACAGGTAAATTTGGCACTTATCTTATCAACGTGAACAAATGTTTTGTTCTAATTGATGAGATGGGTGTTAAATTTACCCATCAAAATGGCCATCCAATTTAAGAAAATTTGAATTTTTTTATATGCAATATAAAGTAGATATATTCTGAATTTCCAAAGGTGAAAATGAATTCTAAATGTGTTCATAGCATTCACTTATGCACAAATACCCTTAGGAAAGCTATGTATCCATCTCTTCTCCTTAGCTATGGATTAAATATTAAGACTTATATCTGGAAAAAACATTCTTCTCAAAAAATTCTTTATGCAATATTCAAATGTAAAGATAAAATTATTTTAACAATTCAAAATGTTTCAGCTTTAAATAAATCCCAAAGAGTTTATAAGTTGTTAATAAAAAAAAAAAAAAATGGAGTTGTGACATTGGATTATTCATAAAGTCCAATTAGAATCAAACAACTAAATTTTGAATACAGCCATGTTCATAATGAATGTTTTAAGAATTGGTCACTTGTTATTTATATGGATTTACAGACCCCAAAATGCCAACTGCATGTTGGAGAAACTAAAGTGAAGAAATTTAAATAACTGGGAAGCATTCTGACAGAAGATGGAAAATGCAGCACAGCAATCCGAAGGTGAATTGGCCTAGACAAGGATGCATTTCAAAAGTTAACTAAAGTACTGAGAGGTAGGAAAATCTCATTGGAAAAAAAGAAAAGAGTGCTGGAATGCAATGTGATATTTGTCCTTCTGTATAGCAGTGAATGTTGGATGATCTCCTCAAAAATGAAGGAAAGGCTCAAGGCATCAGAAATGTGGTTCTACAGAAGGATATTGAGGATACCATGGGCCGGGCATGTAAGCAATGATGAAGTGTTGGAGAGGATGCAAATGAGAAAAAACTCATACTTAACTCAGGAAGAGACAGTTAAGGTTCCTGGGACATGTAATGAGGAAAAATACCTAGAGAATCTAATACTCACAGGACAGATAGAAGGAAAGAGACCAGGGAAAACCTCGCAGACAAGCAAAAAAAATATCTTGACATTTGTTTCTTTTTTTAATTTTTTTAGTTGTTCAGATGTTCATTTCGAACTAAATGTTGATTTGCATTAATTTGCCTTTATTAAAAATTTTCTTAAACATGTCAGACTAAGGCTGATTGGTTACTGTATTTTGGTGTTGAAGTTGTAAAGTTTTTATTAAAGTTCTGAGCTTCTAATTTTGTTTTAGTCATAATAAAGAAGTGTTTGCTTCTGAGATGAGGTGGTATTTATATTATTTACATTGTTCAACCTCTTGTCCTTATCTTTATTGCCATGTTTATGACGTTTTGGCCGTTGTTCACTCTGGCCTTCTTCAGGCACTAGGAATTTTGAACTGAACTCTTTATTACAATCACTGGGGTAAATGATTCTCATTCTGGGTGTGATGCCACTTCCAGATGTCATATAGTTATCTCCCTTTAACTCAACTCTCTTAGTTATTTGTTCACTACAATTAGCACCTGAAGAAGGCCTGAGTGTAAAATGGCTGAAACATCGTAAACATGGCAATAAAGATGAGGACAGAAGTCCGAACAATGTAAATAAAGGAATGTTGAATATAAGGAAATTCAAAGTTTATCTGTATCTTTGGAATGTTTCTTGAATGTTTACATCTTCACATGAACATAATGATATTTCTGAAATTTTGAAACTCTTATGTCATGTGAACATGGTGTACATTGTATGAGCAATCTATATAGTTCTGTTTATTTTTTGCTCTGACTCAATATAAACTTGTTAATGTGTGCTGCAGTAGGTATATATAAATATGTTAAAGAACAGAACACACACCACTTACTTGCTACCCAGGTTTTGATCACACAGGTCTCTTCAGGCAAGCAGTAGTTTGCATGTTCAAGGCGCTTGCTCTTGTGACTTCAAGGGCAGTTGCTCACTAGTTTGTGCTTGTAAAACTGAAGGTGTGGTGGAAAATTCAAATGGGCAGAAAATGGTTTATGTGGGATGTATGGCTGGCAGTTTTAAGCAAAGGTGGTATAATCATAAGTCTTCATTCAGGATGGAAAGAACTGTACCAGACTTGCCAGCCATGTGTGGGAGTTGAAGGAAATTAACAATAGAAGCCTCAACATGAAATGAAGTATACTTAGGAAGGTCCAGCTGTATAGTGTTGGTGACAAGGTTTGCAGGTTGTGCCAGGGGAAAAAAATGGCTATTGTCACATACCCAGATCAGAAAAATTTATTGAATAAAAGGGCTGAAGTTATGACGAGGTGTAGGCATTTAAGACAGTATGTTCTTGGATTATATGAACCTGGCCGAGGGCGTTAGTGTGTGTTTACCACCTCTTCTGTGATAGTTCCAGTGGCCATAAGTGTGAGGAGGTTCCCTCTTCTCTTTCATCAAGTGTGGGCATAAGGAGGCTCCTCTCTCCTTTAGCCAATATTCCAGTTACCGTGTATATAAGCAAGCGCCTTGAACATGCAGACTGCTGCTTGCCTGTGTGGTCAAAACCTGAGTAGCAAGTAAGTGATGCATGTTCTGTTCTTTAACATTGTTACCTCTGCATATTCAGTTCATGAATTGAAAGAGACATGATCACCCAAGTATATATCACATATGGCACTTAACTGACTGACTGTATATCTCTAATGCAGAGTGCAAAATATTAATTTAATTTCTCTAAGCCACACTTTAAAGAACAAGGGAAATGACTGCTGATTTTATTTTTTTAACCAACTTCACAAGTAATTTAATTTTTTGCCTATACTTGGGCATAAGCTACTTCATGTATAGCGAAAAATCTTTTCTTTTTTTTTTTTTCCTTTTTTTTTTTATATAGCTTGTATATAGCATGACCCCAGCTTCTGAACAATACCAGTAGGTCAAATATTGCAGCACTGGGAATCATCCTGGATATATTTTATAGCAAATAAATGTTCATTTTTCTTTCTTGTACACAGCTATCCCAAAATGCTGGGAAAAACCACTTATTGCAAAAATTTCTGATACATATATTTAGATACCATACTTACATTTCTGTTCATGCTTAACTTACCTGTATTATTAAGGTTAACCAAATGTACTGTGACAAGGTAGGTTATGGCAACTGCAACTGCATGAATTTTAACTGTTAAAAAAATATTTACCTGTGACTAGAGCAACTGGTCATGGAAAATGCATAATTTAAAAAAAAAATCCAATTACTTGTGTTAGTGCAACCTTGTATTTTTTTGTGTTAAAAAAACTGATAATAAAAACATACATTAGACATGATGATATACAGTATTTTTTTTATTTTATGCTAATTTTGTTGTTGGTTGTAATTTATTGGTTAATGACACTTTAATAAGATCAATTCATGTATTTATATTAATTTTTTTTTTTTTTTTTTTTTTTTTTTTTCAGGTAAGTAAAATTATTATTTGATGGAAATGGACAGAATCTCAACTCTCCAACAAAAAAAAAAAAATATGGCAACCTTGAAAACCTTGGCTGAACCTGAAATTAACATTTTTATGGTTAGTGTCTATAAAAAGTTTGTTCTGCTTTTCTGTTCTCATTTGTCAGAATTTTTGAAATGAAGAATTTTTATTAAATGCTTTGCTATTCAAACCAGCAGGATCATCCTGACTGTCACATCCATAATGTTTCAGTCTTCATACTATCCTACCTCCTTCAGGTCTTCGTACTCAGTAAACTTCTTGCAATTTCAAACCCTTCATTTAGTCCACATGCATAGATTATTTTCAATTTCAGGGCCTGAAAAAGGTTATGTGCTTTAATTTGTGTCTGAAAGTACTGAAAGGTTATATACTTGAATTCGGATCTGGAAGTACTGAAAAGTTACCTACTATAATTTGGGTCCTAAAGTACTGGAAGGTTACGTACTCTAATTTGGTGAAAGAAACGGATATTTTAGTTTTTTTTTTTTTTTTTTTTTACAATAATGTTAATTCTGCACAAGATTCAAGCTACTAGAGGTAGATTATAGAATAAGAGGTTAAGAGGTACAGTTTATGGAAATATGTAGGGAAGATAATAGTTAACCCTAGACTTAAACAGGTTAAGATTGTAGTGATTGGGGAAGTATTACCTTGTGGGCTAATGGGAAGAATCTACTTGAGTAGAATTTACATCTCACCAATGGAATATTTGTCTATGGCTATATTGTGTTGAATACACCTGTTCTTGTCTGATCGCCAAAGTTAAGCAACATCAAGCCTGGTCAGTACTTTAATGGGTGACCATTTGGGAATACCAGGTGCTGTAAACGTAAGGACCAAGAATGGTCCACTGGTCCTCCAGGTTTGGGGTTTGGGGGTTGGGTGCAGGGCTAACAACCCTGCACCATAAAAAAAGTTTGTTACAGAAACAGCAACAAAAAGTTGCTATCCTATGCACCATTGGGTGTGATGGATAAATGATGATGAATGGGATGAAGGAGGTTTGCTATAATGTGTGTGATATTGTGAGTCTTAGCCATGGAGGTAAGAACTGGTGGAACAAACAAATGTAGTTTGTTTGAAGACATGCCATGTAAATAGCAATAGAGTAGTGAGAGGCTTGTCTGTGGGGGGAAGTAGTTTTAAGGTGGAAAACAATTCATCACCCACAAGGACTCGGACACTTTTGGACACTATTGAGACTATATAGCAACATTACTCCATTTCCAGCCTGAACTGAATCTCATAAAGTTAGAGGATAGTAGGAAAAGTCAGGTACTTACTGGGTGGATGACAGGGAACTGACCATTTTTCCATATATCAGTCAGTTAAGTGTCATACATGATACATGTTCATGTCTCGAATGAGACATGATTAACTGGGTAGAAGATTTTTGCCACTGTAGGTTGCCATTACTTTTTGCAGTAGACTGGTTGCCAACCAAGACTATAGAATCCAATCTGCCCTGTTATTTAGCCCATAGATGAAGGGAGAAGAGATGGATTATGCTAGTGAGATCTTTATTTCCTGTCCCCATACTCCGGAAGTGTTTTCTAGTAAGAGAGTGGCTAAATTACTATTAGCACCTGTTTTTATTCTGTCTTGCTGATATAATTCTTACCAACTCTCATCACACTCTCATTTTACAGTCTTGACCAGGGGCATGCAAAGCCGAGTTTGAATTTCAGTGGAGTTAGTTACATTTACATACTCAGTCATGGATTAAAAAAGATATGATCACGCAAGCATGTATCATGTATGGCACTTAATTGACTGATATCTGTAAAAGCCCAAGATGAATAAAGCAAAATGAAAACTTATCTTAGCATATGCCTTGATAAAGTCCCTCAGAAAACAAAACGCATCAGCTAAGTTTTTCTTTTGCCTTTATTCATACACACTACAGTTCGAATGTTTGAGGTCAACCCTGGTAACTTTTAAATTGGCCCAGAAAATAGTTTTGTCCAAGAGAAAATTATTATGCATAATTAAAAAAAAGTGAAATATGCTTTTTTATTAGAAATTTTATTATGGCAAAAAGGGAAAAAAAAGCATTTTATGATTAATTTTGCTCTTGTCAAAATATCCTCATTTAATCTTAACACAGCACAAATTTTTGGCATTCGTTGCAAGAGTTTCTCAAAACATAAGTATGATAATTGATTCCATTCTTTTTTCAATGACTTGAAGGGATATTTTTCATTTTGTTTTTCACTCTTTTTCACAATTTTGGGGGTTGCTTCAAACTTGAACTGTAGTTTGTGTTGAGTGTGTGTGTGTGTGTATATATTATACCCCAATGAAGTTACAATGCTAGTAATGACACTCACTAAATACGAAGTAAATATATTTATTACTAAAGTACATAAACAAAAAAATATAAGTGTAGTTGATATAAATCATAATAAATTGGATGAATATTTGAGTATAATTTATTTTCTATCTTCATGGAACCATTTGACACATTCATATAACTTTGGGCAACATGCAATATTACAGCATTGAGCCTCGTCTTTGATACATTATTCATACGACAATTGTCTTCAACTTGTTCCGCTATGGTGAAGACAAAGGAATTTGGTATTGATCAAATGGCCTTTGTTAATAAACACAAGACTGGAAATGGGACATGACTGAGTTTAACTGGTCCACTTCAAAAAAAAAAATATATGATAATGTTTTTAGAATAATTTTGCAGGTGAGCATTTTTTAGATTTTTCCTCTTTCCTCTAAGAACAACATTTGTCCGTTTTTTTTTTTTTTTTGTTTGTTTGGTTTTTTTTTTAAGTTTTAGAAGTGGTGTCTTGTTCATAGTATAAATATAGTATCAAATTGATCCCTGACTTTTAGAGCTAATTATACTTTATTTTTATTTAAAAACACCAGGTTTCAAACTACCAATGTACTGATTACTGCATTCAACTTATGTTTTCTTTTTCCCAAATTCTGCCATTAATAGTTGTTTTTTGTTTCCAAATATAATAATAAATGTATTCAATTCATATTGTGAATATTATTGCATCCTAGCAATATTTCTCATATATGTAAAATATGTCTAATGAGTTGATTGCCACCATGTATAGGGGACAATGGGTAAATTGTCATTGTATACGTTTAATTATATATACAGTTGTTTTATATATATATATATATATATATATATATATATATATAGGGTGTGATTGTTGCCATTCTATAATTGTAGTTTTGTGCATAAGTGCAGTTTGTTTTTGATTTTGTTGACTGCACAGTATAGTAGTCAGTTGGGCACCATATGTGAGAAAAAGAACACCATGATACAATTCATTCCAGAAATTTGGAAACCACATGCAGTACTGCTAGGCATTTGTGCCGGAAGCTTCAATCTGAAAACAATACAAAGAACTTGGAAAGAGTTGGATGTGTCTAATAGTAATTATGAAAGTTCCTTCAAATCTGTGCTTCTCTCTGAACTCTGCCTGAACTTTGAAAGTTTAGTCTTTAATTTTTTTTTCTCCACCAATAGAGGTAGACAGGTTTGCTTATCATCCAGTTCACACACCTCCCCAGTTTTTGAACAGGATTAGAGGTGTATCCCTTGTTTCCTGTTTATAATTGAGTTTCTGGTTCCTTCTAAAGTCTAGAATCTAGAACTTCAGGAACTGGAAACCAAATCCTAAAAAGGAAACAAGAGTTAAATCTGTACTCCTGCTAAAAGAATCTGGAAGGAGTATGAACTGGATGATAAGTGGTTGTATCTACTCCTACTTTGCTGGAGAACTCATCTGTCTTATCAAAGGAAGCAGTGCTGATAAAATGATTTGATGAAAACAGTGCTTAACAACTGCAATCCACCAGACAGCTGCCACTGGCTTCAACATATCCATGGTATAAAGAGCTTAGAGGTGGCTAAGACTTGCTCATGGTTTCACCCCCAACCTAGTAGAGGGAAGGAGTTCTCCATTGGTGAGCTGCAGCAAAAAGATCAGTCATACCCTGCTGGCTCAACCAGTCCGGAATTGTGTTATAACAACAACTCTACAAATTTCTACATCGTGGTACAGTGGATATCAGCTCGGAATGAGAAATCTAAGAGCTGAGTTCAAATTCCAGTTGAATTTGTTGCATTCACTTTCACACTTGGGAAAAGTATTACTCCATCATTTCTCTCCCCAGATATGGGTTAAACAGGACAGATTGGGTTCTACAGCCTTAGTTGGCAACCAGTCTACTGCAGAAACAAATGGCAGTCTTCTGTGAGAAAATCTTTTGTCTAGTCAGTCATGAATTGAAAGAGAGCTGATTGCCCAAACATATATCACAAATGACATTGAGCTGACTGTTACATTGCCCGGAGGATAAAGAGGTTTGTATAAGGTCAACACCCCTACTTGTAAAAAAGTCAAGTCACAGAAACATTGATACTCCTTCATCAATAGCAAGGAGTTGTTGATAGCCTATGTTCCACTGGGTGTGCTTGATGGGATGTGTGTTGTGGTGCAGTGGTTATTGGGTCGGAACAAGAAATCGAAGAGCTGAGTTTGAATTGCTGTTGAATTTGTTGCATGTGCAAATACTCTTGGGAAAGGTATGAACCCGTCACTTCTCCCTCCAGCTATGGGTCAAATAGCAGGATAGATTGGGTTCTACAGCTTTGGTTGGCAACCAGTCTACTGCAGAAAGTAATGGTAACCTACTGTGTGAAAATCTTCAATCAGTCATGTCTTTTTCATGTATCATATATGGCACTTAACTGACTGCTTCATGGACAGACAAATACTATTCCCGATAGCATTCACCTACAGTTTATGTCTTGCAAATTGTTCAAGGCTGTATAGATAGGATAAAAAAGGGAGAAAAAATATGGTACCATTTGTTTAACATCTTCGCATCAACTAAGAAAAATATAACACACCACAAGAAATTCAATCTTAGAATTAAGATTTTATTTTTGGTTTTTCTTGTGTTATCAGAAGTAACATTATTTTTTATTTTTTTTTACAGTCTTATGAGCTGACAATGTAAAAATGTATTCCTTCAGGCTATCACTTTGAATTTTATAAAGAATGATGGAGATTTCAAGATTAAATTGTTTATATTTTGTTTCTTGGATGATTTTTTTATTTTCAAAGACTGAAACAATAAACACAAATTTAAGAACAAAAATAAGAAAAAAATTTGAATATTTTTATCTGATTGTTATTCGACTGGAAAATGTCATGGAAATTATTCCTTCTTCTCTGTTTATCTATCTTTATCTGGTTCGTGTACGATCACCAATGTTAAGCAATGTCGAGCCTGATCAGTACTTAGATGAGTGACTGCTTGGGAATACCAGGTGCTGTAAGTTTGGATGATATAATACAGTGGTTTTTAAATTTCTTTTTTTTTTTTTTTTTTCTGGACTGTGTTTTTGCAAATTAAAATTTGCTCACACCTCACCAAATTTTATGTGATAAGTACATTTAAAAATTAAAAAAACAAAAATAGAGAGGATTAAAGGGAGATAACCATGGATTTGAATTAAGAACATTATCATTAATAACTCTCTCCTCCAATTTGCAGATCCTAGTTACTATATTCTTAATACTTGATATAATGCAAAAAATATCACAATGATGAAATCGGTCAGTAATTATTTGTAACTATTTATTCTAGGATCATGCATGCAGTTACAAGTAATATATAATATTTTACATTTTGAAATCATATTTATTTTTGGCATATTGATTTTTTTTTAATTGTTTCTAAATCTGATTGTCTTTCAATCATTCTGACTCACCTATCCTTTTCCACATCATTTGGAAACCACTAGTGGCTCGGAGTTGAACATCAGAGAACCAAGTTCCAATTCCAATTAGGTTTGTTATATACACTTATGTGCAAATATCCTTGAGAAAGGTATAAATGCACCTCTTTTCCCTCAAGCTATAGGAAATTAGTAAAATCTGTAGCAGTAAATCATTATTTGTCTCAAAAAATTTTTAAACTCTAAAAATATTTTCTGGCTTTAAATAATCTGCAAAGGTTTGATAAACGGTAAAAAATAAATCAGTCACACTTCTTTCTGTAAGTAAAAGGTATTGTAATATAACAATCTGGCCCCACCCGAGGAAGTGATGCAAGCGATGGTGTTTCCCGTCGGTGAAGGGGGCGGCGAAGCGACAAGACAGGTGTTTGTGAAATACATCCTGTCGAGGCCGGAGCAGATGTCATTTGACCTTATTTCCGACAGCGGCGGAAATGGCTACAGAGGCAAACAGATCAGGTGTCTCTTAGAATTACGTGGGCGTTGCGTGGGCGAGGCAGGACCGGAAGGAAAGTCCCGGTTCTAGAAGACTATATAAAGACCTCGACACATGGATTCGCCAGCAGAGAACGGCCAGTGGAAGCAGAGAAACACCACGGCAAGAATACACTCCCGTCAACCCATTCTATGTGCCTCTCACCCTTCCGTTCTCTATTCCACACGGTTCGTCGTCATTAATAAAAATATAACCTTATATTTTTATATATGCGTGTTTGTTGTTTTGTCGTCGTACGGCGATATATAACAGTATGGTTGCTACATGTGAATAAAAAAAACAACATATCACCACCTCTAGTAATCATGTCCATACAAAGAAGTATATAAAAAAAAAAAAGCTGATTATTATCTACCATATATTCAATTGTGAAAGCAGAATAACATATTTTTTGATTTCAAAGCTACCAAGAAAATCAAACAAATCAAATCAATCTTTACTTTCTGTTCATAGCTCATCCCACTATTTTCTTTGTTATTGAATGCTTCACATTCAAATTGAGCTTGACTCTTGAAATATATATTTATATACTTGTTTGCATGTGCTGTTAGAAAAGGATTACAATATTTATATAACTAGCAGTATAGCCTGGCGTTGCTCAGGTGTAATGAAAGCTTTAAAACTAATCCATGGTCCTGGAGTTCACTCTTTGGACGTTGGCACAAAAGACTGAAAAGCAATAGTTGTTTCCAGTTAAAACAAAACCGTAGACTGAAAGAAAAATGAATAGATGTAAGTCAAATTTTGATTTCCTGGTATCGATATCAAATAAGTTTTTTTTATCGTAAACTGAATTTTGAAGGCTAAATAAATCCTCTGAGTAAATGGTATCATGGCTGAGACTAAGAACTATGATTATACCTACTTAGAACCAAACCTGAAGCAAAAACTAAAATAAAAGGGCGGAAAAAAATTGACATACAGGCAGATAAACAAACACACACACACATCTTGCCTTTTATATATATATATATATATATTATCGATTTTCTGCACTATTGTAAGAACTGCAACCTTGAAACTTCTGAATATCGTTTCTTATCTCTTTGTCTCTGAGTATCAAATTTGATTAAAATTGGACCACTCCTTCTATAACCCGATTTTTTTATTATTGATTTTCAATATTTATCGGGGGTACCTCAACACAAAACCTAGCTAAGAACGCTCACAGATGCTTATAGTACAACTGTGTAAATTTTCAAGAAAATTAGTTCAGCCATTTTGGAGTCTATAGGTAACGGACACACACACACACACACACACATACAGAGACAAAGTTCCATTTATAAATAAGTTTAGATTAGATTTAGATTTATTATATCTACCTAACTGTTTACATATATCAAATGAAAAAAAGGTGTATCACATATATGACACTTAACTGACTGAGTGAGATATCTATATATATATATATATATAGGTAAAAGATTAATCTTTTAGAAATATTTCTACAAAGCTTGCTGTATAGAGGAAATAAGATTTGGAAAAGTACTTGATGTTTTTATGAATTTGTTATGAGTCATTTCTAACAGTTATAATATTAAAGTCTTGCTTAGGTTGCTCACTGTGACATCTGTTAAAGTTAGTTTTGACAGACTCCAACAGCTTTTTTTACTTGGATGTCTTTATTTAAGGCATCTAGTCTAGTTCATTTGTGTTACCAGGGTTGTATTATTTACTCCATAACACCCCCCCCCCGTTACACACACTTTTGAGATTTCTTTTTGTTAGTAAATTATTTTATTTATTAGTATGTGCTCTCTCCTCTTACTGGATAGTTCGCCAACATACTGATCTGTTTTTTATGTTTTGGGTTAATCTCGAGTTTTTCTGTATGTTTCTTTTGTTCTGGTAATCATACATGAAATGAATTCTTGAGGTGTTGGTACATCAAAAGTATCATACAGTACTTGCATAGGTTATTCCTTTCTTGCAAGCTTTTCTTCAGTAAACCTTTTCGTTAACTGATTGCAATGTCTTTTGTGTTCCCATTTTTTTCCTTTAGCATATATATATATATCATCTTTCTAATTTGTGACATTATTATATTACCTTCCCACATTTTTTCTATTTTGATATATCCTGAAAAACACTTTTTCATCCATTTCGAAATTTTTTTTTTATTTGTTATCCATTTTTATTTTTTAACACTGATTTAATTTTTATTGTGAACATCAATTTTGTAGCAACATGCCTGATGGCGTATTGGGATTTGACATTATCGGGTATACTCTCAAGAATTTTTATAGTGCTTCTTCACTCACTTTTTTATTACTTGCTTTTTACAAAGCTCTTTTAAAAGTACCCACAAACCATTCATCTTGTCTGTTTGACCTTGGGTGATATGGTCAGGTAGTAATATGTTCAATCAAGAACATTTTACAAAAATCTTCAAATTTATGAGCATGAATTGTGTACCGTTATCCATGATTATGTATCTGGAATGCAATATCTTGCAAATAGTTTGTGTAAAAAATTCACTGTCACCATAGAAGTTGATTTTCTGCATTTACACATTTCAGGCCACTTAGTAAAGCTATCACAAGACCTGCAAAATCAAATCTATATGCAGTCTTCACTACAGAGTATCTGTCTTTGGTCAAGTTTGTATTTTTGTGGTAGAGCACAACCTCTGCAGGCTTTTACTACTTTTTCAATGTCTTTATCCATTTTGGTCCAGTATACAGAGCTTCTTATAAGGGATTTCATACTAGAAATTTTCAGATGTCCACTATGAAATTCATCTAATATCACTTTTGTAATATACAATGTATGACTTCTCTTTGGGCAAACCATCATTCTTACTTTCTTTTAGTCATTTTTTTTCATTTCTGCAATAAACATATTTTATCTGCTTTTACTTTTATTTTTCCAAGGCAGCTGGTAATTTGCATATAACATTGCATAATATATTTTTAATTTCTGTTTCACGTTTTAATGCTGCAATAACAATGTCCTCAAATAGTTCAATATTTTTTTGGTATCAATCTTGATAACCCATCCACATTCATTTTTTAGACATTCAGTCAGTCAGTTAAGTGCCATGGGTGATACACGCTTTGGGCGATCATGTCTCGAAAGAAGATGATCCTGCAGTAGGTTGCCATTGCTTTCTGCGGTAGACTGGTTGCCGACCAAGGCTATAGAACCCAATCTGTCCTATTATTTAACCCATAACTGGAGGGAAGAGACAGATTAATACCTTTCCCAAGGGTATTTGCGCGTAAGTGAATGCAAGGAATTCAACTGGAATTCGAACTCGGTTCCCCGATTTCTCATTCCGAGCCGATATCCACTGCGCCACAAGACATTATTCCTTCATAAAATTGTAATTTATTAAGATCATACTCTAGCATTGTAATCTATTTGCTGTATGTGTAGGAATTTCCTTTTTTCAAACCATAAATTGATATTTCTGTTCTGTCTATAAACAAAAGCTCCTGCGTATAGATTTGCAAAATTTTTTAACTGTAAATATTATGGCTAACCCCTCTTTTTTTATCTAATTGTGTTTATTTTTTGTTCTGATGGTGGTAGCAAACCCAAACCATATGTGACAGCTTTTATATTACCATCATATTTATGTAAAATTACTGCTCCTTTACTAGAATTACTAGCATTGGAAGCCAATACAATTTCTGCTTTTAAATCATTAATATGCTCATGATAAATCTGACATTAGAATTTTTTTCTTTTTATTTCTTCAAACACCTTCAAACACTTAACAATTCAGTTCCACTTTATACCTTTTTAAGCAAATTGTTCAGTGGAGTTCTCAAATTGTGCATATTAAGAAGATACATATGATAATAGTTCTCTAGCCCCAGAAATGCTTGTAACCCTGTAATGTTTGTTTGGGGGAAGCATATTCTTCATTGTACTTGTTCTCAACAGATCTGGCTGACAAATATTTTAGTCAATGATTTGTCCTCGTTATTTGTTTTTAGACAAATACAAATTGCACATTTTCTCACTGTGTTTGAACCCATACTCTCATATTTTTTCAAAAACTGTTTTCACAAGCCTGATATGTTGTTCTTTAGTGACACTTTTAATATAACATCCAGATAAGCACATGTGAAATCACAATCTGCAAGGATGGTATCCGTACCTTGTTGAAAAACTATTTAAACACAATGATTTTATAAATTTCAGCCAAGAATAACCTTAACTGTTCAGTCAATAAATGCAGAGTGTTTTCTGTATGGAAATGGTTAATCTCACCATTATATGAAAGTACTTGGCACATGAGATTTTTTCATCATATGAAATAGACATTATTATTGCTTCACATGTTATTTAGACTAATATCTTCATCTTACTATACTTGTCTGCTTTTTTGAGATCTAATCCACATCAAACTCATGCAGGTTTCCTAATCAATTTTTCCAGTGTCCTTTTTTTAATTCATCAACCTTGTTTGAAAAATGTCACTCTTTTATTCAGCATTACTTTGGGCTTTTTGTAATGAAAGCTATGACATTGATGGATAAGCTTGGACTTCATTAACTTAATTGGGATCAAATTTTCCTTCCCATGAATAAACCTATTTATGTAGGATATTTAAAAAAACAAGAGTGGTAAGAAGCTGAATGAAGTTGGCTTCTGTATGTTAGAGGCATATTGGATGCTGCAGATTTAAATTTAAGAATCCTTGCACCTTCAGTTTTCTATGTTTAATTATAAGAAATGTTTGTTTATATTTTCATTCCTACCCCTAGTTTGAAGACTTCCTTTTGAAAAATGGAATGTGTTACACAAGACCTTTTCTCATTATGACATTCAGTTACGCATCTTTAGTCTGAAATATAGAATTTTTATATCATTCTCTCTAACTCATTTATCTATTGTTTTAAGGTTTTTGTTTTCTTTCTTCATCAACAATTTTTTGGAGATTTTTCAATTTTTCTGTAAATGTTCCATTGCTTGAATGAGACAAAAAAAACAGTGCATTTGATATTTATAGATATTTTGTAAGGTCGAAATAAAATGGGTACTGGCTAATTTGTGCCAGGAAGGTGGGTGGTCACCACTGACTTTTGCCAGATGAGTACAGGCCCAAAGAAGCTTGACAGCAGTTGATGAACAGTTATATATATATAGTAAGGCTTTGTTTTAATTAAATATGTATAGCTTCTTTTTTTTCTTTTTGTGACAGTGATTGGTCTTAAGTAAAGTGGCAAAAGTTATTACAACTGTCGTATAATAATTGTTGTTATTCCTCTCTTCATTAGGTTCCTGCCAATACCTCATAAATAATAGATTATTCCATTTTGATCATGTGGAAAGAAAAATAGACATCAGAGATACTACTTGGTTTCATTGAGAAAATAAATAAGATAGAAGTGTTTAATATCTCTTAATTCCTCATAAATAATGGACTATTTCATTTTGATTTCATGAGAAGACAAAAGACATATAAAAATGCTAGTTGGTTCTGGTGAGAAAATGAAATAAAGAAGGGAAGATAGAAGTGTTTAATGGCTGTTTCAGTGAAGTGGAAAAAAGTTGGCAATTTCAAATTCTTTTAGTTCTAACCATTTCTTCAAATAATGACCAGCATTCATATTTATGATAGCTATTGCAATATTTTGTTGTAAAGTTTAACTATTTACCAATGCAATAGGGGTATTTCTACAGATGTTTTATTGTCGTAGAACTTGCCATGAGCTTATTAAATCATTAACTGAAACTTTGACATTTTGTTAGAAATTTAGAATAGGAAAACCATAAAATTTTCAGTTTAAATGTAGCTACCATAAATTGTGGAGTAAAAGTCAACATTTTTGAACCTGAAAGAAATTGGTAAAAGAAATTGGTAAAACAACTGTATCAGCCTAGAGTAAAAGCTGTTTTATAAAAGTCTTTTGTTTTTTCTATTTTTTTTTTTTAATCATATCACCCTGAGCAAGGCAGTAATGCCACTGATGTGCAGGGGGCTACGTAAGAGTGAAAAGATTAGAAAAGAGAAGGCCGGAAACCACATCCTAAACAGGGAACAAGGGAAGAGCCTCTACACCTGTTCAATAGACGTGGGTGGAGTGTGAACCGGGCGATAGTTTAGTCTATCTACTCCAATTGAAAAGAAAAAATAAATAAATAAATAAATAAAAATGATAAGAAAAAAAAAGAAAAGTGAAAAGATTGGAAAAGAGAAAGCCGGAAGCCATATCCTAAACAGGGAACAAGGGAAGCGTCTCAACACCTGTTCAATAGACGTGTGTGGAGCTTACACTACAGAATTTTACTAAATAAAGGGATTCTGATTGGTTTTGTTTATTTTATTTTACGGCATATCACCCTCAATGAGTTAATTAATGCCGACAAAATGAGGGTGATATGCCGTAAAACAAAATAAACCAAACCAATCAGAATTCCTTTTAGTAAAATTCGGTAGTGTAAGACTTTTATAAAACAGCTTTTAATCTCCAAAAATATTTTTGGTGCCTAACTGTCAGTCTCAGTCTGTTTCTGCCCAACTGTGTGTCTCGGTCTGTTTCTGTCAGTCTCCTAGTCTTTCTATCCATCTCCTAGTCTTTCTATCCATCTCCTAGTCTTTCTATCCATCTCCTAGTCTTTCTATCCATCTCTTAGTCTTTCTATCCATCTCTTAGTCTTTCTATCCATCTCTTAGTCTTTCTATCCATCTCCTAATCTTTCTATCTCATAATTATAAATTTAAAGATTATATATAATTACTTAACTTGTGTGTTGGTGGAGGCACACAGATAATGTTTAGCACTATGCAAATTCCTTAAAGATAATATTGTGGCATATGTAAACCTGTAAATATAAAGAAACTACTTCATAATGTGGTGCAGCAAAAGCCAGGGATTTGGTCCTTGCAATGCTGAGTATCATTGCTCATATAATATAAAGATATCCCAATAAATGCATTAGACTCTTCTCTACATCATTAAATATAAGCCCACAAAATGGCAGTAAATCTTTGTCATGTTTGCTGGTGGCCAATATTTAAATGAGCAACTAACAAAATAACTTTCATCAACACAATCATATTGCTTTGAGGTGAATCATGCTTTGAATATAGCAAAGTTTACCTTCGTCAATTGCAGGCTTGTTTAATAATTCATGGTCTGTTCAGTGATAGCCATTGCAGTTTGCTCTCGTCTTTCTCAAGCAATATTCATTGTAATTTTTACAATCACGTTTGTGTAAATGAACTCTTTATGGTTAAAATTATGCCAAAACTCATATCTGTTCAACTTGTCAGTGTTGTCTTTTTAGTCATGTAGATTGGCTGTTTCCATGATGGACCCAGCACAGCCAACAAAGTCCATCCAATATAGCTCTACATTCATCACTAAAAATTACTGTCAAGAAATCATTTTTCATGTGCTTCTTAGAAACCAAACTTTCAACCAGCTATAGGGTATATGTACAGAAAAAATGGTTATACAATGAATTCCCTCAATGAGTCTCTACCTTGAGAGACTATTGGGTCTTAAAATCAACCCAAACCTTAAGTGGAACTCATGCATACAGTCCACCACAAAAAATATAGGAAGTATGGTCATCCCCTGTACCGCTCTCACAAGTACCTTACTCCACATGCTGTCATTTATCTTTAACAAGAACTAGATCAGGCCTAAAATAGAGTACTGTTATCAAATCTTGACGGAAACTGACCAGTCATCACTTTCCAGTCTCGATAGTCAAAAAGCATCTCTGAGTCCTTGTGGGTGCCAAATTATTTTCCATCTCTCACAGGCAGGATGTGCTCACTGCTCTATCATTACTTCCATGGAGAATCTGCAAATTGATCTCAACCTGGCAGCTCAACTTCGGTCACTTTCTCACCAACAAGATGTAGCTTCTCTCTGTCTTTTCTACAAATATTTTCAAGTTTTCTGTTCCAACAAGCTTAGCCCTCTGGTTCCCCGTCTGCACAAATTTACTCAAGCTACTAGACTGGCAACCAAGTCCAACCATTTTACAGTGAAAACAATTAAATGCAACTTCTAGTCCCTCTGCTTCTTTTCTCACACTTTCTGCCTATGGAACTCCCTTCCGTATACTTACTTCCCTGATAGCTACCATCTCCAAAAGTTTAAATGCAAATCAATTGCCATCTCTTATCTCTTTGACTCCCATCATTTCCCAGACACACCCTGTATCTTGTTCTCCCTTTCTACTCTACTCTCATGCAGCTCTCTTCACACCAGTATTTCCATCCTTCTCTTACCCATTTTCTGACACCCCTGTGACTTGTTCCTCTTTTTCTTCACTCTCTTATGTAACCACCTGTGCACCAGTGGCAGTACTGCCTTGCTTGGGGTGAAAAGATTATAAAGAAAAAGTGTGCTTGGACCAATATATCACTCACATTGTAGCAAAGCACCCAATTTCCCACTATCATGTTTCTCTTTGTGTTGATTAATAAACCACTGCTTTAACCTACTAAGCTATTATCCCATGTACAAGAGAACAAGAACAATGTTCCTATAGATTAGATTATATATATATATATATATATATATATATATATATGAAATGAAAGTATGTAGCTTAAAACATTTTTAAAAGTGAAGCAACTGGTTTCACTCCTGCTTTTAAGGCCTCTATGGGAGATTCAAACTTAGATTGAAATAACAAAGGGAAAGAATGAGAAAAAAAATGAATAAAAAAAAACAAAGAGCAAGAGACAAATAATAGCAAACCCTAACAAACATTCATACTGTTTACGCAGGGAAGCTTTACAGGACCCAATATAAAGAGCCTTCAGCACCTTAAGATGAAATACAGAGTGACCAGAATACAACAGTGAACCAGTCCACACTAAAATTAGCAGCACACTTTCTGTTATTTAATAGGTGCTCACATATAGCAGAACCATAAGTATTTGGGACAAGCCCATTCAAAGGCAAGGTATGGTTCCTGATCTTAGTGGGAACTTAGTTGTTTAATTCTCATGTCCAGGCATTGAGTAGTTCTTCCTAAATAGTCGGCATCACAACTACAATTATATTTATAAATAATAGAATTTACTTGATGATGAGGGAGAGCATCCTTGCACCCAGAACACAACATAGGCCGGGTTTGAAAAACGATACAGACCTCAGCCAAGAAGAAACAATGACGAACATTAGATGAAATCAGTCTATTAAAACTTTCTCATTTGGATCCAATCCAGGGAAGTCTAAGATAAACAGGGCACCTTTTAACTGTACAAGCTTTGACCTTTCTGAACTCCACAATCTTGTCACAGATGACCAAATAAAGAGTACTGGGGGGTACCCTAAGCCATATAAGGTCTCCTTAACAAAATTAATTTCATCATCTAAGAAAGACTCTGAACATTTCATTAATGCCCTATAAACTAGGGTTCTAACAATTTTTATTTTACATTTTCTAGGACAAAAGGAATCCCAATGTGTATATAACCCCACAAATGTTGGTTTCCTCTAAACTGAGATGAGGAAAGTTGTTGGTGTCTGATGTACTAGGACATCCAAGAAAGCTAGATGAGAATAAGTTTTTTTCTCAACTGTAAACCTCAGAGCTGGATGAATTATATATATATATATATATATATATATATATCAACATGCAGTGTCAGTATAGAAGAATCCAAAGGAATTTCCTGTACATACAGTGATAGGATAACTCTCTAAGAGAGCTCTAAATATATATGTATATAAATACATATAGAGCAAATACAAGAAAAATTAAGGTAGACACGTTATTTCATGGTAAAGACGGAAGCTGATGATGGTTCACTTGAAATAGGCCTATACTTCCGATTTATCATAAAATAATGTGTCTGCCTTAATTTTTCTTATATATATTATATAATAATTAATTCATTAAAGGTTACTGGGATCAATAAGCACCAGATGAAAGTCAGAGAATACAACTGCTGAAATGTTGTGATAATATCAAGAAAGATAAGGATAATAGAATGTAAATAGGAAACTATACGAACTCCCACAGAATGTAATGAAGGAAAGTAAGAAGGACTAAACATCAATTGCAAGAAGACACTGCGTGGTTGCCAGCAAAAAGGATAGCACAACATGCAAATAACAGATACCGAAAACAAACAAGTGAAACAATTTAGATATCTAGGAAGGGTATTAACAAGGATGGAAAGTGCAACATGCAAATCCGAATGTGCATTGTGATAACGTAAGATGTCTTTTGAAAGTTAAGCAAAGTATTAAGAAACATGAAGAAAATAAGACGCATAGAAAAGAGTACTAAACTGTCATGTAGTTGTCAGTCCTCCTAGATGGCAGTGAATGCTGGATAATCTCTTCACAAATAAAGAGATTTGAAACAACAGAAATACTATAAACTAAATGTGGGAGCAACAATGAAGTTTTACAGAAAATGAAAACGAAAAGGGGTACTTATACTTAACATTAGGAAGAGAGTTAAGATTTCTGGAATACATAATGAGGAAAGAGGCCTAGGAAAATTTGATACTCACAAGACTGATTGAAGGTAAGAGAAAGCAATACTCAACCTACCTGGTGAACTTGGGTGAATAGATGGCAGAACTTGATTTGGGAGAGATGACTGTTGTATAGTTTGTTTTTTTTTTTTTTAGCCCTCACCTGGGCTGAAAAAACACTGAATCCAAATCTCAAAACATTTTGGTTCACCCAAATGACTTAAACATCCTATTGGTGGCAATAGTAAAAAGATAAGTTATTAAGTGGTATAAAGAACAAACAATTGTAGGATGCCATGATCACCAACATTATGAAGAGACACACCACATAAAACACAAAGAAATATTTCTAACTGAAATTTATATTGTATATGTCCTATAAATATTCATATTGTATATTAATTATATAAATATGAATATGCCCTGTAAGTTTTACTAGTATCAGTTGAATAATACCATTTTTATTGTGAAAATATAGACTTATATAAAATCTAACATAATGTACAACAAGCAACAAACCATTAACTAGAGTAAGATAATTTGAAAAAAGAGTAAGTAATTGTGAGATAACGGCTAAATTGTTAGCTAAGTAGGTAATTGCAGAGTTAATGGCTAGGTAATTAGATAATAGCTAAATAATTAGCTAGTGGCTAGGTAATGAAAGGAGGTTGTGAAGGCCTAAAGTTAACAGATCAGAAAATATTCAGTAACTCCAGCTGAGACAAGATGGTGTTGGCTTTGGGTAAAGTTGTAAATCCATCTCTTCTCACCTCCTGCCTGCCCATGGGTAAAGGGGCAAGGTCAACTTGGCCATTTAGAGTTGGTTGGTAACCAGTTCAGAAGAAAGTTAATACTGATTTCACACCAAAGAACACCTGGTATTATGTCAGGGGGACAACATGGTAGGATAAGACCCATCACTCCCCTTCTCTTAAAGACTTTAGGGAAGGATAATTAATTTTAAGATTAAAAGATAATAGCTGGATAACATAAAAAGTTTCAAATGATGTCACTCAGACAAGTTTGTTCATGCTAACAGAAAGTATATTTCATGTATTTCAGTAGTTTTTCATGCTTGACTCCAGTAGCAGGAGGCTCATCCCTTGTTTCCTGTTTAGGATGCAGTTTCCGGTTTTCTCTTTTCCAATCTTCTCGCTCTTTTTTTTTTTTTTTTTCAATTGCAGTAGATAGACTAAACTATTGCCCGGTTCACACTCCACCCACATCTATTGAACAGGTGAAGAGGCTCATCCCTTGTTCCCTGTTTAGGATGTGGTTTCCGGCTTTCTCTTTTCCAATCTTTTCACTCCTATGTAGCCCCCTGCACATCAGTGGCGTTACTGCTTTGCTCGGGGTGATATGATTAAAAAAAAACTTGGTATTCCTTTTATGCTTTTATTATCTATTATGTTATAAATAATTGTTGAAAATTCACAGCATAATGAGTATGTTGTTTTAAGCATCTTTCAACAATTGTCACATATATACATATGTGTGTGCATATATATATATATATTATAATTTTGTTATTACAATGGTTTATAAAAGCATTATATCACTACACAAAAATTTTTATGTTTCAAAATATCATTGACACCAGGCCATTCTGCTTCCTTTTGCAACTCAAAACTTCAATTTCATAGTTACCTTATTTTCATTTTTGATTGAACAATATTGGTATACCTACAAGCAAATTCTCCAACTACTACCCCCTCATTTTCTAAATAACCATGAATTTCTTTTATATTTTCTAAATAAATCATTTTCACCATTTATTTTAATATATCACCTGAAAAAGAACAGTATTGTTCTGAAACATGAAAATTTTTGTGTATTGATATAATGCTTTTATAAACCATTGTAATAACAAAATTACAATATTAAGCTCTATTTTGTATCAAGCACTTCTTATAAAATTAAATGCTTGAACACTAGGTTTTAATCTACCTGTTCTTTCACTTTCTTACAATATATATATATATATATATATAAGAAAAATTAAGGCAGACAGGTTATTTCATGGTTTTATATATATATATATATATATATATATAATATATACACACACATAATCCAAATTATTAAGGAACAAAGAAAATAATTGCAATGTTCAAAACAATAATTTAAAACAATGCTCAATATAAAAATAGAGCAATGAATATTTATTATTAATTATTACTTTAGAACATGTACAAACTACTACAAAATTGTACATTTTGTTTTGACATTAAAAGAACAATGTCTCATCAGGTAGTTAATGATGTTAATAAATGTTTTATTGAAAAAGAAAATGAAAATAAGCACCACTTTTATTTTTGGAAAACTTTTTCTACGAGGTAAAAAAATATTAAAAAAGAGGGGGGAAAAAAAGAAAATAAGATGAGAAGTCAAGAAAAGGAAATGAAAGAGTAAAGAGAAGGTTAAAGAGGAAAATAAGTGAAAAAGTATTGAGAGGAAAGAGCCAATGAAAATGGCTAAGAGAGAAATTTTAAATATTGGCAGGAAGTGAATTATAGATATATTGATATTGGTTACATGGTGTCTGAGCTCAGATCTTTTGGCATTAAAAAAAAGATTATACTTCTACAAATGAAAAGGAAAGATACAATAGTAGTAGGAAGAAAGTGAAGAGGAAAATAAAGTGGAAAATGTGTAGAAGGAAGAAAGGAGAGAGACAATAGAAACAGCTAAGAAAGAGAAATTTTAAATTTTACATTGTTTCAAGCTAAATCCTTTGGCATTTACAAAAAAATAAAATCATATACACAAACAGAGAAATTCATAAAACATAAATTAGAGGAAATTTAAAAACATAACATGGAGATATAAATTCATTAGAGCTAATATATTAAATTAGAGAAATAAAATTAAAAAAATTAATTTTAATTTTATAATTAAATTTAAAATAAAAATTAAAAGAAATTTAATTAAAATTAATATTAAAATTTAAGGTAGTAAATAGATCACAATTTGTAATAGAAAATAGATAAAATAATATAAGAAAAGAGATCATATAGTTAAAGTAAATTATCATGATAGGTTAATACCATAAAAAGTTCACAGTTGCTAGTTTTATACCACAGATTTTGTAATCCTATGCAGGATTGTAAGGTTAATTCTTTAATATGTTTACAATTTACTGTAGTTTCATGGCTTTGATTTAGTAATATGTCATTTTTTATGTACTTAATAATTTCCATTTTTTCTTGCAGACAAAGGAAACATGGCTCATTCACCGATCTAGATATTCTAGTTTGTTTGAGAATTTTCCATTTAACTTTAGGTGTTTTATTCTTTTCTTTTAACTTCCAAAAATTTTGAGAAAGTGATGTCATATTTTGTTTATCCTTATTAGTAAAAGATGAGATGGTTGTAAAAACCTTTTTTAAAAAAAGTCCATTGTATGACAAGATAGGGCACATGTAGACAAGGGATTTAGTTGAACACTTATTAGATAAAGGGCATTGGTTGGGGTCTCTACAATTATGTTTTTACTACAGAGCATATTAAAATGAATAGTAGAATTACTATTGTTATATAATTTCAATATTTTATTATGTAATTTAATTATTTTTCTAAATTGTTAGAGCAACTATAACTAATTTTTTAGAGTATTCCTGTTGAAAATTTTGCTTAAAAGGTTATTTTTATGAAAATGTTTATCAATTAAGAAATTTATGTTCCAGTTTAATATTAACTAACTAGGATTATATCATGATTTTTCTGTTTCTATTTTTCTTTTTGGAACAACTATATTTTTCCATAAAACTAATCTCAGTAGATTGAAAACTCACTATCCCTAAGAATTTAATTGTAAATTGTTTTATGTTTCTCAAATATTTCTTTGCTAGAGGAGTGTATGTTTATGCAGCATTCAACTGATGATGGAATATATTTGATAACCGATGGTGGATGATTAGAGCCAGGGTTTATATAAATTGGGCTAGCATTATTTTTCTTGTAAAGTGGAAAATTATTAGAAACTAAGTCTAACGTTATGTCAAAGAAGTCAACTTGTTTTATATTAGAATTAATAACTACACTAAGACCAACAGATTTAAGAATTCTATGGATTATTTTTCTAAGTTTATCAACCTTACCTCCAGTAGATTTATTTACTGTCATGAGTCCATTATCTCTATAAAACTATCACAACTCAACACTATATATATATATATATATATATATGTGTTGAGTTGTGATAGTTTTTGTGCCAAGATTGTTGTTGTTCAGTAGTTTTACTGATAAAAGACACCTTGGCAAGCAGGTTATATATATATATATATATATATATATATATATATATATATGTCATCTGCAGACAGATCTGTTTCACTGTATCACAGCTCATCAGTACAGTTAGACACCGATTGCTTCTAACCCAGGATTGAAACCCGACCGAAGTGGCATCAGTCGGCGATTCTACCTCTGGGCTATGGGCGCTCGGTAGAAGAAGGTAGACTTTTTTAGCATGTATATTATCATTATACACCCCCAATAGCCAGAGTGCTCTAATTCATTTCTGAATGAGCGATGCGTACATGCCAGGGTAGCTACTGTTTTTTAAAGTCTACTATTCTTCCAGAGTGCTCAATCAGGGTGTGAGAGCGTAATACTTTATCCTAAGTCTAAAGTACAACTTGGAGTTTCATGCACTATGCAATTCTCAGGGGCATATTATTAACTGACTGTTTATAGATTTGAATTTTTATTTTTGATTCTTGCATTGTATGTGTTCATTATAAAATACAAATCTAGGATACCATTTTTTTTTTTTTTTTAATTTATTAAACGTATAATTTAATTTGGTTTATACTGAAGCTTAAACATAAAATTAGAAAGTAAAATCATAGAAGTTAGATTATTATTAAAAGTAAATTACTGTACCTGTGAGTACATCCATATGTATATTTATTGATATCCATACCTATATATAGTGAGCTTCTCATATTCGCAAGGGTTAGAGACAAGAACTGGCCACAAATAGTTAGAATACATAAATACTTGATACCCTCCACCTAAGTTCTTATAAGTACCTATTTTAATTGTTAAACCCCTACATGACTTAAACATTCATCCTAAACACTTTAGAAACTTTTCATACCCTTTTTAAAACATTTTTGGTTAATAGTACTGTATTGGTGACCATGCACTTAGCGTAAATTTTATTTCATATGTACAATAACCAATTTTAATTATGCATAGACTGCTACAACCATTGAAAATACTGTATAAAATACTGTCCTGGGTATGATGGTAAACTGCATCCAGCAGCAAGGCCTTCAATTTCGAGGTTCTGAGGAGCATGGAACCACCTCTTAATTGCTGTTGTTCCCAGGTCCACCCTGACCTAGTGTGGTAATACTTGTTAGGGTCCCAGCTATGCGAAAATAGTTAACCCTCCAAACAGGGGTCAAAACACTGTGAAAGTATAAAACAGACTTTTATGAATATATACATGAAAATTTTTGAATGAAAAATATTACCAAGAAAACATTTTTGAAAGAAAAATCTTACCAACAAAATACAAAGAAAAAAAATATTGCCATAATACAATTTTTGAAGGAAAAAAAGTTATTGCCATAATACATTTTTTCCATATTAAAACAACTAATGCTTTGGCATTTAATGACCCCCAAAGGGGTTGATATGCCATAAAATAAACCAAATCAAATAAAATACTGTATAAAGTTTAAAACATTTTCTAAAAACAGAACCATGGTGGTGCCCCCAGACTTAGCATAAATTTATTTCTATACATACAGTAAAGATTTTCTTTTATGCCTAGATAGGTTCAACTATTAAAGATATTAAATACATACATGTACAGTATTAACAGACAGAAACAAAAATACTTAATAATTCTGCTGCTTAAACTCTTTACCAGAAGCTTTAGAAGAACCTGGACATTTAGGCGGCATTTTAGAACATATGTAAAAGGAAAAACAAAAGCAAATTCACAGAGATTCATAAAACACCACTAGTGAACTAATCAAGTCTACAGCTTCTGCGAAAGTGACTGGGTGTTTTGCATTTCAACCAAGGGACACCAGTCTTGTACCGCCATGCAATCACCAACCAATAGTGTTCAAGTATTGAAGCAAACATACACACACATGCATCCAACTGTTGCGCGAAAGTTAACACACCAGCCATAGATATTTTCTAGAAAAATTTTTTCAAATGTGTGAAGTTACAAATGCTGAAACCTCAATTGGTGGTTGGTTGGTCACTATATATATATATATATATATATATATATATATATAATCTTTATTTATCTGTAAATTCAGATAAAACAGTGGGGAAATAGCCATTTTCAACCTGTCATTTTAAGGCATGCATTCTTCAAACCCTTAATTAAATTTATTTTTTAATTAAAAATACATTGAGACATGGAAACTTCTGTTTTGAAATTTCTACCTTGTCATCAGGCAATGTTAGATCAAAGTTAGATTAGTTGTGAAAATGATTTTCATTTAAATATAAGAAACAATACATTTGTTATTTATAGATATGGGATGCATAAAAATTTATGTGTGTATTCAATTTAACTAATCAGAATAGAGATTCTTAAGAAATTTAATAATAGTTTTTCATAAAAGAAAAATGAAAAACTATATATTATTAAATTTCTTAAGAATAAAAAAAATCTATGAAATAAATGACAGATGTAAACATTACAAAATATTCACCTTAGAATATGGATAAAAAAAAAACTTTGTTTATTAACTTGCATATATCCAATAATTTCTTTTAGAAAAGTAATAATTAAATAGATATTAAAATAATTTTTGTTTGTGTGTGCATATATTCATATATATATATATATATATATATATATATGTAGGAAAACGTGTCTTTAATCTAATGTGTTTCACTTTAACAAGCTTTTTCAGATTTTTTAAAACAAAATTGTTGGATTTTAATCCATATATTCAATTATATATATATATATATATATATATATATATATATAAGTTTAATTAAAAAAAATTTTTACTTCAACTGACCAGGTTCATGCTGTTCTGTATTTTAACTGATAAAAGATATTTTAGGAAGCAGGGTTTTTGTTTTTTTCATAAAGTGTTTGCTATTGGGGTGTTGATGAAAAGTTGATTCTCTGCTTAGAATTTGTCACTTTAACAGAGTATGTTCATGCCAAATTCGAAGTTGGCATCAACCTGCTCAGGTTTAATGCAAATTCTTTGCATTAAACCTATATATATATATATATATATATATATATATATATATATATATATAAAACAATTTCTTTCTAAATTATATTACACTGTTAAATATAAATGAATTAATTTAACATTGAGTTCTTTTGAGTTCATCTCTATCAGAATTTACCTGGAAAATATACCAAGTGTTTTACATTATATATATATATATATATATATATGTATTAGCAACAATAATTCTTTCAAACATGTTTCAAAATACAAATAAAAATTCCAGTTTGACCATTTGAATGATGTTACGTTGAGTGACTTGAAATTGGTTACAGCAAATGTGAGAACGCTGGAATTCAACAAAACAGTTACATAAATATACACAAAAGAAAGCCCTTGAAAATGAATGTAGCAACATTCAAGCATACTCGGGAGGAAAAAATAACATAAAATAAATATAAAGCAAATTTACCAATAACATAAAACAACTAATTTGAAAAATTTGAAACTAATTTGAAAATGACCAACAAGGAAGATTTTATTAATTTTTTGATTTAATTTTTCTAGTATTCTAACATGTTTCTTTTTTGCTTGAGACAAAGAATGTAAAAATGTTCTGTAATGTCTTAAAACTTTTGGCTTTTCTTTTAACAATTATCAAGGATGATTTTATTTCTAATTTTAACTAAATGTATGGATCTTTTTTTAATAAAAAATAAAGTCAACCTTTATAAAAGCTAAAAGTATAACTAAAAGCATTTGAACATGCAGAACATTCTGATAATTTCTACATAATTTATGTCCAGAAAAGAAACAAATTTATATGAACACAATAAATAAACTTAACAGCAGCACCTTGTTAGTTTTTAATGAAATTTATATATTTTACAAGTTTTGTTAGTCAATGTCTGTTCAATTTTTATTAAGTTTTTCCAACTCAGTGGTTTTATATTAGAATTGAATTTGGTAAACTTTGCAAAGTTCATTATCTTTCTTCCTCTTTTTTTTTTTTTTTTTTTAAATCTATGCACTTTCAATTTTTCCTGCAGTCATCATTATCAAGAAGTGTATGTTATGTAAATATCTTAAAAGCATGTTCAGTTGTTATGACCAGCCTGAAGATCTGAAGGATGAAACCACTATAACTTGGTAAGATTTGCATCTTATATAGTAGCTGATAATATTTATGAATATTGTTTTACAGAAAAAATATTGAGCTCTATATAAACTTTAATGGAACTGACTGATTTCAGGTTAGACATTAATTCCAGTTGATTTATACAAGAATAAACTACACACACACACACAGAATTAATCTAGAAAATTATTAATGCTTTATTCTTATTTTGATAGTAAGCACTTTACGATAAAAATGTTTGCTTACCTAAAATGCCTTTCTATCAGGAAACTACTGGAAAAACACAAATTTTGGCACTAAGCATCATTACAATTCAACACACACACCCACACACACACACACACACACACACACACACACACACACACATATCAATGATTTTATTTTGCCAAAAAAAGAAGTGGTTGACCAGGATATTTCTGAAAGATAATGTTTTTAAGGTAAGCAGTCTTTAGAGTTAAAGTGCTCAATATCAAGAGATATTGCATTAATAGCAAGAAATAAAATTTAATGTTCATTTATCTGTCTATTTGTTTAGAAGACTTGATTGTAAGATTTGACCGTCACTATAAAAAGATTATTTTTAAGATGTCTGCCTGTCTTGAAAATTCAAATTCTGGCTTTTACCTGGGCTTGAACACTCACCCAAAATTACTGATGAGATATTTGCAACTATCTCAGCCAGAAGACAGACCAAAACTCCAGCTGTATATGTATATATAAGTCGATAACATCTGTTTTTTCTTTCAAATATACATTGTAACCAGGTAATTTGACAAGCAGGTGTTTGGCAGGCATAGGCAAATCTATTCAAATACGTTAACAATCAAATTTGCTTTCAAGCTGATGCAGGTGATAGGTGACTGAATTACATTATCTCCCCTTGGATTAAAAAGCCAATATATTCTTAAGTTTGCTTTTTTTAACTGTTCACCTCTCCAAAGATAAAATAAAATGTCTGCAATAAAATCTAAACTACTGTATTTGATGGCATGTAAGGTGTATCAAAAAAGGTTATCTATTTATTTAATTCAACCAATAAATAAATAAATGAAATATATTAAAATTTTAAATATATTATAAAATATATTAAATATATACAAAAAATAAATATTAAAAATGTTACAATATAAAAAATATATTAATTATTAAATTATTTAAAATTTTAAATATATTATAAAATATATCAAAATTAAATATATTTTAAAAATCTATTAAAATGTAAAACAATATATATATATATATATATATATATATATATATATATATATATTAAAAATATAAAAAATGTGAGGTGTTTGGAAGGTTAATATTTACCCAAATGCTGAAGACTACCATTACTTGTACCTACATAATGTGTTAAATCTGTAGACTCCTCTGTAAAATATAGGACCACAGCCTCATCATGCTGTGGCTCATGGCTTCTGCTCTGACAAGCTTATCTCCCTGGTGCCCCAAATTTACTCAAGCTACTAGATTGGCAACTCAGTCAAACCCATTTACAAAGTCAAATGTAACCACCACTTCTACTGTATCAGTTTCTTTTTTCGCACTTTCCACCTTTGGAACTCCCTTTTGTATACTTGCTTTTCTAATAGCTACAATTTTGAAGAGTTTAAGTGCAACATCAACTGCCACCTTTTATCTCCTTGATTCCTTTCTTTTTCTTATCTAGTCCTGGGTATGACGGTAAACTTCATCTGGCAGCAAGACCTCTGATTGAGAGGTTGTGAGGAAAATGGAACCACCTCTTAATTGCTATTGTTTGCAGATCCACCCTGACCTAGAGTGGTGGCACCTGTGAGGGACCTATGGGCAAATAGTTAACCTCTAAGCTGGGGCCAAAACACTATGAAAGTATAAAAATAGACTTTTATAGAAATACATATACTTTTTTGAAAAAAAATATTACCAGCAATACATTTTTGAATACAAAACCTGAAGATATCTTCAGTTTTCTTAATATTAACTAATTTATTAAATGGAGGATTATATCATGATTTTTCTGCTTTTATTTTTCTTTATATTTTTCCACAAAACTAATCTCAGTAGATCAAAACCCACTATCCCTAAGAATTTTATTGTAAATTGTTTTTTGTTTTTGCTACAGAACCCAATCTGTCCTCTTATTTAACCCATAACTGGAGGGAAGAGACGGATTAATACCTTTCCCAAGGGTATTTGTGCGTAAGTAAATACAAGGAATTCAACTGGACTTCAATCTAGTAATATGCTTAAATGCTTACAGTCAAAGTGCCAAGAAGGAGAGCATATTAGAACAATTGCCATGAAAATACTTATAAAAAAGACAAAGGGAAGCCATATCACAGCGGTGAGAAAGTGACTGAAGTCAAGATGCCAGGTCAGGACCTATAACATTACAAAACTTTCTTTGGATTCTGTTAAGAATCTCAAAATATATAGCAACATACCAGATATGATAGCAATATGGATGGATGATAGATTCATGAATGTGCAAAATGGATTCTAGTGAGAAAAATAAAATTGTCTAGCACAACATGGCGAATGAATTGAGGGGAGTGAGAAAGGATGGATTCTTACTTATCCAAAGGTATTTATGCAAAAGTGAATGCAATGGCCTCAGCTGAAATGTGAACTCCTTATGCCAATTTTATTTTCTGTACTGATAACTGCTTTCACACACATTCTCAACTTCAGAAAACTAATTGCATCTAAATGGGTTTGTATTTTTTTTTTTTTTGTAAAAAAATTAAAAAAAAAAACAAATCTACTAAACCAATCATAATATTTTTCAATGACATTTTTTGTTCCCATCATTCAAATATTCTAGTGGACAATGAAAGAAATAAAAAAAAGATTGCAACATTTTGCCATTGTACAAAAAGGCCCATAATGATAGCTGTTTTGTAATAAGATTGTTAAACTATTTTTCAAATTCCTTTTTTCTTTTCTTTTTTTTTTTTGCCTGTAGCACTCTTACCATTTTTCTCCCTGCATTGGTAATAAGACCTTTCAGAATAAAAACCCTTTCATAAAATGATCACAATGCCATTTTACAGAAACAAAAAAAAAACTGACAAAAGACTTTTTTAAAATTACTGACCATCTTAAATTTTTCAGTCATAATTACTAGTACTATACAATTATGAAAAAAATATTACCTTCAAGATAGTTTTTTGCTCAGATATAAAAAGATTTCAAGATATATTTCCTTATTTTTCTTTCAAAAAGTAAAATGTTATTTTTTTCTGAAGTTCTTTGAATTATTTTCATTATTGTATATATATTTTTCAAACTTTTTGTTTGGTTTTAACTTATTTTGGCTCTTCACAGACATTGATTTGACTGAGTTTTTCTTTTTCTTGAATTCCACAGGTAGGAAATGCAAGAAAAGAAACTATTAGAATAAAACCTACATTTAGACATTTCAGTAGAAAAATGATAACTAGTTGCCAATTTAGTAATACACTTAAATTAATGCTGGAGAAGAGTTGGTTAGGACTACTGCCAAAATTTTTATTGAAAAGATAGATGGTAACTAAGTCATGACAGTGGGAAAGGGACTAAACTTAAGATGCCAGGTCAAGACCAATAACATTACATGATTTTATGAATTTTGTAGACAATATAGAAATATAGTAAAATATAGAAATATAGTAAAAGCAACAGACCAGATGAAATGGTCAAATGTCATTTTACAGAAATATAAAAAAGCTTACAAAAGACTTTAAAAATTACTGACCATCTTAAACTTCTTATTTCCATTACTACATATATTTTTTAAACTATTTTCTTGGTGTTAACTACTAGAAAGGCAAAAAGAAGTTGATTTGATTAGGTTATTTTATTTTTTACAGCTTATCAACCTTTGTGAGTTATTTAAAGCTGAAACATATTTTGGATGAAAAACAAATAGTAAATGTTTATCAATCAGACATATTTCACTTTTATTAAGTCTTCATCAGAGAATGAGATATGGAGAAAAAGAAGGAAAAATTTTTTGTATTTTTACTCTTGTGTTGTCGGATTTTCATGAGACAATCATATGTAATATGCATTGGACTTTGTTAGACCAATGTTACTATAATTTGTGGTGTTCCACATTCAAGAAGAGACATTTTTTTTTTTTTTTTAATCATCTCACTCCAAGCAAGGCATTCCACTGCCACTATTGCACATGGGGCTACATAGGGGAAGGTAAAGAGAAAGAGTGGTTAGACATAGGGAATGTCAGGAGGAAGGTGACAGATGAGTAAGGATACCGAGGATGAGGGTTGGGCAGATGGGAAAAGTGTTTGATAGAATGGGAGCAGGTTAGTGTGTTAGGAGGTGTCTATTGACCTTACATTTAAACTCCTGGAGATTGTAGCCGTCAGGGAAGCAATCATGTGGAAGAGAATTCCACAGTCGGGAAGTGCGAGGAAAGAAACTGTTGGAGTAGAAGTTACGGTTGCATTTTATCGGTTTCACTGTAAAAGGGTGGGATCTAGTTGCTAATCTAGTATCTCGTTCAAATTCATATTTAGGGGGCACCAGTGATCTAAGTTCATCGGAGCAAAAGCCATGAAAGTATTTATAGAAGAGACACAGGGAAGCCACATCACGCCGGTGGGAGAGAGACTGCAGGCGGTCTGCCAAGTCAGTATCTATCACATCCATCTGAAAATTCCAAAAACTGAAAATTCTGAAAAACTGTAAATACTGCATATGTATATAAACTTAAAACTTTAGATGGGTACATTCTTTCTTCTTGAGTTCAGAATGCTACAAATTATATTAATGTTAATTTTAAAAAGTCAGATGCACACAAAACATGATTGGCCAATGAAAATCGAACAACACAATAGTAAAAATACCAGAATTACTTTCCTCTTTTTCTCCTCTCCAAAAATATCTCTCATTTAGACTGTCAGTCATTCTTTTCCAGTTATGAAAATATTTGTAAAGGTTTTTTTTTAAAAATGAATTTGATGTAGGCAAAAAAAATATTATGTCAAGATAACTTGAAATTGAGTATAGGTGAGTTTTTTATTTTTTTATCTCAAATTCTGGGATGAGGAATTATCATTATTTACACTATTTCTATTTAGATCATTGTCCTCATCTCTGTTGTTTTGATCACAATGTTTCGGCCATTGTGCCCTCTGGCCTTCCTCAGATGTATATTGATCTGAGTAGCCTACACGGAATTCTGAACTGAACTCTTTATTTAATTTACATGGGTACACTATTCTCATTCCACTACTCATCTAGGATTAATCAAAATAAGAATTAGATCATATTCCTAGACAACTTACCCCTGTAGATCAAATAAAGGGTTCGGAATTCCTTGTAGGTTGCGATGGACTACATCCAACTTTCACACATGGTTCAGAGAAGATAGGTTGTTACTGTAATGGCCTCATCTCGGTCAACAGTACAAACCTGCCAGCTAAACTGTGGGAGTTGTTAGAAGGCTTCTCCACCTGACCAGACTTGACCAGCAAAGAACAACACCCTCTCCAATCCACCAGTGCTAACTGGCTATTGGCCAGTCAACAGTTTGTGCATAGGAGCTGTGTCTTGGAGGTCAATGGCTTTAACAGAAGGCAGAGGAACTTCTGAGAGGAGGGACAAGATAACCTTGACATGCCTAGTGAACCACTAAACCATTTCCTTATTTTACTTTAGGCAGTGATGAACACAGTGGCACAAAATTCACGGACTGAATGAAGGATGAGGATAAATAATGTAAATGTAATGTTCCAAAGCCATACAGTAAAAATCGAGAGAAAACTCTGTTTTTTTTGGGTTTTTTTCCTGCTATATTTCTCCTTACATTATTCTTTAAATAAAACTCTGTTGTTAGGCCAGATGTGTTTAATTAGACTATTTACATTATTCGGACTATTGTCCTCATCTTTGTTGCCATTTGCCTTCTTCAGGTGCTAGGAATTTTGAACTGAACCCTTTATTACAATCACTGGGGTATTTCATCTTCATTCTTTGCATAGAGCCTCTTTTTGTAGTCATGAGTTATCTCCCTTTGACCTTCTAAGTTCACCACTGCTGTAGCCTGGTATTGAACTCACAACTCTTTGTGTTTAATTAGCATCCGTATATGAAAATATATATTTAATCGAGAATTCATTTAAGTACTTGTTAGAAAAGATGGGAGTTCACAAGACCTGTAACCCTCTAGAATTGTAGAGACATCATGTGTACTGCAGCCGCAGTAGCTGTGGCATTTCCTGACTGAGCCTACAGACTTCAGACTGGTTTTGCATTCAGACTTTTTCCTTCTCTTAAATCAGTTGCCAACCAAGGCTATAGAACCCAGTCTATCCTTCTATTTAACCATAGCTAGTGGGGGGTGGTGGATTCCAACCTTTCCCAAGGATATTAGCACATTAGTGAATATAATGAACTTGACTGGAATTTGAGCTCAGCTCTCTGATTCTTCAATTTAGGGATCCATTGCTCCACTATGCCTTCTATTGTGAGTAATTGTTAAAAATAATTAGAAAAACTTGCTTGGACAGAAAATGAATCTACATTTCTTTAACTTTTTTCCTTCTCAGAAATTTAAGAAAACATGACACCCCTATACATAATACAATCAGACTATTTATGCACCTGTAAAAAAAATAAAATCAGTGGTTTCTCAGCAATATAAATAAAAATGTTGATAAAAAGAATAAAAAAAACAAACTCTATTTTTTAAAAAATATTTTTTTGTCTATTTCACAAATCTCCTGTGTATACAATAGGCAGACTTAAATATCATCTGGTGTGGCTTTGTCTCCTATTAGACGAACATCTAAATAATTGATGACATAATACTCTTAAGTATTGTGTCATAAATTATTAACATGTTCAACTAACAAGAGATTTGACAAATGCTCTCAAAATTTGAGGGTTACAATTTTTTAAACACCAAAAGCAAAGATTTTAAAGTTTTTTTTTTTTTTTTTTTTTTTTTTTTATAAAAAAAGAATGCAAGATAATCTTTTATGTGCCACATCCCTTCAGGACATAGGCGTTTATAGCTTTCCACAACTTCCTATCATTTGTGGCTCTTAAGTTTTCCTCTTGACCAGCCTGTTCAACCATCCATTCATTCAAGCTTATCAGGCAAGTAGTTTGCTGTCTTCCCCTATTTCACTTGCCCTCAGCAACTCTCTCATCAGGATTCAGTTTTCCAAGCCTTCTCTCCTCATTACGTGTCCAATTAATTTCAGCTTTGTTTTTTGTTGCCATTATTTAGAAAATAACTGTTGGTAGAATGTGAGTCTCTATTCTAAAAATGATAGCAGTTGATTACTGAAAAAAAAAAGCCAGTCGCAACCTTACTGTAGTGTGTGTCTTACCTCAGATCATGTCAGAATAGAATAAAATGTCACACCAGACTCTTAAGGGAGTTAGGTGCAAGGTTAATCAGAGGAGACCTCTCAGCAACTAACTGCAAATAAACATGATTGAACAAGCTTCACCTAGGTTGCAAGCATGGTATAGGGTTGTTTTACATGAGCTATAAACAAAGGGGTAGGTCAGTTTCTCAGACATTGCAAATGAGAGGCATGGGGCCACTCACATAAAGACTTCTTTACATTACCATTGTTAGTGAGCCAACCTAGTCTGATTCTTACTGACTGCCCTATTCATGTGATTTTGTCCTAGATTAAGCTAAGTTCACTAAAAGGGACACTTTGCAAGTTGATTTAACTTTTTACCATTCAGATCATTTACACCTGCCCCATGAATATTGGCTCTCAACCTGCCAGGTATGCTCTCATAAACTAATGCTCTAATTCACTAGGTTATTGTCCCATGGGACAATTCTCAGTGGGGAACTTGGAGCCTTAAACCTAACCTGCCTGTGCAGCTATTTGTCATGCTTGATATGCCAGTACCAAGATAAGTCTTAACCAAATGTTCAGAATGATTTGCATTTATTCTTTTCTGGCAGAAATATTAAACTGAAAAGAGCAAAGATAACAAAGATTTTAAAAAGATTGTTGCCGAAAAAATAACCTAAAAAAATACAATTAATTTTATTCTACACATACATAGAAGTATACAAGTATCTATATACAAGGGACATTAGCTGTTAATCATCTGATCTCACAGACCATTTGCTAACATAGCAAGTTTGATACTACTGCTGTAAGTTTGGATGTGCAGGTGGTGTAATCAATAATGGCTCAGAATTAGAAATGGGAGAGTCGAGTTCCAATTCTAGTTGGGTACGTTATATTCACTTTCATGCAGAAAAAAAAGGAATAACAGGACAGTAGATGTGCTTATTGACAGGATAATTTAAATTAAAAGAGGGAATGCTGATAATATTTTTTGTACTAGAATTGGAACTCGACTCTCCCATTTCTAATTCTGAGCCATTATTGATTACACCACCTGCACATCCAAACTTACAGCAGTTTCATGGAATATTTGAATGACTTATTTTGTAGCTAATTAAAAATTCAGTTAATGACAAATAGCTGCACAGGCAGGTTAGGTTTAAGGCTCCAAGTTCCCCACTGAGAATTGTCCCATGGGACAATAACCTAGTGAATTAGAGCATTAGTTTATGAGAGCATACCTGGCAGGTTGAGAGCCAATATTCATGGGGCAGGTGTAAATGATCTGAATGGTAAAAAGTTAAATCAACTTGCAAAGTGTCCCTTTTAGTGAACTTAGCTTAATCTAGGACAAAATCACATGAATAGGGCAGTCAGTAAGAATCAGTCCTCCGATATGTTTTTTATTTTTCTAAATTTTATTATCTATAATCATTTCACCCCAAGCAAAGCAGGACTACCTGTGCACAGGGGGTTTAAAGAGAGAGAAAAAGAATCCGGGTACAGGGGATGCCGAAGAAAGGATGGGAAGTGAATGAGATTTAGAAAAACAAAAGATGGCAGTTGATGTTGCATTTAAACTTTTGGAGATTGTAGCTATCAGGGATGCAAGTATACCAAAAGAAGTTCCACAGATGAGAATGCTGAACAATCTACTCAAGAAAAGACATGAAGCAACGGAAATGTCATTCTACTAAAAATATTATGAACTAAACATGTGAGCAATGACAAAGTTTCAAGGAAAATTGTATTAAAAAGGGCATCAGGAAGAAATAGATTAAATTTTTAGAGCACATAATGAGGAAAGAAGGCTTTGAAAATTTTATATTTGCATAAGTTGAATAAAGTGATAAAGGCAAACTACACATGATCTACTTTGTGAGCATAAGTAAATGGCTGGTGTAGCTGTAACCCTATTTCCAGATGGCTGGTGTAGCTGTAACCCTATTTCCAGATGGCTGGTGTAGCTGTAACCCTATTTCCAGATGGCTGGTGTAGCTGTAACCCTATTTCCAGATGGCTGGTGTAGCTGTAACCCTATTTCCAGATGGCTGGTGTAGCTGTAACCCTATTTCCAGATGGCTGGTGTAGCTGTAACCCTATTTCCAGATGGCTGGAATTAATTTTTTAATTATTTTAAAGATAAGAAAAGATTTCTCTAAAATATTTTTGTTGGGAATTGATAGAATCTATATATGTTTTGACAAATTGTTGACCCTGGGTCAAAATTGGCCTCTGAGAATTTCCTGTCTTGGGCTACCTGGTCTATTGGGTAGGGATAGGCAAGCAGTAAAAGGGAGTGAGTTCTCCCCTTCAATAGTGAAAGGGCCGGAGACTCAGTCGAAATGGATAACTGATATTGTTTTCATTTCGAGCTGGTAAGAATTATAAGGTGAGGGAAAATTGAACTCCTGTAGGTACTCTTTACCACCCTGGTTTTGTGACTTTTCACTAAAACCGAGGTGGAAAATGAAATTACCAGATTTGGGGCCCATGATTTGAATAAGACAGTCAAACTGAAATTGGGATTCTGATAGAAACAACTGAGCAAGCCCCATCTCTGAGAACATTGTTACTGAATGTATTATTGAAATACCAGCCAACTGTAGTGTGTCACTAGCGTGGGCAGACTTGGTTAAAGTTCAGAAAGAATTGGTCAAGGTACACCTGCAGATCATGTTATATAGTAAAGTTTAGGAAAGATAACAAAAGGACATAGTTTATTAAGAGCTACAAGGGACAGGAAATTGTGGAGAGCCATTATCGCCAATTTTCTGAAGAGACCTGATACAGAAGATGATGATAACATTCATTAACAACAGATTCTGAGTTCAAAAGCTAAACTTCTAAACAAAGAAAAGTACTGATTATTGACTGGATGGAGAGAATCATTTTTTATGTTTATGACCTGTGACCCTACACATCTATATGTTGTGTCAATGACGTGAACGATAATGGCTCTCCACAACTTTTACTCCTTTGTGACCCTTAGCAGCATTTTTTGCCATGCTTATTTCCTCAGTGACCCTACATATTTACCTAACTTATTTCTCCCTTGACTCTACACATCTATGTTCTGTGTCCCTTAAGGATGTGGATGATCATGGCTCTCTACAACTTCCTCTTTTTTGTAACCCATAGCAGCATTTCTTACTTTGTCAATCTTATTCCATAATCTCTTTCCTTATTATGTGTGCAAAAATTTCAGCCATCTCTTTTTGGTTGTAAGTATAATTGTTCATTTTGTTACAGTTTTCTTTAAGACTTCCTTGTTGCTTAATTTTGTCCATGGAATTTTCACTATCCTTCTGTAGAATGACATCCCTGTTGTCTTCAGTTCCCTCTTCATCTGTGGAGAGATTGTCCTGCATTTATTGTTTTACAAAAAGATTGATATCACATAACCATTCAGTACTCTTCTCTATGTTTCTATTGAAATTTTCCTGTTTCTTAGTATTTTTTTAACTTTTAGAAGGCATCTTTCGCTAATTTAAAGTTCAGTATTTCATCCTCTGCTAAAACATATCTCAGAATTTAACTCCTTTACTTTATCATAGGAGTGGAGGTTTTTTTTTTGTTGTTTTTTTTTTTTTTTTTTTTTTTTGAAAGCCTGGGTTTTTAAAGGTACTAATCAGCTGCTGAAAAGTCGAAGCAATAAAATTATTCTACATCTGCTATTTAGTAAAGATAGAACTCAGATCTTCTGTTTTTAATCTGTCGGGTTAGATTAGCTTAATTTAGTATTCATAGCTACTTGAGAATATTGTTAGTTTGATGCTTGAGAATTATGGCTTTCACGACAATCTGATGGGCACCTCCCTTTGCTGACTTAAAGTAGGACAGCATTGTGATTCTAATGCTTTTTCTTTGTGCAGGGGAGACATTACATTTCATAAATGACAATTCACTGAATTTTTAATTCATTATAAAGGAAAAAACAATGTAATTCTTTTTTAAGAACATTTAAAGAAGAAAAGCATTAAAAAAAATACTTATGCAAAATTGTGGCCATAATGATAAAATGCAAACCAGTGAAGATGAAAATCAAAATGGATCCACTTAATTCAGTGTCAGTCATGTAGCGAAGTTATCAGAGTGATATTTTGATTCAACAATATATCTTTTATGAATTCTTTTATAAAGAAAAGCTTGGCCTTAATATTTTAATTTACTAGATTAGTATAAGACAATAAATGCACATTGAAATACAAAAAATACCTTCCAGAAGCTAAGCGAAGAACAAAGAAACAAAAAAATCTCATTAGAAGCAAAGAAAACAGTGCTGAACTGTTATGTAATATCAATCTTCTTATAGGGCAGCAAATTTGGGACAATCTGCTCACAAACGAAGAAAAAACTGGAGGTAACAGCGCTGTTGTTCTACAGAAGGATATTGAGAATTCCATGGGCAAAGTGCAGAAACAAAAAAAGAAAATGGCAAGAACACTTATACTCAGAATTAAAGATAGCTGAAATCTCTTGGACACATAATGAGGGAGTAGGGCTTGGAGAATTTGGCAAAAGTATAACATATTGAAGACAAGGGAAACAGAGAAAAACAATAGGTCATCTACCTGATGAGTTTGTGTGAATGGATTGCAGAATGGATGGTTGAGTGTGAGGCTTGGCAAAAAGACAAGAGGCTTGCAAAGAGTGACAAGGGATAGAAGGGTTGTGAAGAACCATGATAGGCCATAGCCTGAAAATGTCATGGGCAGAGAGTGTGAGCAATGAAGAAGTTTTAAGGAAAATAAAAAGAAAAAGCTCACTTATGGTCTTTCCTTGTGCATAATACAAAAAATTTAGGCAAACATGGACCTTTGTGCCCACAAAAAATCAGATAGTTTTTTTTCTTTTGACACTACTATTATTTTAATTATGTCCACACTCTTGGCAATGTATAATTACAACATTATAAAAAATTATTGACCTTTTTAATAAAAATTTATTATTTACCATTTTATAAAGAAATAATTGTGAAAAATCTTTTTATTAAAAAACTGAAATATTTTTATATTTATTTTTTTTTATAAATTGATAAATGATAAACATTATATTACATTACTAGGTTCACACTTTAACAATGTTGTAAATTAATTTTGTAAATAAACAATCCAGTAGTGTTTAATATTTTCATTGTTAATTCTCAAGAACAAAAAAATGTATAAATTCGCTTTCATCATATGTCTAGGTTTTATTATCATTCTAATCATTAATACAAATTATTATAATTAAACAGTTCATTTAAATTATTTCACTGGCCTAGATGTTTGAGAAATCTTGTTTGGAAAATATCTATCTTTTGGCAGGATTCAAACCTGCATACTCCTATATACAAGGGAGATGCCACCATTAAATCTGTTGTGCTTTACCACTCAACCACAGAAGATATCATAGTAACCAAACTACAAACTAAGCTATTTAGATATATATTTTCCAGGGTTTTTTTTTGTTTTTTTTTAAGAACATCTATATCTGCTTGGAATTGTATCCTAATGTAAACAAAGAGAATATGAAATTATACAGAAATTTACAAAATTGGTATCAACCAACATATTTATTTATAAACTTATTTATATTATTATTTATAAATTTATTTGTTTTAACATTATTTTTATTGGATGCTCATACCTGAGTAAATAGTCTGTTTTTTCTATAATCAAACAGTACAGTTTAATTATCCACCGGCCTAGATGTTTAAGAAATCTTGTTTGGAAAGTATCTATCTTCATGCAAGATTCAAACTAGTATACTCCCATATACCGAGGAGATGCCAGTATTAGATCTGTTTTACTACACAACCACAGAAGATTAGTCCACCCATAATATAATATGTATAGTAGACCACCTATTTTTAATTGTAATACTCATTGGCCATTGATCAGAATTTGTTAGACAATCCGAAGTGTGCAGCAAGATATAGTGATGATTTGTTTACTGTCTCATGCAGAACTCAGTCTGCTCAGCATTTACATAAATTAGAAGTGCTTTTTATCAAATTACATTAACCATCACAGTGCAGAGAAAAAGAGCATTTTGTTTGCTCTTTTTGGTTTTTTAGGATGTATGTGAGTGAAATTTTTCAAATTTTTCTCAATAGGAATACTTTACATTTGGTTCTTTTTGACAGTATTTTTTTCTCGTTTTTATTAATAAATTTGTATTTTAGTTGTGGTTCCTTTTTTTTCTTCTTATAGTTTTCTTTTCTCACAGTACAAAATATTATTCTGTCAATTTAATGCAATGTCTGTACAGTATTTTGTGGAACTTTTTAATAGCAATAACTATTGCTGTTGCTGCTTTTAAAATTTGGCTATAATTATACTCTGCCAGTGTCACTGATCTGGATATATAAGTGATTGCCTTTTGGCAGCCATCAGGGAAAATGTAAGAAATGACAGCTCTAATGCCATAATTGGGAGCATCAGAAACCTCAACAATGTATGGATTTTAGTGTTTGGAAGTTAGTAAGGTTGTTACCTTTTTGAAGGCTACCTGACATACATCAGACCACTCCCATGGAATATCTTTTTTCAAGAGATTGTTGAGAGGTGCCCAAACCCTATAAAGTTCAGGCAAAAAAGCATTATAGTGGCTAACCAAACAAAAGGAAGAATGGTCAGTGTTGGAATGTTTTTTATTTTCCAGGTCTGGTCATTTACTATTTTTATCGAAAATAAGTTATTTGATTTGTTCCAAAAAATTCACACTTTTCAGTTTTAATATAAAATCTATATTGTTGAATTCAGCTGAAAACAAAAAAAAAATAAATGTAAAAGTTCATTTTGATGTGTTTCTGCAGTGATGATGTCATCTATGAGTGCTGCAACACCTGTCAATTCAGTCATGATGGTGCCCACTGTCTGTTGGAAAATGGCTGGTGCTAGTTTGACATCTAAGCTAAAATGGTTAAATCTAAATAACCCTCTGTGGGTGTTGATAGTAAGGATCACTTTGGACTCATTGTCAACTTCCAGTTGGAGATAAACATTGTAAAGATCAACTTTTGCAAAGAAAATTCCGCTTTTAAGTTTAGTGACATTTTTTATGCTGCACAAAAATGAAAAACAGATTCCAAGCCAGTTTTTAGACAAATAAGGCCAGTGTCTTATACTGCTCTGAATACGGTTAAAAAGAACTGCAGTATTTTCAGCAAAAAGGTGAAATAGAACCTGTTAATTACTCTGTGTGGGCAGTTCCTATTGTAGTTGTTAAAAAGACAAATAGAAAATCCAGGTATGTGCTGATTACTTGATAAGTTTAAATGACTCTTTAGATGCACATCAGTATCCACTTCCAGTGCTGGAGGATCTTTTCACAAAACTCAACCGCAGAATTTGCTTTGCAAAGATTGATCTTTCTGATGCTTTTCTCTGACAATTCATCCATCACGCCCTCTATATATATATATATATATATATATATATATATAGCAAGAGATAGGTGTTGAATATAACATCAATCAGCTAAGTGACAATTTTTTTTTCATTTCCTATGTAGAAAGATGAGTATATATAATAAACAAGCTGATAATGTCTTTGATAATGAAGTGAAACTCATGTTCAGAATTTGTAGATAATTTTCCTTATCATCTGACTAATGGGAATTATTTACTGTGTAATAATCATCTCTTATCTTCAATTCATTGACCCTGACCAAGGTCATTATTTATCATTTTTATTATTTATAATACGGTAATAAATAACTTTAAAAAAATCATAAAAATCTTTTACTTCATAAAATAGGTATTGGCAGTTTCATTTGTTTCACTGAGAAAACATTTTTCCATTTTTCAGCTTAATATTTTCTGTTAAAAGCAATAAATAATAGACTAAAAATGTTGAAGTTTTTGAGATGTCATAATCGGTATCCAGAAGATTGCATTACTTGGTAACTATGATTTCAATTCCTGTGATGGCTAATGAGACACAAGTAATAGTCTGATAAGTAAAAGAAACAAGCACTGTTAGAAAAATTAATTAACTAGGTAGTATTAATTGCTATGATAATTGAATGCGAACAGTCTGTCCCTGTGGATTAAAAAAAGAGTTCATTTCAAAATTCCCAGTGACCAGGGGTTAGAACATCTAAAACATTTTGATAAAAGCAACTAACATGAGGACACTAGTCCAAACAGATGTTTTTCAGTCATTTGGTATGAAGGAAACAGTTTTGATTGTTAACTGTAATATCAGCTTGTGACAGAATATTTGAGGCCATCAGTACAAGAAGGTATTTTTTGTCATGTATGTGAAAATCAGTTAAGTGTAAATGTTTGTATGTTAAAGTAGATACTTTTAGCTTCCTTTTTAAAAAAAAAAAAAAAGTGGAGTGGCTTAGCTCGAATAGATAAAAAAATAATAATAGTATTTCGGAAGTTGACAAAATTTAAACACAATTTTCTTGTTTTTTCATTTTGGGGTGGAAAGTACCTTCTAATTCCAAACATCACATTTCATGTTTTACATTTGACATTTATTATAGTAATAAAAATTAAATGTTTATCTTGTTCCTACTCAGTTTCACAGAGATTACATCCACTTTTCAGAAATTCCTGAAAATAAATTCAGTCAAGTCTCCTTAAGAAACTCTGAGTAGGGATAAGATAATTGAGCATAAATATGAATATATTTATACATATTGAGGACTGTCATTACACTGCCAGTGTATACATATTTGTACATATTGAGGACTGTGATTACACTGCCAGTGTATACATATTTGTACATATTGAGAACTGTCATTACACTGCCAGTGTATACATATTGAGAACTGTCATTACACTGCCAGTGTATACATATTGAGAACTGTCATTACACTGCCAGTGTATACATATTGAGAACTGTCATTACACTGCCAGTGTATACATATTGAGAACTGTCATTACACTGCCAGTGTATACATATTTGTACATATTCAGCACTGTCATTACACTGCCAGTGTATACATATTTGTACATATTCAGCACTGTCATTGCAATGGGTGCTTGTTTAAAAATGTTATCTAATGTAAATACTCTGGTTGAGCATTTTATTTCATTTATATTTTATCATTTCACCCCAAGCAGGCATATAATGCTACTAAGACATTTTCAAGTGAATTAGGTTATTAGGAGTGAAAGAAAATCAGTAGACTTCAGTGAGGAAAAAGGACAATAAAAGAACAAGTTTCATGAAGACAGAATATCATAATGTAAATGCAACATTAATCTGCATCGATTAATGTTGCATTTACATTATTGAAAATTGTAGATGACAGCAGGGAAGGAAGGAAGAAACTGGAAGAGAATACCACAAGTGAGAAGTACAAGAAATAGAAGTATTAGAATAGAACTAACAGTTTCATTTATTTCAACAGTGATAAGACCTAATTGCCAATCTAGTAGTGTACTTAAATTCATGCAGTCAAGATACCATGGAGAAGAGCTCTTTAGAACAATTGCCATGAAAATATTTTTAGAAAAGACAGAGAGAAACCACCTCATGGCAATGGGAAAGTGATTGAAGTTGGATGCCAGGTCAGGACCGATAACATCATAGATCCTTCTTTGGATTTTGTTGAGAATCTCAGAGAATATGACAGCAACATTCAATGCACCAATGAATGATAGATTTATAAACATAAGATAGATTAATAGTGAGAAAAATTGTCTGTATGATGCAGTGAAACAACTTTTCTGATAGCAGATTTAGTAATTAATTAAATATAATCATTCTACTTCAATAGAAAAACAGAAGTCTAAGAAGACATAGTTGTTCTCCTGGAGGTTAGCATTAGCCATATTGATTGAAGGCAAAATAAGTTCTCTATGATGAGTAAAAGGTAGTTGATTCTTTTTGGAAGCATTAAATAAATGTAAAATAAAATTCATGTTAAGCGTAGTTTAAAAAAAAAAATTGGTTATTATATAACAAGAGGAAGTTAATTTCTTTTATGTGCTTTCAAGACATGGGTGATCAAGACTCTCCACTCCTTCCTAATTTTTGTAGCTCTTGGCAATATTTATCTTTTTACTATCCCTCTACTTTTGTCATCTATTTAAACCTACTTATTTAGTAGGTTATTCACATTGTCTCTCGTTGAACTGATTGTTAAATTTTCAAAGCCTTGTTTCCTCATGTATTCCAGAACTTTTTTTCTTAAAATTTTCTTGTTGCTCACTTGTTCTGACCATAGTATTCTTGGCATCTTTCTGTAGAACCACATTTTTATTGCCTCTAGATTTCTCTTCATCTTTGAGAAAATTTTCCAGTATTCACTTTTTTCTTTGTTTCTAATGAAAATTTTCTGTTTCCTAGTACTTGGTTTATTTTTGGAAGGCACCTTTTACTCTTCCAATGTGCCATCAGATTTTGGTGTTATATTTCCATCCACCATTAAAACACGTTTCAGATATTTAAATTTCTGTACTTGTCTGATTTTGACACAAGTTAATTTATTGATGAACTCATTTACAGAAAGGGAAAAGGTGCTGGCTGAAAAAAACAAAGCATGACAGTAAGAGCGAAATTAAAACTAAAATCCATGGTCATTGAGCAGGGTTTTGTCTTTGTAATCTATTATCAGCAAGGAAAGACAAAGAGGAATCCTCAATTACTATTCAGTAATGTGCAAAGGTAGAAGCACTGGTATTACTCATTTGTTTGTAAGTAGTTTATGATGTATAAGCAGTTGGAGGTAAAATTGAAACAATAGGTGCAAGCACAATTTCATCCATGTGATTACAGCTGACATCCATTAGAGTGTATTTATACATCAATGTGTGTGTGTATACACACATATATGTGTGTGTGTATATGTGTGTGTGTGTGTGTGTGTGTTATATATATATATATATATATATATATATATATATATATATATCAGTTTGTGTGTGTATACATATCTATCAGTTTGTGTGCATATGCACATATGTATATATGGGTGCGTGGCTGAGTGGTTAGAATGTTCGCTTTCTGACTGTGAAGCCTGGGTTCAAATCTCACCGTTGTCGATTTGTCAGAAAGTTGACTTCTTGTTGTTACCAATCTGGAAGAGGCAATCCCAGTGTGCAGCACATTTGGAATACAATACCATGTGTTGACTCAAGCCTTGTGAGTGAAATTGGTTGGGTTAGCTTGAAGTTGCCAGTCATTGTGACTGAGGGTTTGAGCATCCTGGCCATGTTCATCCTTTTGTTCATGCTAGACAATGTGCTCTCTCCCAGAAACTGTAACTAAGGTCTGCTCAGCATAGTTACAGTATAAACAACAGGTGGGTGTTGAAAAAACAAATTTTGCCTAAGCAGATATCTACAATGAGGATTAACTATTCCCCCTGGCAAACGAGTATCCTCAAATACGAGTGTCCAGCCATTATATATGTATATCGCAGAGTGTGTGTGTTTGTATACACATTGCATTGATATATATATATATATAACATTACTCAAATCCCAGGTGTAACTACTAAAATAACTTTTAGGCAAAATTTGACTTCATTCATCTCCTTCTCAGGTGATTCACTGATTCGAACACATCTCTAACAATTCGATGTCTTTTTTTGTATGTAGAACAATTTGTCTTTGGCCTCAAAATATATCTCAGTTTCTGATATTGCTTTCCCTTGGGTATTCTTTAGAGGTCTGCAAACAGCCAGTAGTTGCTGGGGGCCAGATCTGGAGAATAGGGTGGATGCAGAAGCCATTCGAAGTGCAGTTCATTAGTTTTGCCATCATTACGATCAACTTGTGACAAAATCGCTTTTTATTTTTTCATTTGTAGATGTTTTTTAGCAATTTCTTTTATCAAATGCACCAATAATGCTATATAATATTCACTATTGATAGTTCTTCCTTTCTCAAGGTAATTGATGAACAAAATACCTTGCGCATCCCAAACTATGGAGACCAGAACCTTTTCTGCTAATGTTTGCATCTTTGGTCACTTTGGACAGCTTTCACCAGCTGCTGTCCACTCAGCTCACTGCTGATTTGACTCTGGAATGAAGTGGTGGATTCATGTTTCAGCTATTGTCACATATTTGCCAAAAACTCCTCCTTGTTGCATTGAAACAGTTGCAAACAATACTCTGAATTGTCGACGCATTGTTGTTTTTTATTGAATATGAGCAAACGCAGCACCCGCTTTGAGTGTAGCTTTTTCATTAACAAATGTTCATGCAAAATGGTGAATACACTGCCATCTGATATGTTCAACTACTCTGCTATCTCACACAACTTTATTTTACGATTGACCAAAACAAGTTTGTGGATTTTTTTGGTGTTTCCCAGAACAACTGCTGATTTTATGTGACCTGAGTGTTCAGCATCATTTGTATCTGTACAACAGTATTTAAAGTCAGTATACCAATCTCTTGACCATTGTTTCTGATGGAACAGAGTCCAAATAACACTTACCAAGCTATTGCTTTACTTGCACAGTATTTTTGCCATTAGAAAGCAATGCATGCTTTATCAACACACAAAATTCAGATTTTTTCATTGCTTCGAAAATTTGCAACAGTAGCTTCACTTAAATAACTGCAATTTGTAAATTAAAAATCTGACTGAGGCCAAATTTTTTCACATGCCTTTTGAAGGTTAGTACCTATATATGAGGCTTAGGACTTACTGAGTGATGTGTTGTATAATTGTGTATCTGTGTATGCATATATATATATATATATATATATATATACACACACACATACACATCTATATATATATATATATATATAGGGTGTGTTGATAGATAAATTGTCATCTAAAGTACACAAAAATTAAAATTGCACTGATACTTTATTTTAGAAGATATATTTACCAAAATTACACAAAGATATCTTGAAATACTAAAACGTAAATGTATTCAATAATAATGCTACTGGCTTTAACCATGGCTTCCAGACAACTTTGTAATCTCCAGTATTTTTATTTTTTTTAATTATTTTAGCCCAAGCAAGTAAGGACTGCCACTCACTCATATGCAGGGGTGTTTGATTAAATTGCCACAATATAAAATTCAGAAAAAAAGTAAAATAAGATTGTTTAGCTTGTTGCCAAAAATTATGAGCGAGGTTTTCAACTCAAATAATGGATAGTTCCTTTCACACAGTCAGATACACAAATATTTAATAGAGAGCAAAATATAACACAAGGAAACCTGTGTGGAAAAGCATGTGTGATGTATGCAATATAAGAAAAAAAAAAATCTTACTTTTGCTCCATTGTCTGAAATAACAAAATATATTTTTTCTTTTATTCTTTTTCTCTCCTTTTTTTTTTTTTTTTTACACTCCTCTTTTCTCTTCTTTTTCTTCAGTTCAGCTTTTTACTTTCTCTATCACATGCATGTGTGTGTCATTTAGTTATAAGTTTTGTATTCTTAAAATTACAATTTTGTGTTGATCATTTTCTCTTTACAGTTTTCAACAGCATAAAAGTTATATTTCTGTTACAAAAATCAACATTGAGTTGACTGAAGTGTTCTCAATGTTTTTTTAACTCAAAAAAATCCTGCTTGTATTCAGAGATTAACACAATTGGTGTGTCACCATTGCTTTTTGGTTTGTGACTATTTAGTCAATAGAATAAATGTTCATATGCAGCATGCAATTAATGTGGATGAGTTGGATAAAATATTTGGCCTCTTCATTTTGCTACCTCCAAGTGTGTTGGTGACATGAAAAAGGAATCTTCATTACTCAAGGTCAGCAAACCAATGTTTTATGTGAGCTAGATATGATTTGGTCTCTTTGTTAAGCAATCTCCTAATTTGACAAAGTGATAAGGAGCCTTCATCTTGAGATCTGCAAATCAACTGATTAGATATATTTCTCATGCCCAGTTCTTCATATTAGGTCATGTGACTCCACATGTGTATTATGCTATTTTTACTCAGCTTTTGATCCTGTTTCAATGGCTTTTTATTTAACTTTATATGTATTGGCTTAACTGTTGACTTCATAAAAGAGAGAGAGAGAGACTCTCAGAAATAAAGAGAAGAAGAAAGAATGATAGTTTTTAGATAGTATGTACTTTTAGTGATGTTAGGGTGAAAAGGTTGATTAAAAACAAAATCAAACAATGCGCAAAATTAAAAATATAAAATGGTGACATGTGTCTTGTTTGTTTTTGATTTTCCCAACTGCACAATATAACTGGGACAGAAAATGGCTTGTAGATTTTAATGCCTCCAAAACAAAATTACTCTCCTTTAACCACCATAGAGTAACTTCCCTGTCTACCATCAGCATGGCTGATGCTAGACTCCTTGATCTCACTTTTTCAACCGACCTGAAGTGGAACAACTACATCAAATCAATAGCTGCATCTACTGCAAGGAAAGTTGGGCTTCTGTGTCAGGCCATAAAAGTTTTCTCATCAGAACCCATCTTTCACAATTTATAAATCTAGCATTTGTCCATGCATTGAATACTGTTGCCATATATGGTTGGGTGCTTCTGCTATTCATTTTGAGGTTCTTGACAAAATCCAAAGATTAATCTGCAATGTAATTGATCCTAACTTGGCATCTTGACTTCAGTCACTTTTTCACTGATGTGAAGAGGCTCTGCTCTCACTTTTCTGCAAATATTTTCACAGCAACTACTCTGACAAGCTTTTTTTTTTCCTGGTGCTCTGACCACATGAATTTCAGTGTGCTACTAGATTAACATCAAGGTCCTACTCTTTTACATTTGAATTAGTTAAATGTAACCACCACTTCTACTCCAATAATTTATTTTCTCTCACTTCCCCCCTGTGGAGCTCCCTCTTATTTACTAGCTTCCCTGATAGCTACAATTTCCAAAAATTTAAGTGCAATGTCAATTGCCATCTTCTCTCTTCGTGAATTCCATTTATCTTTTATCCTTTCTTCAATAAACCCTCTACCCAGACTTTTTTCTCATTGTAACCCTCGGCATATCAGTGTCATTTCCACCTTGCTTGGGATGAAATGATTTAAAAAAACATAAAAAGAAAACATTTAACACCAAAATTGACCTGAAAGCAAGGATTATGGTTATGACAGCATTCACCAACTTAAACACAAGGATCATTCAAAAGAATCACAGGAGATTCCAAAGTTGTCTGTGGACTGTGATTGAAGCCAATGGTGATTTTCTTGAATAAATTTACTCTAGTATTTTCAGATATTTTTGTGTAATTTTGGTAAATATATCTGTTAAAATGAGATGTCAGTGTTATTTTCATTTTTGCACAATTTAGACAATTTATCCATTTCACCCTGTATAGGCACACACATATGTTGATATTATGTGTGTGCATTTTATATATATATATATATATATATATATATATATATATATATATATACACACACACACACACACACATACACGTATATTTTAATTTTTAATTAATATATTTATTCCAGCTTAATAAAAATTTTTGAAAGTGGTTTTAGTTCATTTAATAAAGATTTTCATAATAAATATATAATTTAATAAGATTTGTCAATTATCTGGGAAAATGAGACGATTTTATTAATATTATCTGAGTTCAATTACTTTTTGTGCAACTCTGTATTAATACTCATACAACACTAATATAGACACACACACACACACACACACACATTTTGAAGGAACAAATTATTGGCTATTTTTCTCTTAAAATTGACAAAAAATCCCAACAAAATGTACATAATGAATTATTATTTAAACATATGACCTTCCCTCCCAAATGTCATTTCTCAGAATTATTCAAATTAGGTCACCTTAGCTCATTAAATATTCAAAGTGTTTTGTACACAATTGGGCAAAAATTAGATGTGACCATTTTGAAGCTGTCTTTTTAGGTTCTGGGTTATGTAAATGAAATTCCTCAGATTTTAAGTCATTTTGATAGATCTAAAATAACAAAAAGTGATATTAAAAACTTCAAACAAATGGATATGGTGAGAAAACCATTCAGAAATAAACTCTGTTAGTTGTATTTTTTTTTTCTTGGTGTTTTCCTGTACTATTTTTTTTCTCTTCCAATAAACAAACCAACTCCTTATGCAACTCAATTCAAGTGTGGCTCTATGTGTAAATAGTGTTTGTTCAGTCTGCTTTTCATTGTGTATTTGAAATAATAATTTGAGTTTGAAAAGTTCTTTGCATTTTCCATTTATTATGGTGGCATTTGAACATGTGATTTCAGTTCACAAGTGACTGAAATCGATACAACCTAGCTGGGATGTCCAACTGCAGCCGCTATGCTCACCGGACCTTGTGTCTTCAGATGACCACCCACTTCAATCACTACAAATTCATTTTATTAGAAAGGACTTAAACTTTTTGGAAGCCTCTAAATATCATCACTGAGGAAGATGTCAACTTCTTGGAGGGAAGAATCATCAAGCTGCCAAAAGGATGGTGAAAGGTTCTGGAATGAAACACCACATGCATGATTGAATACATATATGTTCGATTATCTAAGCAGTGTTTCTGAAACACTTAAAAATAAACACTACAAACTTTTGTTTTGGCCAAATAGATGGCTGAAGTTAGCAAAGATGATAAATATAGAACAAATATCATTTTCAAAGACATTGTCACCAAAGACTACAATGGGCCTTGTCCAACTACTGTTTTAGTTCTTGTGATATGGTATATATTCATCACAACAACAGTCAGGCATTTATAATATACAATCAGAAGGATTTATTATCCAAAAATTCTGTTGTACAAATTCAGAGTGAAAATATTCTTGTTATGTGGTTGTGAGTAAAATATTTTTGGTTTGGTGAATGAATAGATTTTTTGGAAGGGATAAGTCTGTCAGTAATGACAGTACTTAACAAGAGAAAGTGATAATTTGGTAAATTGATTTATCTATGGTCTTCATGTTTGGAGCTGCTCATTTTCACATGCTCTTCTTGTAAGGGGTCAGCTGAAAAGAGAAAGTGCTCAAAATTTTACACCAGTAGGATGGTTTCCTTGGTTTATTTTTGTTTTTATTTTACATGATAACAGTATCATTAAATGTTCATTACAGCCTAAAAACCATATCTATTTATAATTTTATGACTTTCAAAAAATTCTGTTCTCAACAGTAAGATTTCTTTAAATCTCTAAAATTTCCATCTTTTATGAATAAATAGTTCTTTTTTTTAAAAATCTTGTGTAATGATGGTGAGAATAGGTGTTCATAGTTTTAACCATTGAGCTGAATCAATACTTTAATTATAGAGAAAGTTATAAATATTTCTTCAAGTGGAAATCATGTTGAGAATTTCAAATCCCTGAGCATTGAATTTATGAGAAAATCTATTAAGATGAGTAAGCAGTATTCTAATTGAAGCCGAAATGAAATTGGTGAAAGTTTGAAGCTAGAATTATTGCCCTTTGGTCAACTGAACACTTTAATCTTTCTTTCTTATTAATTCCAACTGAAGGCAATTCATGATTACTGATTAACAAAGCTGGATATGTGAGGCTTTGGGCTGTGTTAATATATGTATCTGTATATAGTGTGTGTGTGTGTGTGTGTTTCTGTATACACACAGGCACACACCAAGGCGAAATGTTCTCAGCCTGACCCACTCTACAAAATGAAATCAAATTATGAAACATCAGATTTTGGGGGAGATTATTTTAGCACAGCCTTGTTGTATGTATATATGTACAAGTGCATGTTATGTTTGTTCCGAGCTGCTCAATACTATTTTCATGTATATATTACAGTATGCTATATATATAGCCTTTGAGATTTGAAAAAAATCACTTGACCAACAGAATTCTCTTCTGTGTGCCCTGTCCTTTCAGGACTTAGGCGATCATGGCTTTTCGTGTCTCCCTATCCCTGGTGGCTCTTAGCTCGCCTTCTCTTGTTACACCATGCAACCTTCGTTCCATCAGCCACCTGATTAGGTCCTTCAAATATGTTATCCGCTGCTTTCCCCTGTCTCTTTTTCCCTCTTCTGGCCTGTTATTATCAGGTTCTCCAAATGCTCTTTTCTCATCGCATGTCCCAGGAACTTCGGCTGTCTCTTCCTGATGCTCAGTATTAATTTCCTTTTCGTTTCCATCATTTCCAAAACCTCATCATTGCTCACATGCTCGATCCATGATATTTGCAGCACCCTTCTGTAGAACCACATTTGAGTTGCTTCAAGTTTTTCCTTTATCTTTGATGACATTGTCCAGCATTCATTGCCATATTGAAGAACTGTCATCATATAGCAATCCAGTACTCTTTTCTTTTTTTCTAGCACAATTGTCCTGTTTCTTAATACTTTACTCAACTTCTGGAATGCTTCCTTTGCCATGCCAATTTGCCTTTGGATCTCTGTGTTGCACTTTCCATCTTCTGTTATAATACTTCCCAGGTACTTAAATTTTTGTACCTGCTTGATTTTTGTATCCCCGACCTGTATTTGGCATATTGGGCTGCCTTTTTTACTGATGACCATGCATTTGCTTTTCATGCAGTTTATTTGTAGTCCTTTCTTTTCACTCTCTTCAGCTACCTTCTGTAGGAGGTCTTTTAGTTTCCTTTCTGTGTCTGCTATCAGCACTGTATCATCTGTGTACCTTAGGTTGTTTAAATTGTGGCCTCCGATGACAAATACAGGCATAACTTCTAGGGTCCTCAAAATATTCTCGCTGTATAAGTTGAACAGATCTGGTAAAAATCCTTGTCTTAGGCCCCTTTTTTTACCCACCCCAAAATCATTTTACTTGACTGAGTCCATTTTCTTATTAGTCGCCTTACGTAAACATTGTGTGAATCGCTGATGGAAAACAAAACATGAAATTTGAATTAAAATTTTGAACATGTTAGAAAGGATTAAAAAAATTTGTTAAAATAATAACAATTTGATCTTTCCTCTTAATAACAGCATAAACATTTTGATGATAAAACTGTTTTTAATAAGTTGGAGCCCTTTTAACAGCATGATATACTGTTTTTTTGTTGTTGTTGTTGTTTTTTATTGGCAATTGAGTGGAGGTACCTAAATTCGTAGTTTCTTCTGTTTGACTACAACCTCCATCTCATAAATGATAAAAAAAAATAACGAATCTGATTTTCTCAATGATTTTCTATAAAAAAATTACTTGTACAATTTGTTTTTCGGTGCATGGTTGAAAGAAATACACATATTTTTTTTTTTTTTTCATATGTTCATTTTTACTTTTTGTAAGTGGGGAGTAAATTGCTGTTGAGTCAAGGATAATATTTTTCCAAATAAGTTTCTAAAAATCTGTGAGGGTCTTTAATCTGAGTGGCAGAAACATTTTGGCTCCACTCTGGAAGCGTTAATGTTTATACTGACCAGCTATGCATGAGACCAAAGAGTTCAGTAATATCATTGTAGGTCATTCTATGAAACTTGTGAATCTTCAATGGCATACTTTTGGGTTGTAAAAGGAATCAGATTTCCTTTAGATTTTTAATCAATCGCGGACGAGTCAAGCAATAAGCTTTAATCGCCCAAGTCAATTGAGCAAGTGAAATCTCAAAGGCTGTATACATATATATATATATATATATATATATATGTACAAGTTTTTTTATAGACAACTGATGAAGGTCTTGCAATTAAGCTTTTATTTAATTTTTCTTGTGTTTGTACAGTTTTTTTGTTTTGGTTTTACTTAATGTGTTTAAAAACTGAAAATGTTCTGTATATCTGAATGTTTTTAGCTATTCTTTTACCCATTATCAAGATGATTTTTTATTTTTAACTGAATGTTTGTTTTATTTATGTATGCATCTACACATTTAAACACTCATGGAAACCTACCAAACATCATCTGAAACATACTAGTAGAAAATACAGGTATAATAGCTTCATCCACTTGTCAAAAAAGATTAGAAATAATAGCAACACTAATAATAAAGAAGAAAAACCTAACACTCAGTAACATTAACTATGAACATGGCCAAGACGTACTGATCATATTCAGAAAATAAAACATTCTTATAACTTCAGAAAAAAAAAACTAAGAGACACGGTAGAGTAATAGATAGCAGCTCACATTGAGAAATTGGAAAGTCAAGTTCAAATTCCAGTCAAATTCATTACATTCACTTACGTATTAATACCCTTGGGTTCTATAGCCTTGGGTGGCAACCAGTCTAGGAGAAGGAAAACTCTAAATTTAAACCAGCCTAGAGAGGGCTGGCCTCCACCAGGTTGTCATGCCCAAAGAAACACCACTTCAACTGCGGCTACAGTAGATGTGGTTCCCCTACAACTCTAATGAGTCATAGGATATCTGGATAAAAAACAACTCACCCAATCAGTTAAAAATAGAAAATAAAACTCATCCTTGATAATGGCTGAAAGTATAGCTGAAAGCATGCTGCAGTTAATTTTTTTATGTAATTTTTCATCTGATCTTATAAAGTTTTTCTTTTTAATAGATAAATTATATAAAAAGTGTCTAACCTGGCAGACAGAAAGCTTTGCTTCGGCCAGCCAATAAAAAGAGACTAGCATGAGGAAGAGAGCACAAAAACTAGACCCCAGAACAGTGGTCAAAAGTGTTGTGGACTGATGAGTCTAAGTTCGAACTGTTTGAGAGTAAAAGGAGGGTGTACGTGCGGAGGAGGGTTGGGGAGTGAGTGAAAGATGAGTGTGTACAGTCATCGATGAAACATGTGACAGATCCTGCATGGTCTGGGGTTGTTTTGCGGGCATGATTTCAGGGGACTATGAAGAAAGAACAGTACCATTCAGTCTTACAGAAATATGCAATTCTATTTGGATTGCATATTGTGGGTCAAAATTTCATCCTTCAGCAGAATAACAACCCAAAACATACTTCTAAATTGCACCCAAATTATTTAAAATTAAAAGAAACTGCTGGAGTGTTAAGTTATGTGTCACCAAACCTCGCACCAATTGAACTTGCATGGGATAAGTTGGACAGGAGAAGTAAGAGAAACAGCTTAGTAATGTTAGAGATTTAATTAAGTGTCTAAAGGATACCTGGAGTGAGTTGTCAGAGGATTATTTTAAAAAACTTATGGCAAGAATGCCCAGAATGTGTGCAGCTATTGTGAAGGCAAAAGGAGGTTATTTTGATGAAACTGCAATATAGGTAACTAGCAGTATAGCCCGGCGTTGCTCGGGTGTAATGAAAGCTTTAAAACTAATCCATGGTCCTGGAGCTCAGACTCTTTGGACGTTGGCACGAAAGACTAAAAAGCAATAGTTGTTTCCAGTTAAAGCGAAACCGTAGACTGAAAGAAAAATGAATGGATGTAAGTCAAATTTTGATTTCCTGGTATCGATATCAAATAAGTTTTTTTCATGGTAAACTGAATTTTGAAGGCTAAATAAATCCTCTGAGTAAATGGTATCATAGCTGAGACTAAGAACTATAATTATACCTGCTTAGAGCCAAACCCGAAGCTAAAACTAAAATAAAAGGGCTGAAAAAATACAAACATACAGGCAAATAAACAGACACACACACACAAACATCTTGCCTTTTATATATATATATATATATATATATATATATATATATTATTGATTTTCTGCACTATTGTAAGAACTGCAACTTTGAAACTTCTATCGTTTCTTATGTCTTTGTCTATGAGTGTATCAAATTTGATTAAAATCAGACCACTCCTTCTATAACCCGATTTTTTTCGATTATTGATTTACATCGGGGTACCTCGACACAAAACCTAGCTAAGAACACTTGCAGATGCTTATAGTACAACTGTGTAAAGAAAATCGGTTTAGCCGTTTTGGAGTCTATAGGTCACGGGGACACACACAAAGTTCCATTTATAAATAAGCTTAGATTTAGATAGATTATTAAATATTTATAAATTCATTTAATGCACATGTTATTGTGCAGTATTAATGAAGAACCATTCTATTTTCAATTACAATTATTCACTTGGCAATAAATACTAAAAAATAGTATGAAATACATCATTTTTTTGAAAACACTGGGGTGGCTTAATAATTATGGCCGGTAGTATACATAAAACAATCTATATATTCAGTTAATTTTAATGAAACTTGCATAAAAGAGGGATTGCTATATATATATATATATATATATATATAATGTGCATACACACACACAAACACACACATTGTTTTTCTAATCAAGTTCACCCTACACAAAGCTTACTGCCACTAAGACACAAGGTGTTACTGGGTGTAAAAAGAAAAATGTTAAACATGATTGACCAATAAAAATCAAACAATATATAAGTATAAATGCCAGAATTTCTTTATTTGTTTTTAATATCTGATTCTCTGGTAAAGCTTTAATAAAAGTGAACATGTTAGATTGATAAATGTTTCCTATTTGTTGTTTGTCTTATACTTAATTCACTTGAAGCCATTTTTAATCATTGATATGAGAAAGCAGTCATATGACAATTGGATGACAGTTTAGACATTTCCAAATGAGTTTGGCACGGCATCCATGAAAAGCATAAAGTAAAACTAATAAAAGTAATAATGAAGAATGTATTGATTTAGAATATGACAAAAATCAATGGTAAATCATTGGTAATGGTGAGAATGTCCGTTTTCATACAGGAAACATTTGACATTCATTTATTGAACAATTATTATCAATTGAAATTTATGAAATCTTTTACTTCAATCAGTTTCTCCAGAAAATAGTTTTAAGTCTACTGTTATAGCTCTTTCTAGTGTTGATGGAAGTTTCCTTCATAATTTTTTTGTTTAATGTAATGTGGAAAGTCAACACCTTGATTATATTATTTTTCCTTCCAGTTACATGTGCCATTCATTTTACTTGTTGCTACTGTTGAATGTTTTCAAGTGATGCAATTCTTGTTATTTAATGAAGTTCTTTGTGATTCTGAAGCATCAGTCTTTAAGATCTGATTAAAATAATGATCTTAATAATGATAAAGCATGTAATTTGGTGTGTGACAAAAAGCAACAATAAGATGGAGTAAAATTTGTAAAGGAATAATTGTGAAAATGTTTTATCCAAAATTAAAACCAAAATATTTCAAATAAGTATTTGGGCTTAGCAAATTTATAAGTGGAGATTTCAGATTTAGAAACAAAAAACAACAAATAAATAAACAACTGATGGTCAAAACCATATTAGAAATTAGATCTGAGAAAAATTTCCAGAAATAATCAGAAAACGTGTTTTGTTACCAAAATCTCCAGAATTTCATTAATCTTTGAATTTGACTGAAATTTGATCAGAATTATAAGAAGGCGCTTGGGAACACTTGGAATTCCTGCTACTATTGAATAATGCAGTCTAATGTCAACAGACTTTGTTCTACATACTGGGCAGACATCTTGAATATCCAGTAAACTTAAGATTTATCAATATAAGAACTGACTTTTTTTTTTTTTTTTTTTTTTTAATCATATCACCCCGAGCAAGGCAGTAACGCCACTGATGCGCAGGGGGCTACGTAAGGGTAAAAAGAATGGAAAAGAGAAAGCCGAAAACCGCATCCTAAACAGGAAACAAGGGATGAGCCTCTTCACCTGTTCAATAGATGTGGGTGGAGTGTGAACCGGGCGATAGTTTAGTCTATCTACTCCAATTGAAAAAAAAAAATAAAATAATAAAGGAAAAGAGTGAAAAGATTGGAAAAGAGAAAACCGGAAACCGCATCCTAAACAGTAAACAAGGGATGAGCCTCTTCACCTGTTCAATAGATGTGGGTGGAGTGTGAACCGGGCGATAGTTTAGTCTATCTACTCCAATTGAAAAAAAAAAATAAAATAATAAAGGAAAAGAGTGAAAAGATTGGAAAAGAGAAAACCGGAAACCGCATCCTAAACAGGAAACAAGGGATGAGCCTCTTCACCTGTTCAATAGATGTGGGTGGAGTGTGAACCGGGCGATAGTTTAATCTATCTACTCCAATTAGTTTAATCTATCTACTCGGGAACCCCTTCCTAAACTAGAAACAAGGCGATCAACTCTACTCCTGTCCAAAAGAAGGGGGTGGAGTGTGAGACCTGGCGATAGAAGGTACTATCTACTCCAATTAAAAAAAATAAATATGTGACTGAAGTTAATGAAGTTTTAACTTAGTATAAGTCAAACCTAAATTTCATACCTACAGTCAATTTACACAAAAATTAGGCAGAAAAGATATGAACCGAAAAAGAATAAAACAAAATAAAAAATACATAAAAATAAGTAAATAAATAATTCAAAAAATAATAAAAAATAAGATCACACTGGCTAAACTCACTATTGCAGGCTTGCTGACAGAAAAAAGTTAAGAAAATTTCAAAAATTATCTTCATTCTGTTTCTTCTATACAGTTCTGGAGAGCTCTGGAGAGATTAAGCTACCTTAAGCAAGCAGTAACAGACAGTAGTGTGATGGAGGGGGGAACGACTCTGCCGTGTCCAGTTAGGCAAGGGAATGACAGAGAACAATAAAAAAAAAAAAAAAAAAAAAAAAACATGGCCGGTCTTTAGAATTCCCACATATAACCAAAACCCTAATATACCAAACCTAAATTTCATAATTAAGAACAATTTACACAAAAATTAGGCAGAAAAGATAAGAACCGAAAAAAAGAATAAAATAAAATAAAAATACAAGTAAAAATAAGTAAATAAATAATCAAAAAATAATAAAAAATAAGATCACACTGGCTAAATCAAATTTGCTGTGGTCAAGGACAGAAAAAAAGTTAAGAAATTTCAAAAATTATCTTCATTCTGTTTCTTCTATACAGTTCTGGAGAGTTCTGGAGAGATTGCTACCTTAAGCAAGCAGTAACAGACAGTAGTGTATGGAGGGGAAATCACCTCCAGCCATGTGTCCAGTTAGCAAGGGAATGACAGAGAACAACAAAAAAACAAAAAACATGGCTTGGTCTTAGAATTCCTACATATAACCAAACCCTAAATATACCAAACCTAAATTTCTCATAATTAAGAACACCGAGCATTTTCAAAAATTAGAGAAGAAAAGATAAGAACCGAAAAAGAATAAAATAAAATAAAAAAAAATACAAGTAAAATAAGTAAATAAATAATTCAAAAATAATAAAAAATAAAATTATACTGCTTAAACTCACAATGTAGGCTTGTTGACAGAAAAAAGTTAAGAAAATTTCAAAAATTATCTTCATTCTGTTTCTTCTATACAGTTCTGGAGAGTTCTAAGAGATTAAGTTACCTTAAGCAAGCAGTAACAGACAGTAGTGGTGATGGAGGGGGGGGAATCACCTCAAGCCATGTGTCCAGTTAGTAAGTGGAACACAGAGAACAATAAAAAAAAAAAACAAAACATGGTCATTCTAGAATTCCTACATATAACCAAAACCCTAATATACCAAACCTAAATTTCATAATTAAGAACAATTTACACAAAAATTAGGCAGAAAAGATAAGAACCGAAAAAGAATAAAATAAAATAAAAAATAATAAGTAAAATAAGTAAATAAATAATTCAAAAAATAATAAAAAAAATAAGATCACACTGGCTAAACTCAACAAGTTGCAGGCTTGCTGACAGAAAAAAGTTGCACTTCAAAAATTATCTTCATTCTTGTTTTTCTATACAGTTCTGGAGAGTTCTGGAGATTAAGTTACCTAAGTGACAGTAACAGACAGTAGTATGGAGGTGGGGAATCACCTCCAAGCCATGTGTCCAGTTAGCAAGGGAATGACAGAGAACAATAAAAAAAAAAAAACAAAAAAAAAAAAACATGGCCGGTCTTAGAATTCTACATATAACCAAAACTCCTAATATACCAAACCTAAATTTCATAATTAAGAACAATTTACACAAAAAAATTAGGCAGAAAAGATAAGAACCGAAAAGAATAAAATAAAATAAAAATACAAGTAAAATAAGTAAATAAATAATTCAAAAAATAATAAAAAATAAGACCAAGTATCACAAAACTCCACCAAGTTGCAGGCTTGCTGACAGAAAAAGTTAAGAAAATTTCAAAATTATCTTCATTCTGTTTTTCTTATACAGTTCTGGAGAGTTCTGGAGAGATTAAGTTACTCTTTAAGCAAGCAGTAAACAGATAGTAGTGATGGAGGGGGGGAATCACCTCCAAGCCATGTGTCCAGTTAGCAAGGAATGACAGAGAACAATAAAAAAACAAAAAAAAAAAACATGGCTGGTCTTAGAATTCGCACATATAACCAAAACCCTAATATACCAAACCTAAATTTCATAATTAAGAACAATTTACACAAAAATTAGGCAGAAAAGATAAGAACCGAAAAGAATAAAATAAAATAAAAAATAAAGTAAAAATAAGTAAATAAATAATTCAAAAATAATAAAAAATAAGATCACACTGGCTAAACTCACCAAGTTGCAGGCTTGCTGACAGAAAAAGTTAAGAAAATTTCAAAAATTATCTTCATTTGCTTCTTCTATAGCAGCTCTGAGAGTTCTGGAGAGATTAAGTTACCTTACAAGTAGTAACAGAGGGCAGGTATGGAGGGGGGGAATCACCTCCAAGCTATGTGTCCAGTTAGCAAGGGAATGACAGAGAACAATAAAAACAAAAAAACATGGCCGGTCTTAGAATTCCTTACATAACCAAAACCCTAACATACCAAACCTAAATTTCATAATTAAGAACAATTTACACAAACAGGGGAAAAGATAAGAACCGAAAAAGAATAAAATAAAATAAAAATACAAGTAAAAATAAGTAAATAAATAATTCAAAAAATAATAAAAAATAAGATCACACTGGCTAAACTCACCAAGTTGCAGGCTTGCTGACAGAAAAAAGTTAAGAAAATTTCAAAAATTATCTTCATTCTGTTTCTTCTTGTGCTAATGCTGATTTATTTTTTTTAGTTCATGAAGGATTCAGTGAATTTATATCAATCATATTAAACAGTTTTATTCTTGTGTATGTTATCTTCTTTAAAACAGAAACTGTTGTACTAGACAACTTTTCTCACCAGAATCTATCTTACACATAAGTCTACCATTTGGTCATGCTTTGAATATTGTTGTCAGAAATGGTCCAGTAATCCTGCTATATATTTAGAGATTCTTGATAAAATCCCAAAAAAGAATCAGCAATATTATTGGTTCCAACCTGGCATGTCAGCTTTAGTCACTTTTCCACTGCAATAATATAGTTTCTCTATGCCTTTTCTATAAATATTTTCAAGGTAATTGTTTGGATGAACTTTTCGCTATGGTATGACTTTATGAACTTAAATGCAATACTAAATTGGCAACAAGGTCTCATTGATTTGAAGTTGAATTGGCTAAATGTAAGTGTAAGCTTTATGTTAACAGATTTTTTCTCTTGCACTTCTTGCTTGTAGAATTGTAAGTCAAATTTTGATTTCCTGGTATCAATATCAAATAAGTTTTTTTCGTTGTAAACTGAATTTTGAAGGCTAAATAAATCCTCTGAGTAAATGGTATCATGGCTAAGACTAAGAACTACAATTATACCTACTTAGAGCCAAACCCAAAGCTAAAACTAAAATAAATGGGCTGAAAAAAATACAGACATACAGGCAGATAAACAGACACGCACACAAACATCTTGCCTTTTTTATATATATATATATATATATATATATATATGTTATCAATTTTCTGCACTATTGTAAGAACTGCAACCTTGAAACTACTGATTATTGTTTCTTGTGTCTTTGTCTATGAGTGTATCAAATTTGATTAAAATCGGACCACTCCTTCTATAACCCAATTTCTTTGATTTTCGATATTTATTGGGGGTACCTTGACACAAAACCTAGCTAAGAACACTCACAGACGCTTATAGTACAACTGTGTAAATTTTCAAGAAAATTGAGGGGGTTTAGCTAGTTTTGAATCTTTTAAAACTCTTTAACTTGAAATCAGCACTGTCACTTGATAAGACACAAGTAGTGTCGAAACAAAATAATTACTTTTCTAATGATATTTTTAAAATATTTATGTTATAATTTCTAAATTAATATTATCTGCTCTACTTTGTACTGAGCACTTTTTTAATAAGTTTTTGGATACAAAATTTTATTCTATCCATACTTGACCTATACTTGTGGGTGTGGAAATATATTATGTGTATTATGGCAGCAATCTTTCTTTTATACATGTTACATTAAAAATGATTGACAAGGTATTGCAATAAGCTTGTCATGTAGTTTTTCTTGTGCTCGTAAGTGTTTTCTTTTCTGGACATAGTGTGTAAAAACTGTTTAAAAGTTCTGCATATCCAAACAGTTTCTTGAGGCCATTATCAAAGACAATTTTATTTTTTATTTTTAAATGAATGTATTGGTTTGTAGGTAGGTGTCTAAAGTTCTAGAAATGTAAAACTTTAAAAACAGACCAGAAATAATGGAAGCAAAGAAAAAGTCAGCAGTCAATAATATCCTCTTTGAACACGGTAACAATATGTTGTCTGTGTTTAGAAAATAAAACATTTCTATAACTCTATTCAGTGGTTTGACGTCTCAGCTATGAGGAGCTTCATGATCAAGCAACATTATATTTCCCTCAATGCACATTTACTCTTTCATATTTTCCCAAAAGTCATGTCTATTTGGTTCCATATCTGAAATGTAAGCAAAGCAATTTCTGAAGAATTAGTGGATTTTATTTTTTTAATCCAATGTAATTTTTAATACATCAAACATTATTTTTAGTGGATACCTGTATTTGAGTAGACACATTATTTTTTTTTTTCTAAATGCTATTTAAAAAACAAATAGTCTGCTCAAATACTTAGATGCACTGAAAATCTTCTGAGAGGTACAAAATCTTATTATTGCTATGAAGACAAACATAATTAAAACTGCAGTTACAAATCTTCTCTTTTGACTTTTTTAATTATATCTTTTTTTTTTTTTTTTTTTTGCATTCTTTAAGTTAGCAGATTTTAGGAGCACTTTAATTCCCTACTTCTGGTTACAGTGCATTGTTTTGCCTATTTTATGTTTATATATGGATATACAAAATCCAATTTATTATATACATGATCACCAATATAAATAATTAATTTCCTTGGATCATGTCTTATATTGAAACACTGGTTCTCATCAAATCACAGAAGTTAAGCAACGTCAAGCCTGGTCAGTACCTAGCATAATTTTTGGAAAAGGATCATAATATTGGGGAGCCAAGTTTGTATTCCAGTTGGGTTCATTGCATTCACTTAGGTCCTTGGGGAAGTTATGAATTAACTGTTTCTCCCCACCTATGGGTTAGATAGTTAGACTTGTAACTGAAAAACCATTGTTATTTTCAAAATTTGTTGATAAAATATACACAAGGCTGGAAAAACTCCTGTTCAGTGTGTAAATCGTCAGCTTGCATACTCTCTTCTGATCAAGATTGGCAATTGAGAGTATACCCCAGGAACCAATTGAAATTCCCGGAGCAAATAGCGACAACTTCCCTACACTCGGATTTGGTAATCTGGTCATTGAGCTCCAGGCAGGCTATAATGATTAAACTCACAGTAACTTGGGAGGAGAATCTGGAGGAAGTCTTTGAAAGAAAACTTGAAAAATACCAGGAGTTGGTTGAGAAATGCAGGTCTAACCAATAGCGGACTCTCTTCCGATTGAAGTTGGATGTCATGGTTTTGTAGGAAGATCTTTATGTAGAACTTTAACCTGGCTTGGAGTCAGTGGAAGTAAAAAGGAAGTCCATTAGGACTATTTCAGAATCTGCAGAGAAGGCCTTGAAATGGCTATGGATTAAAAGATCAGACCCATGGAGATCTATGACAGGGTTCACTGTTTGAGGGAAGGCTCAAGGAAGAGAAAGAAAGGAAAAAAGTAAGTATTGACGGGATAAATTAACTGTTGAAATCACTTAACAGTTAAGTCTGGAGGAGATCATTAGAAGGGTAGATCATTCCACATGTTGTTCCAAGAAGAGAAATACAAGTATTCAGTTTTTGTTTATTTTTTGTCTCCTCTTGGCCAAGGCAGAAGTGAAATATGGCATTTCTGACTGGATGCTTGCTATTTCATAACTGGCAGTTACAGTTATAAATCCATTGTTGTGCACTTGAGGATTACAGGATCACTTGCTGGAATAGCATTCTTCTGGTAGTGTCTCTTTGGGTGAACACGTATAATGTTGAAAGATCCAAAACTTGTCATGATCCCAAAGCATAACATCAATGATGAGGTGATACTATGCACTTGTACGAATGTATTCAAGACAGGCACTCACAAAAATAACAAAACATTCTTATAAACTAAAAAATATGTTTTAGCTTTAAATAATTGACAAAAGGTTGATAATTCATAAAAAAATAAATTGATCAATTGGACCCAATGCCCATTGGTATTAAAAGTAATATAGATAAACATGCCCCAGTGAGATTATTTGTAGTTGTTTAAATCTGTTGTTTATTTTTCTTGTGAACATAGTATCTTTTGTCTGAATTTCTGGCATGAAGAGTTGTCCTTGAAAGGTATGTATACACCACTTGTCTCACCAACTGGGGGTTAAATAATTGGACCTGTGGGTATTAATGAGTTAATTTGAGCCATGATTCATTTACCTGAAAGAAAGAAAATTATGCTCTTCTGTTTTAAACATAAATTTAATGTTAGAATGAATTCATGATATGAGCAATTTTTTTTATTTTGTCATTTTAGTGATGACGCAAAATTTATGCATTCAGACTTGTTTTGTGGGTGTGTGGAATTCAAATTAGTTTTTATTCGTGTATGCTACCTATTGTGCAAAACAACTGGTTTTCTAAAAGCAGTGGACGTGTTAGAGCTGCTTGCTAATTATAGTCGTTTACCTGTTGCAAGTATTTTTGTCTTTGTATATAAGACATTACTAGAAAGTTCTTGATGTAACCAAGAAGGGATTAAAAAAAGCCCTTGATGTTTAACCATTTGATCAGATTTTGGCAAGTGAATTCACACAATTTTTCAGCAACTCTTGCTTATCTATATTCCTCTTCCTCCCACTCTCTCATATATATATATATATATATATATATATATATATGGAAACTGAGATTTAATAATCACATGTTGTCTTTAAACAGTAGTAAATACAAAAATCAAAAGCACTGCTCTATCCATATATTATTGGAAATTAAAAAACAATAACAAGAACCTAATTATTACCTGGAATATTGTCGCTAAATTCAAATCTTACAATGGAAAAGAAGATAGAGGTAACTTATGCCTTTTAGAAACTTATTTTAAACCATAAAAATAATCTTAATCCACTTAATAAGAAAGCAATCTAATGACCATATGCTGCCATAGAAAAAATACTTAAATTCTTAGACCCAGATTGATACAGATTCCTCTACATGTTTGCTTTTATCTTCCTTCATTTATTCTTCACTCCCTTTCTTCCCCATTTCTTTCTTTTTTTCCTTCACAAATATTACTATTAATAATTATGAACTTGGCCGATTGGATTTCATCTTCGTACATTTATCGGGGGTACCTCGACACAAAACCTAGCTAAGAACACTTGCAGATGCTTATAGTACAACTGTGTAAATTTTCAAGAAAATTGATTCAGCCGTTTCGGAGTCTATAGGTAACACACACATACACACACACACACACACACACATACACACACACACACACACACACACACACAGACAAAGTTCCATTTATAAATAAGTTTAGATCTATTTTTATTTTAATCCTCTTATATTCACAAATTTATTTCTTCATGTTGCAATTAAAAATATCAAAGAATGTGATGTAATTTTTAGCATTCTTTTTATTTTCCCAAGTATTTTCAATATCATCCAAGATCATCTTCAGGGGTGAATTGCTACAACAAAAAATTAATGCATTTGACATATTTTTCTTATGTTCAAATGAAAAACATTTCACAACAATAAACTAACATTGCCTGATGATGAGATAAAATCTTGAAACAGAAATTTCCATGTAGCAATGTAAGGAATAGTAATTTTAAATAAAAAAATAACTAATTTACAATATTTGTTGTACTGAGCACTTTTTTAAAACGTAGATGTTTGAGAACTTGGAATTCTAAAACTGTTAGTTCTCTTCGACTGGATTTATATATATATATATCTATAATGTTTCAAAGAATGCATTTTTTTCAATGTGAATAGAAGGTGCTCTGTTAATTCAAAATTCAAAATTACCAGTATAATAATGGAGGTAAATTTGCAGAAAATTTCTTTTAATTTACAAGTTTTAAAAGATTCAGTTATAATTGTCGTTTTTAAAAAAAAAATTACAATTTAGATATTTTAAAATCTTGTTATTATAGACATTTTAAAACATTGTTGCTATACTCATTATTAATTTTATTCAATGGTAGTTGCATATCAGGTTGAACTTGTGTTTCAGTGTGTCATAAAAAATATGTATTTTATATTTTATGTTATGAAAATTAAATCTCATGTAATAATTGCTATAAGGTACTACACCTCAGAAAACTCATTCTGGTTGTTTTGATAAAAAAAATACTCCTGAATTTGTTGGTGAGAGCCTCAGACTCAACACGGAGTCCTACATCAAGTGCCTTGAGGAGGTAATGCTGTCCTGAATCGGGAGGGTGGCTGCTAATTATGAGTACATAATAAGCACCTGATGATTGCAAAGGGCATGAAAGACATGCTATAGATATAGGATATGTATCTCTCATTCCATGCATCTATTGCTTAGGGAGTAGAGACTCCGACTGACACCAAATTAGTTGAGTTTCGATCCCAGCCACAAGCAAGTGGATGTCTAGCCACACTGATGACCTGTGATACAGCAAAACATGCTTGTATGTGGATGACTAAAGCACCAATATATATATATATAAAATTAGATTATTATAAAAGAGTTTAAATTAAAATGTTCAATATCTTTTTTATTATTGTGATAGAAAGGGACTTTAGTTGTGAGGCATGCATTAATTTGTTGATGATATTTGGTTTGATGGATGGAATGGAGTAAAGGAAGTTAAATACCTGGGAAGTGTTCTGACAGAGCATGTAAAGTGTGATGTTGAGATCCAAAAATGTATTGGCAAAAAGCTAACCAGAGTACTGAGAGACAGGAAAATTTCATTGGAAACAAAGAAAAGAGTACTGGACTGCTCTGTGATATCTGTCCTTCTTTATGGCAGTGAATGTTTGACAATCTCCTCAAGGATGAAGGAAAGGCACGAAGCAGCAGAAATGTGGTTCTACAGAAGAATGCTAAGGATACCATGAACAATGATGAGGTGTTACAGAGAATGCAAATGAGAAGAAAACTCATACTTAATATGAGGAAGAGACATTTGAGATTCCTGGGACATGTAATGAGGAAGGAGGGCCTGGAGAATTTAATACTCACAGGACATAGAAGAAAAGAGAGATAGGGGAAAGCAGCACGAGACATACTTGATAGGCCTGAGCAAATGGATGGTGGAGTGGGGTTTGAGAGAGATACAAAGAGGAAAAATATCGAGAGCAACAAGAGACAGGGCCAAGTGGAAGTCTATGATTGCCTACATCCTGAAGGGACACAGCACATGAAGAAGAAAATCAGAGTGCTGAGTTTGAATTCTTGTTTTGTTCATTATATTCACTTATGCATAAATGCTCTTGTGAAAGACATGAATCTATCTCTTCTCCTCAGCTATAGGTTAAATAGTAGGTTTTGTATCTGGAAAAAATTATTGTTTTACGTATTTATCAAAAGAGATTTTCTTGCCTAAATTCTATTAAATAAATCTTGGAAGAAAATTGTTAAAATCCTTATAATGAAACTTTACATGTAAAATTACTCTATAGCTTATTCAGTACGCATGTCCACATTTTTATTTTTTAACATTCTTTTTTGACTAATATATTCTCTGACCATCTTTAGCCATATATTTTTTGGCTTTTTTTTTTTTTTAAATTCCTGGTGTAGATGTGTGGGTTATGTAATGGATAGCAGCTCAGAAGAGAAAATCAAAGATTCAAGTTTGAATTCCAGTCAGGTTCATTACATTCACTTAGGTGGAAGTAGTTTGGAATACTTCATCTCCAGCAGCTATATGTTAAATAGTAGAAACTGTACCTGGAAAAACCATTGTTATTCTCAAAAAAAGAATTGGTAGTGAAATATTTGCTCGTAAAAAAAAAAAAATTCTTATAATCCCAAAAATATATTTTGGCATTAAAAAACCTACATATGCTTGATAAAAACAAATCAATCGGCTCAAATCAATAAAAAATTTAGTTAATGTATATTCATCTGCAGTCTTGTTTCACTGTATCACAGCGTATCAGTACAATTAGACATCTGATTGCTTCTAACCAAGATTGAAACCCGACTGAATTGACATCAGTCAGCAATTCTACCTCTAAGCTATGGGTGCTCAATGGAGGAAAGCAGATTTTAGCATGTAATATATGCAAATGCATTCCAGTAGCTGAGAATATTAAAATTCATTACTGAATGAACAATGCATAAATGCATGCATGAGTGTGTGTGTGTGTGTGTATGTATGTATATATATATATATATATATATATATATATGTGTGTGTGTGTGTTAAAATTCTGTGTGTGTGTATTAAAATACTGTATTATATATATATATATATGTGTGTATTAAAATACTGTATTATATATATATATATATATATATATGTGTGTGTGTATTAAAATACTGTATTATATATGTGTGTGTGTGTGTGTGTTAAGATAGAAGACTGAAACCAAAACTGCTGACTTTCAGTGGTTTACTGGTAGAGAGGCATTCAAGGAGGCAAGCAGGCTTTGCAATAAAATGCTTGATATCAAAGATTGAGATAGAACATTTATAGAATTAATATAGAAGAAATTGTCACTTAACTGATCAGCATCACTTTGTAGTTTCATGAACATATGAGAAAGTACTCACTCATAATTGCTTGTTCATTCTTTTTGTTGATATTTTTCAATATTTTCCTAGCGAAATCCGTGGAATTTCCAAGGAAGGATAATTATGATTTCCTGGAAAAATTTTACTTTGTGATACTACAAATGATAGTGACCTCTTCAAACATAAAGGTATTGGATAATAAAATAACAATAACACAGTGTAATTATTTTATTAAAATATCTATAAAAGTAATATGATTTTTGTGAGAATTTCCAAATTAATATGTTTGTCACCAAAAAAAGTGGGTGATGCAATCATTACATTTCCATTGTAAAACAGTTGTAACGGTTTTTTAGCCGCTAGCTCAAATCAAAACAAAACTTTCTGACAAAATTTCAAAAATGTTAGAAGGTATGAAAAAATTTAAAAAAATAATTAAAGTTACTTTAAAGGCTCCTGTGTCCATTGTAAACAGAAAAGACCAACTGAGTAATGGCCAAGGGTGTAGAGGCCAGAAATTTTCTTATTAGGTTGCAGGATATGACAACAAACCTACCTATTTTTACTGTATTGTACAGTACACACAGAGAATTACTCTACAACCACCAGCTTAAGCTGCTACTTATACAATAATGCTATAAGCTCTCTCCTCCTACTCTCTCACTCTTTATTACCTTTTCATTTGGCAAAGGTGAGCGAAAGGCTGAGGAGAGTAAAAAGATAGAGGAGAAGGAAAAGCTCATGTAGAGAGTTTGGTGTAACGGACGGAGACGCTAAGTAACTAACTAAGGAAGGAACAAGCAGAATTATAATATAAATTGTGGAACTGGTATTATTTGATACTTTTCTGTATAAATCTGTTTTATTTATTTTTTCTTGATGAATATCATATTGTCTGGTTATCTTCTTCTCTTTCTTATTTCTTATTTCTTCTTTCTTCTCTTTCCTATTTCTTCTTTCTTCTCTTTCCTATTTCTTCTTTCTTCTCTTTCCTATTTCTTCTTTCTTCTCTTTCCTATTTCTTCTTTCTTCTCTTTCTTATTTCTTCTTTTTTCCATTATCTTCTGGTTTTCTGCATGTGCTGGATTTTTAGCGATTTATTTTTTGGTGTGTTGACCACTTTGCTTTAAGGGTAAAGGCTGAATGTTTGTGTTTATGTATCTGCATAAGTGTATGTGCACACGTGTCTGACTGTGTTTGCATTTGAGTGTGTGCTCACACATTCGTATACATATCCACATGGTTGTAAGCCATGGTGTATTTAATGTACATTGGTGTTTTTCCGGTGATAGACTGCACTTCTTTGTGTGCAGCTTTGTTTCTTCTTTTTTTTTCTTTTTTAATATTTATTACAATCAATATTATTATATATATTATATATGTGTGTGCATGCCTGCTCCTGTATATTCATATATGTGTGGTTGTAATGATTGTAACTTCATGTTGGTTTTTATTTTGTGGTAGATGTATGTGTGTGTTTTATTTGGTTTTTTTCATTAACAGGTTTGGTGTGGGGAAAGTTTTGGTTACTTGTTTGTTATTGATATTGTGGTTATTCTTTTCTAATTGATTTCCATTTGGTATTAGTGGTGGTAAGATGTTAGCTGTGGTGAATTGTGTTTGTAATAGAATTTCATTTTATATAGTATTTTTTGGTTATATTAGTATTTAAGTGGTAAAGTAAATATTTGAGTTTCAGCCTCTCCCAATTATTTCATTTTTCTTGTTTAGTAGTTTGCCTTGGTTTTTAAAGATTGCTATTGCTAACTTTCCCTTCAAACTCAGTTTGCAATTTCTGCTCTTGTGTTGGGCCACTCTTTCTGTGATTTCCCATTTAATTTTGGTGGTGATATTATTTTCTTTGGCTCTATATATATTTTCATAATATTCTGTTTATGTATCTTTCTGTTTTACAATTGTTAAATTTTTCTTTAAAGGTTGTTTCTATGTCTCTTATGTAAATTTTTTCTTTTGTGTTAATGTTATTTGTTGTGGTAGGTTTATATATTGTTAGTTGGACATTTGTTGCTAAGTGGACGGTTGTTTTTGTCTCAACAATTGCATTTATTGGTGTTGTTTTGTTGGTTTATGCTGTTGTAGTTGTTATGGGTTTTGTTGAGTATTTTTTTTTGTGTGTTCAGTTATTATTTTCTCCATGATTATTTCCTGTTGACTGATTTTAACTGTGTTTTTGTTGTTGATTTGTGATAGCTTACTGCATGTGGAGAAATATTTTTTTAATTATTTTGAAGAATATTTTTCCTATTTTTGTTTTTATTGTATTGTTGGAAGGCGTGAATCAGAGTGTTCCTTTTTCAGTTTTTGTTTTGTTTGTTTACTTTTGTGTATTCTAGTCTGCCTAAATAACTGATATTTCTTAGTGCTGATTTTTTTTTTTTTTTTTTTTTTGTTTTCATTGAATATTTATGTTTCTGAAGTTCATTAATAATTTTTTGTTTGTATGTGTTTGAATACGTTAACGGATGGTTGGAGTTTTTGTGAATGTATATAGGGTTGCTGTTTACTTTTCTGTATAGTTTGTATGTATTGTTTAAATTAAAGTTTATGTCTACCAAATTTACTATTTTGGGATCAGATTTTATTTTATGTATATTGTACATTCTAGTCTGCTATAATTTTTCTTTTTCTGTAATTTTACCGTTACATTAATATTGCAGCTAAAAATAAAATTTGAATACAATATTTTGAGAAATTTTTTTAATTTTTTACTTCATTAGAATATCTTGTCCTGTCCTTTTCCAGGTTTAACACCTCACTCAATAAGTCCCGGGTCTGATATATAGATGTTGCCACTAATAAAAAATCCATATGATTTTTATGAAGTACTAACCTTCAAAGGTATGTGATAAACTTTTGGCCCAGCTGGATTATCAGTTTACAAATTACAGTTATTTAAATGAAGCTACTGTTGCAAATTTTCAAAACAATGGAAAAATCTGAATTTCATGTGTTGATAAAGCATTGCTTTCTGATGGGAAAAAATACTGTTCAAGCAAAGCAATAGATTGATAAGTTATTTGGACTCTGAACCGTTGGAAACAATGGTTAAGAGGTGGTATGCTGACTTTAAATGCGGTTGTACAGACACAAATGATGCTGGACACTCAGGTTGCCCAAAATCAGCAGTTGTTTCGAAAAACACCAAAAAGATCCACAAACTTGTTTTGGCCAAATATGAATTGAAGTTATGTGAGATAGCAGAGGAGTTGAAGGCAGTGTATCTATCAAATTGCATTAACATTTATCAATAAGAAAGCTGTGTTTAAAGTGGGTGCCATGTTTATTCACAGTCAATCAAAAACAACACATCGATGATTCAGAGTGTTGTTTGCAATTGTTTCAATGCAACAAAAAGTTTTTGCATAAATGTGACAATGGATGAAACATGGATCTACCACTTCACTCCAAAGTCAAATTGGCAGTCAAGCTGTTTAAAGCAACCAAAGATGCAAACATTAGCAGGCAATTTTTTTGTGTGTTTTGAGATATGCAAGGTATTTTGTTTATAGATTAACTTGAGAAAGGAAGAACCATCAATAGCAAATATTATATAGCATTATTGGTGCATTTGAAGGAAGAAATTGCCAAAAAAACAATCACAAATAAAGAAGAAAAAGTGATCTTTCACCAAGTCAATGCACAAGTAAATCACAATGATGACAAAACTACATGAATTGTACTTTGAATTGCTTCTGCATCCACCGTATTCTCCAGATCTTGCCCCCAGCAACTACTGGCTGTTTTCAAACCTCAAAAGAATGCTCCAGGGAAAGATTTGGCTCCACTGAAGAAGGGATATCAGAAACCGAGGTGTATTTTAAAGCCAGACAAATCATTCTACAAAAAAGGCATTGAATTGTTAGTGAAAAGTTGGAATCAGTGTATCACCCGAGAAGGAGATGAATTAAGTCAAGTTTTGCTTAAAAGTTGTTGTTTTATTAGTTAGGCTTGGGACTTATTGAGTAATGTGTTAATATTATCTTAAGAATATTCTTAAGATAATATTGTTTATGTGTGCATTTTCCCATATAATGACCAATGGCCAAAGATGCATTCCAAAAGCTAACCAGAGTATTAAGACAGAAAATTTTGTTAGAAACAACAGGAAAGAGAATTCAACTGTTATGTGATATCTGGCAAATGCTGGACAAAGCTCCTCAAAGATAAAGATGAAGAAGAGACTTGAAGCAACATAAATATGGTTTTGTAGAAGATGCTGAGGATTCCATTGACTGAACATGTGAGCAACAACACGGTTTTAAAGAAACAGGAAAAAAAAGAAAGAAAACTTATACTTAACATCAGGAAAAGGCAGTTGAAATTTCTAGTTCATGTAATGAGGAAAGAGGGGTTTGGAAAACCTGATACTTACAGGACAGCATTAGGGACAGGGGAAAGCATCATGTAACAAACTTGATGAGTTTGAGCAACTAGACAGTAGAACAAGATGAAGTAACAAAAGGTCAAAATTTATAAGGAAGATGTGAAGGGCTATGATCGCCGATGTTCTAAGACTACAAGAAATTTTGTACTGTTCTTTTTTTTTTACCTGGCTTGATTTTATTTTAGGTGGAGTTGCTCGGAATGCAACTTTGCTCTTTTAACACTGCTGTTTCTTGAGCATATAAAATTACATTATTAAAATGGATACATAGGCATTTATAACAAAAATGAAAATTTTATTATTTCTTTGCATCCATACATTCAGAAGTAAAGATTAATATTAAATTTTCAAAATAGATGTCATTGTTGTGCCTGAGGGAATAGGAGAATATAGAATGAATAATTGTAGATAGCTATTAATATTAGCTTAGTCTATTACAGTGTTGTAGTTGTTGAGCACACTGAGAATTGAACTCCTCATCAGTATAACAATAGACATTTTGGGAATAAATGATTGCAAAGGAAATCACTTTTTTGTATTGCTTCATACCGGAACTTTTTTTCTTGCTAGTCATAGATCTAGTATTAATACACAGGTTTGCCAGACAAACACTGCATTTGATAGATTTCACCTTCTAATTTACAAACTAAAGCAACTCTCTTATCCTCACTATTAAAATAAGGACAGCTGTGTATTTGTTTGTGTATATATATATATATATATTGTTATTAATTATTACATTAGAACATGTGAAAAACTACTACAAAATTGTACGATTTGTTTCAACATTAAAAGTACAATGTCTCATCAGGTAGTTAACAATGATGATACTAAACACTTTTATTTAAAAATTAGATTTTATGAAAACAACACTTTGATTTTTAGAAAAACATTTTTGAACACTGCAATTTTATTCTTAATTTTTCTTCATTTGGAGATATATATATATATATATATATATATATTATATTATATATATAATATATAATAATATATATATATATATATTATTGTCATCAGCAGACAGATCTGCCTCACCGCATCACAGCCAATCAGCACGGTCAGACTCCGATTGCTACATAACCCAGGCTTGAAACTTGACTGACTCGGTGTCAGTCGGCGACTCTACCCCCGGGCCATGGGGCGATCAGTGGAAGAAGGCAGTCCTTTTAGCGCATATCATATTACGCGCCCAATAGCACACACACACACACACACACACACAACAGTTATTGGGCAAATTTAAATTAGATCAGTAAACATTGTATTAGAAAGTGCTCAATACATGTTTGAAGGAAAATACAGATTTAACATATAGAGCAATTAGATATTTAGGTAGGAAATATCAGCTGGTTACACTACCAAGATTTTGTCAGGTGAAACAAATCAATGGTTAAAACCATGGTAGCATGATTGACCGATCTTCCTTACATAAATATATGATAGACTCTCCCGTCGATTTTAACGTATGAATGTCTAAATCAGAAATCAGTTCAAATGTTTATGATGGTTATGAGATTTCAGTCCAGCGAGTGATTTACAAACAAGACCACAAATGGGACAAGTGTGAGGATTATCAGAAAGAATTGCTGGCTGGATAAAACGCAGCTTCATCCTGGATCTTGTCTCCTTCAATTTCTCAACACGACTTTCTTCAAAACTCTCCAGTCCATTCTTAAAAGTGGCTCTCCATCTGTTTCTGTCCTGAGCCAAATCCTCAAAGCTTCCAACAGGGATACCAATTGATGAAAGATTGTTTCAGCTTGTCCCTGTAATGAAGCCAAGACTTACCAGTATTCCTTTTCCCACCCTTAAGTTCACTATACATAAGAAGTTTTTGGCATTTTCTCATCACTCATTCTCATCACATGACCAGCCCATCTATATTGGCACTGCATGAGAAATGTTTCAATACCTCCAATCCTACATTTTACCAACAGGTCAGCATTTGGTACTTTATCTTTGAGCATGTATCCAAATATGGAGCGAAGACAGCATTTGTGGAAGAAATCCAGTTGATTTATCTACGATCAATATAGTGTCCACGTCTCAGATCTGTACAAAAGGATGGAAAGGATCTTGGTGTCAATTCTCACTCCCCTCTCATCCCATAGGCGATGATGAAGCTTTCCAAAAGCATTAGAGGCTTTGGCTAAGTGGTTGGTAATTTCATCAAGTGATGCATGCAAGTTTACAACACTTCCTTTCAGAATTTTGCCATCAGCTGTTATTGGAATGTCTGGAAGCCTGTGAACAAGTAGCTGTTCCTTCATACCTTTAATCTGTTTGGGAGTAGGAGGAGGCTGATACACAACCTCAGTTTTCTTTATGCTGATGGTGAGTCCAAAAGCCCTGCATGCTTTCAAGAGACAATCCACCATTTCCTGGGCTTCAAGAGATGTTGCTACAAGAGCTGCATCATCTGTGAACAAGAGATCACGTATGATGCTTATATATATATATATATATATATTTTAGACATATGCTATTAAATATAAGAGACAATGAATGTCTATTATGTTTAATCGTGAGCCGTTCTAAACGTCGTATTTTTGCTTTAATTTCAGTTGAAAATAAAGACAAAAATTCTCCAACATTTGGATAATTATTTATTGGTTTTCTTCTAAGCTTTCGGCTCACATGAGCCATCTTCAGAGAGGTAGTTTAAACTGAAATATTATAAAATCCACCATCACCGACGATTTTATTTTGTGTTGACATAAAACTCCGCTTGGCAACGGCAATAGTTATCAAAAATAATAAACGCAGTTCTTAAGTTTGCGATGCGGTTTTATGACGTCACACCGCGGGATAGCGTGAAATGACAACAAAACCATCTAGTCAAATGCAATGTAATATGTTATTTCCTGTTTTAAAGTTGATTTTATTGAGTGTTGGTTGTTTTGATTTGATGTACATGGCCTCCAATATCTGCAGGTTCCTCTTACTGTGTGTATGAGTAAGGATCACCGTATTGTTGACCAAAATCTGTCTGATATTACCTACATGTTTATGTTTTTCAGAGAAATGTTGTTTAATAGTACTCTGATCAGAAAGATGACATGTAAGTCTACGGGAGAGCGTGGTTGTGGTAAAACCAATATATGTACTAGGTTTTTGAGTAGTATCAGAGATGCAATCTCTGAATGGGCATGTAAATTGGTACACTACATTGGTTTTTTGTAAAGAATTTAGTTTAGTGCCTGTTGGGTTATTATAAACTATGAGGTCAATTGTTTTAAACTTTTTATAATATATAATGAGTTTAATTTGATTATTACTTTCGACTGGTTTAACATTTCTATGTATTATGTTTTTGAGAGTTTTTTCATCTTGTTTATAATTATTATGTATTTGGTTGCAATAGTATAAGTTAATAGTGTTATGTTTATTTTGATGTAAACCATTATTATTAATATTATCATTATTGTTAGAGCTATTGTTAAGTTTGTTGATATACATTTTAATTTGTTGATCAATAACGGAGTTAGGAAATCCATTATTGACTAGTGTTTGCTTAATGTTGTGTAATTCTTTATAAAATATAGATTTGGAAGAAGATATCATTTGTGTGCGTTGAAGTAAGTTTTTTATAACAGCTAACTTATATCGTTGGGGACATTCACTATTATAATTAAGAAGACACGAATTTATGCTAGTTGGTTTCCTATATAGAGAAGTAGTAAATTTATGTGTGCTAGAATCAATGAATACATACATATATATATATATATATATATATATATATATATATATATATATATTTATTTCCCTTCTGTCATGTTCATTGAAAGAGAGACAAAAGCAAAGCAGTGTTCTCTGTTCATTATCTTTACTACTGGTTATTAAAGTTTTTGCCATGTGTTTTCCCTTTAACAGCGCCTAATTATTTTATTTTTTGCAATAAGAACAGAAAATATGACTAAGTGTAACCATACTAAAAAAAATACCTATTAGATTGATACAACCTTGGATGAAAACATCATAATTTCTTGTAATTTTAAAAATTGTGCATTCAAAAATTCCCTGCCACGTGAACCTTAAAAAAAAACACTATTACGTAAGTGTTCTTAAAAAAACGATAAATGGTAAAATCAGTTATTGCAAATTGCCTGAAGATACCATTCATGGTAGAAACCTAGGTCATGTAATAACTCATTTACAAATAGAAAAAATATGTGTACACATATTCATTCCCTCCTGTCACCCTCAGAGGTGGGATAACCTGTGAAGAAACAGCTAATAATCCTTTCAAGTATTTTATCATTATTTTTACAGCAGAGGGTACAATCATTTACATGATTTTCATATAGACTATTGTCCTCATCTTTATTATTATCACATTTCAGCTGATGTGCCCTTTGGACATCATCAGGTGTATGTTGATCAAGACTGTAGATTACTTACCTACTGAAACATTGTGATAACAAAAAAGATGACGACAATAGTTCACATGTAAATAATGATAACTCTTCATCCTAGAAATTCAGTCAGATATAAAACAGACTTTGAGAAAAGCAAAAAAAAAGAAGGCATTTGTTTTCTGTCTGAATTTCTGGGCTGAGTAGTTATCATTATTTACATGTGGATTATTGTCCTAATCTTTGTTGTTATCACAACATTTCAGCCATTGTGTCCTCTGGCCTTCATCAGATGAATGTTGAGCTGGAGTATATGGTACCTGAATTATTTACGTGCAAACTGTTGAGCAATAACTGAGTAATATTAAATAAGAACTAGATGGGATATTTAATAATGCACACCAGTCTTCTGAACAAGAGTAGTAATAGTAATGCTCTATCTTGTGTGGTTCTTGGACCTTGCGTTGGGTGAACATTATTTTAAAAAAAAAACACTTTAATAACTAGGCCATATGGATAGGGCTGAAATGTCACATACAATAGAAGAAACGGACAAGCAATGCAAAGATAAATATTAACCGATATGAAATATCTAAATATTGAAAGTTGAATAGGAACAATCTTCCCCTATAAATTGAATAAAGTGTTAGGTTTCGGTATTTGTCTATACTTCTGAGATGAGGTAGTATTTACACTACTTACATTATTTGGATTATTGTCCTCATCTTTATCATTTTTACAATGTTTCAATTGTTGTACACCCTGGCATACTTCAGGTGCTAGAAATTTCAAACTGAATCCTTTATTACAATCACTGGGTTATATTATTTTCATTCAGTATGTGAAGCCTCTTCTGGTAGTCCTCAAGGACACATGGCCCAATGGATATAGATGTTGGTTTGTTCCAGTGACTGGACCCAAAGTGTTATAAGTTCAATACCAGGCTACAGCAGTGACGAACAAATAACTTAGAGAATTAGGTTAAAGGGAGATAATTCATGATTATCAGAAGAGGCTTTGCACAAGGAATGAGAATAATATACCTCAGTGATCGTAATAAAGGGTTTGGTTTGAAATTCCTAGCACCTGAAGAAGGTCGAAGCTGTACAACAGCTGAAAGTGTTTGGTTTCATTTCCTTAAAAGTGATTAAGTGCAGCACATACCTGATGAATGCCAGAAGATGGAATGGCTGAAACATGACTATAACAACCAGTGCTTCACTTTTTTATTTGTGCTTTTCATGTTGAATGATTGTCAAGATAATCTCCTGATGTTTTTACATATCTTAATGGATCTTGACAAGTCAATTTCTCTTCAGTAAAAAATATTGCTTTTTTGTTCATTGAAATTGATTCTATTGCCCAAGTAGAAAGTTGTAAGCTTTAATCTGTTTCTAGCGTTTTAGACATCAGTTGATTATATAATGCACTGTGTAAAACTAGGACACATTTAAAGAGGGAATTCATGAAGTGGGACAATTTATTCTTGTTGTTTTGTTGCATAATGTTTTTTTTTTAAATTCTCTACTTGAGTGAGACTTTCATGGTTTTACTGTGTTTAATTTATCCACTTAAGCGGGACTTTTCTTAAGATTAATTTTATTTATTTTATTTTTTGGTTTAGAGTACTCACAAAATTTTTCCTGGTGAAGTGGGCCTTCAAGAAAATTTTGTGAAATTTGATTTTTAGTTCTGAGTGCAAAAAATGTTCCATACTGAAACTGTCTGGTTTTTTATCATAGCAAATGATCATGACAGTTGTATATATATATATATATATATATATATATATAACAAAGTGAAATTAAGCAATGAAAATTATATGTAAGATACAATGTGCTGAAAGAAATAAACACTTGCCTAACAGTTGCTGCTACAGAAAAAAATATGGCATAACTACACAAACAAGATAAAACATGCAAATAAACAATTTCAGTTTCCCTAAATTATATTTATTTCCTTGTATGCTTTCAGCTACTAACCACATATTAAAATCATGTGGCTGTATTGGATCTAGGCATGTTTCTTCATGTATTCTAACATTCAATAAGTAGTAATTTTCCTCATTTTAGCCTACAAGTGGGACAAATTTTAAATTGCCCTGATTGTCAAACTTGATATTAATTTTCTTTTTTATTGAATCAATTTCTATGTCTGCTGCTAAGAAAATTGGTTTCATTGTTTTGTGCTAGACAATTTTTCTCTCAAGAATCTAGCTTATAAATTTATGTCTAACATTTGTCCATGCTCTGAATATTGCTAACACACAAGGTTTGCTATATATTTAGAGATTCTTCAACACCCACAGCACTAACCTGTTATTCATACTGTAACTATGTTGTGCAAACCTTTAAGTTTCTGAGAGAAAGAGGGCACAGTCTAGAGTGATTTCTAACCAAACAAGGCCAGTACACTCAATTGCTAAATCATATTGGTTTTTAACTTTAAGCTTAGCCCATTGATGGCTTTCAAACAGTTTCATCTACACAATTTCAATCATAAGTCTAGGATGAATGTTGGATATGGATTTCAGGCACTTACCAACTGCACTGCATTCTGGAATTGTCTCTCATTGGCAATTATTTTCAAAAAGTGACCATGACAAATCAACCAGGTTGAGATTTGAACTCTGGTTTTATGGATCGAATGCTAACATTGTAACTGCTTGGTTGCACATTCAAATAAAAATGCCTGAAATTAGGATGATAAAATATCAATAAAAAAGATAATAATTAAAATTTGTAAATTTCTACATCCAGATCAAAACAAAAGGATGGTATTGTTCTCTCATAATCATTTGCATGGTTGTTGCTTATTAAAGATCATTTCTTGCTTCTTTCTATATGCTGTGTTCCTTCAGTACATTGGCAATCATGTCTCTCCACAATTTCTTGTCTTTTAATAAATTTTGGCTTTTTGTTTTCTCCTAAACTTTGTTCCACCGTCCATTTACTGAAGCTCACTAAGTTTTACATTGTTCTCTGTTCTTATTGCCTTTATTCTATCCTGTGAGTAACAAATTCTCTAAGCTCTCTTTCGTCGTATGCCCTAGAAATTTAAACTTTTTCTCATGTCGTATATAAGTGTCCCTTTTGTTTTCATTTTCTCTAAAACTTTATTTGTTACTCAAATCTTTTGTCCGTGGTATTTTCGGCATAAATTATTGCTCATCTTGATTCCGCCTGACTTAGGTTTGAGCTTTAAGTTCACCACAGAGAATTGTCCTATGGGATAATAGCCTCATTGATGAAAGTGTTTGTTTGTGAATTTGATGACAGTAATTATGATATCAGGATGTGTGTTGTGGTGCATTGGATATCGGCTCAGAACAAGAAATCAGAGGGCCGAGTTCGAATTCCAGCCAAATTCATTGTATTCAATTAAGCGCAAATACCCTTGGGAAAGGTATTAATCCATCTATTCCTTCCAGTTATGGGTTAAATAACAGGACAGATTGGGTTCTATAGCCTAGGTCGGCAACCAGTCTAATGCAGAAAGCAAACTACTGCGGGATAATGTTCTGCCCAGTGAGTCATGACTGTTTCAAGACATGATTGCCCAAGCGTGTATCACGTATGACACTTAATTGACTGAATTATGATATCAGTCCCTGGTCCAGGCAGAAAGAAGGCGAGCAATAACTGAGCAGTACTAAAAATATGAACTAGATGAGATATTCCTAGACATGGGTAGTGGAACGAAAACAGTCTAACTGCATAGATTAATTAAAGGGATCAGTTCAATCCCTGGACCAGGCAGTGTGTACTTGGACACAGTGGAAACTGGGCAAGCAATAACTGAGCAGTACTAAAAATATGAACTAGATGAGATATTCCTAGACATGGGTAGTGGAACGAAAACAGTCTAACTGCATAGATTAATTAAAGGGATCAGTTCAATCCCTGGATCAGGCAGTGTGTACTTGGACACAGTGGAAACTGGGCAAGCAATAACTGGGCAGTACTAAAAAGAACTAGATGAGATATTCCTAGACATGGGCAGTGGAACAAGAACAGTCTACTCCCATAGATTAAATAAAGAGTTCAGTTCAGAATTCCTTGTATGTTACCCAGATTGACATAAAACCTGTTTAAGTCTAGAGGATACAATGACTGAAATGTTAGTTGGCTAACTGTAACACTATTTTGGTTACTGGTAATTAATAATAACGGCTTTTGGATATAAAAAACAATATATTGATAAACTTATCACAAAAAGGGTTAAAGATATAAAGAATGAGACGATACATTCCCAGGGAATTGAAAACTCTAAAATGAATCGGGTAGTCAGCTAAGAACAATATTTAATTTGTATAACAGGTAAGATGTTTACAGTTGGTAGATAAAACAGGTAAAAATTCTAAAAGCTAGTTAAGAGGCAAAAAGGTTACTTAAAGAGAAGTTTTGACCAAAGAACAAAAAGCCAGGTGTCCCATGTCTGATCCCAGACAGAAAGAAAATATTAAACTGGCTTGGCAAATCTCCCTGCAGAGGTGTCAAAATTGAAAATAATGGATACCAACTAATTTGTTATGATATAAACACATGGCAAAACTTCGACATTTCTACTGAATGACTATCACCATAATGTAAGTGACAAGATTTTCCCTGAGAAAGTGACCCTGGATTGGGGATTAAGAGACAGCCTATAATTTATTCAACTATCAAACCAAAAAAAAAGAAGAAAAAGTGCATTTGTATGATAGTTGTTTTTTAATTAGAAGAGAGATTAAGGAAGTGCAGCAGACATCAATGACCCACCAAGGAGGTCAAAGGAGCTGTGTTACGGAGTAATGCCTATGACTGTCATCTGAGAAAAGAAGGGAATTTCCAAATTGGGAAATAATTAACTTCTCAGGACCAAAGACAATGAAGATGACACATGAGGGAAATACCAATTCCCCTAACTGCATCGTACCCCAACACCAGTTTTTAGCAGAAACTAATAAATACAAATGTGTGAAGTGTATTAAACAGAAGACAAGAGAAGACAACGCACGTGACTAACTGCTGAAGTAAAACGCTGACATCAGCCTTGAGCCAAACTTATTAATTCAGCTAAACAAACTTCACTAAATCCACAAGCCAAGTTTAACAAACTGAACCAATTGCCACATCTGATTTAGGAACAAATTAGGTATACAGTAAGCAGTACAGCATACCATTTTTAAATTTCTGGTGAACTGAATTGCGTCATAGTGGTCTTTTTTTTTTTTCTTCTTTTTTTTGTGCCCAACTGACCCTACTACAGAGTGCAGTTGCCAAATTCACAAACAAACAATGCACATGTGCAAAATTAGAAATATGGAACGATGACAATTTACACATTGCACTTCTTTTATTTTATTATTTTTATTGATGTTTTATTTTGTCTAACAATATCTACAGTATTTTGTCTATTAATATCTACAGTAAGAACAAATCTGATTGGAATCCATCACAAAACTTAATAAAAAAAATCTGTTATCTCAAAAATATCAAGTACAATTATGATAGATTGATTTCAGCCATTTTTAGTTTTTTTTAAAAATTAGTTTGAAAACTGGAAGAGAATAATTTAAATGTGCCATTCCAATTTAAATTTGTTAAAAGGTGAATCATGGTTTAAAAAGATTTTAAATAGAAAAGTATTGTGCCTAAAATAAGCATGGAAAACTTCATTTTTGTAATTTTTTTAATGTGAAAATAACATTTATTTGTCAGCCATTTCAAATTTATATATGATTTGAAATTGAAGTAATTACATTTTGAAGAAATATAGTTTTAATAGTGGCAAACAACCTTGACAAATGAAAATATCATAACACTGTCTTCTCGAAATTTCGAAGTTAGCATGAATCTGCTTTATTAAAGAGACAAACTCTTTGTACACACACACATATATATATATATATATAAAAAACTGTCCTGGGTATGATGATGAACTACATCCGACAGCAAGGAGCATGGAACCACCTCTTAATTGCTGTTGTTCCCAGGTTCAGCTTGATCTAGGGTCTAGCACCTGTTAGGGTCTCAGATATGGGAAAATAATTAACCCCAAAACTGGGGTCATTTAAGAGAAAAAGAAAAATTTAAGCCGAGTAAGAGTCTTTAACTTTGGATAACAACTTGTCTAAGAGGAAATCTCTGAAATAAAAAAAAACCCACACCTACTCTGTATAGAATAGGGTAGGCTGAACTCTCTAACCTTGATAGACAATCTTCCTAGAAATGGTGTTTCAATAAAAACAGAGTTTCTAGTCTCCCAAACTGGTTGGTGTTAGTAAGGGCATTCAGCTGTTAAACTCACTCCAATATTTTATGATAATTCAATTATGGAGCCACCAAGAAAGCCCTATCCAACCCATGCTAGCATGGAAACAAACATTAAGCAACAATGATGATGATATATATAGGTTCAACTCATGCCAAAGGATAGATTTTCATCCTTAAAGATTTTCAAATGACCCAAACCATTAGACAAAAACAGAGAGTCTACTCAAACATGTGTATCCCCTAAATGTAACATATATAAGAAAAGGAAATAATGTTATTTATGGAAAATTTTGGTAAATACACTATATCAGGTATTGTTCTTCCAACAAAGGTGGATTTACATTTGAGCCTTACCATGGGATAAATTTTCTTTCATAAAGTTCTTGAACGCATCGAAAGATAGGTGCAATTTACACTTTAAAAAATCAAACTGTCAACTCAAACAAGGGTACCAGTAAAATATAAAAGAGTAATATGAAATAATGTTGGATTAAAAAGAAATTCATTAATTCCTCAGAATTTATTTATATACCCCTAGTTAAGACCTTTACAGACCCTCCATGCTATGAACCCTACTCATTTTCTTCATATTCCATTAGTAAGTAAGAAGTTTCATTTGAATAGTAGTTTCCTTAGGAGAGCCTTTCCTCTGTGGAATAGTGTCCTGAGAAAATGCTTCCCCAATCATTATAACCTTAACCTCTTCATCCTCAGAATCTAAAAATTCTTATGTCTACAAAAGTAACTCCATTCAGTAACCTCTCTACCTTGAGTAGCTCTTAGGTCTTGTGTTAAGTGTGTAAGAGTGTTAAAAAAGTAAGTAAGTAAATAAATAAATAAATAAAATGTGTATGTCTTAATTTTCACTTTCTACTTTTGATTTCTGTTACAAGCTACAACTTGTAATAAGAACCTGAGGCACAAGTGAGAAAGGTTAGGGTGAGGAGAATCAGGCCGAGAGAGACTTGGGACAGCTTGTGTTACAGTGTCTCTCTGGGACTTGTTCTACCACTTTCTTACTCTGACCGATCACCACTCTTTTAAGTATGGAACGAGAAGAGAAAATGTTTGGCCCACATTAACCAAGGCTACTCGACTAACACGTAGTGTGTACATCATCATCTTGGTTCTCTCACTGATTATCACCCAGTGGTCGCTTGGACCAATGCGACTAGCCAAAAAATGCCAAACTCTTCTATAGGGTTGGTTCTTACCGATATGTTGCATCTTGGTAAACGAAAAAAGACAATGTCACTTCCAGACGAAGTTATTCTAATCAGGTGGGAAAGTGCTTTATTATTTTTTTTTAACTTTTTTTTCTTTGTTTGCTATTGTTTTTCCTTTCTGCAAGTAATTTTCTTCTGTTATAAAATTTAATACAAATTCTTAAGACAAGAAATTCTTTACTATCAAATACATAAAACTTACAATGCCTCATTGGTTCTCTTTGTTAAAAATCATATTTTTTTAAGATTTAAAAATGAGTTTTCTAATTTGATTCCAATCGGCTGATTCTAATTAGTGCACAAACGTAATTACTTACATTTTGTATTGTGAAGTTTCTCGTTAAGAATATATTTTTGGAATAAGAAACTGCTTCAGGGTGAGAATTGCTTGATTAACCTTCTCAGGTGTTTTTAAAGATTTCAAGTTCATTTTCGACCAGTTGAAGATAAAAACAAGCTGACAAATAAAATTATTTTGTGATGACTTTTATTTTTCTTTTCAATAAATTTTATGTAAATAACCGGAATTATACCTACACCACTAAGTCTTCAGGTTCATGGCAAAAAATACATTTACTTTGCACAAGAAAATCCATATAATCTTCTTTGTCAATGCACTTAATTCGCTGCTATTCACATAGCTCAACTGAATATAATTTCTGATAAAAACGCTTATGCTTCCTGCATGTTTTTTAAAAACACTTCTGCTTCATACATGTTCTTTTAGATCTGGTGAACAAAATGTCTTATGAGATTTTTTTTATCTAATTTTTTGTGTCTTTACAATTTTTGTTTTTTAAAAACTGATTTTATGGAGAAATTGTCTTATAGTTTTGATTCTCTTGAGTCTACTTTTCGTTAATACTTTAACCAATTTAATATCATATGTGTGTTTGTGTGCGTCACACACACACACACACATATCTATATATGTATATATATATAGAGAGAGAGAGAGAGATAATGTGTGTGTATATGCGCGCATATATATATATATATATATATATATATATATATACAGGGTGACACAAATGTCTGCACCCACATGCATTTCACTATAAAACAATTTACAGTTTACAATAAGTATTCAAACTGAATTCCTCCTTCTTTCAAACACTTTCTTACTCAGAGACCCATGATCTTTGCACATTTTATAGAATAGAATTATTCCCTCTGATGGTTTCAGTTACTCGTGTGATATTATCTTTTAGGGCTTGTAATGGTCTTGGTTAGATATGATACTTAAATGATCATAATTATGTTAAAAATAAGAAAAAAATCTTCTGTAGTAACTTCTCTCAGAATCCAGACTTTTGCACTATTCTGTAAATGTGTGTGTGTATATATATATATATACATATATATATATATATGTATGTATAATATACACAGATATTAATATATATATATATATAATGTGTGTGCTTGAGTATGTATCAGTTAAGTGCCATACATGATACATACTTGAGCGATCATGTCTCAGAAAAGACATGGCTGACTAGGCAGAAGCTCTTCCTGCAGTAGGTTGACATTATTTTCTGCGGTAGACTGGTTGCCAACCAGTCTGTTCTGCTGTCGGGAGAAGCAGTAGATTAATCCCTTTCTAAAGGGTATTTGCACATAAGTGAATGCAATGAGTTTTACTGGAATTCAAACTTGGTTCACCAATTTTTAATCCAAAGCTGATATCCACTGCACTGCAACACACATCAGTGTGAGTATGTATACGTAATTAATATAAGTAAAGATCGTCACTTAGCTGATTGATGTCATCTAAGTGATATTTTATTTATATAAATTGTATGAAAGCTCTATCTTTGATATTGAGAACTTTATTGCAAAGTCTTCTAGCCTTAAATGATATTTCTCTCAATATCTCATTGACTGCCTGCAATTTTGGCTTCATACTATCTCTAATAGTATGAAGCCATATATATATATATATATATATATATATATATATAGTGACAGAGAGATCTCTGTCACTATATATATATAAATATATATATATGGGTGTGTGCGTGGATATATTTATATAATGTGTGTGTGTGTGTATATATATATATATATATATATATATATATATATTAAGCTGTAGATTTAATGATATACCATTGTAATGATTTCTATCTTTATAAAACATCTTTATTTTTGTCTGGTGTATAAATTATCATCCTCTTTAAGATGCAACTTTCTTTTTCTCTATATTCAATGCTGTATTTGCTGATATATGAGATGCCTCCTTTTTTTTACCCCTGCCAATCACCTAAAAAATATCTCTCCCTCATTGTAAATGCAAAGTTTATGTAACTGGGAGTCTATTTTTTATACTGACATTATTGCCTATCAGTACATGTAGCACAAAGCCTAACTCTTCTAATAATTGGATATGAAACTTAAAAGGTAGTAGAAACTTATATATACTGGCATATATGGTAAAAATACACTTGTCTTTCCTTAGAATCTCCAGAAATTAGTCCTTTCTAAAACATTTTACCTAATATTTTCCCAGATATTAAAGATGCTTTATTCTACAAAACAATATGACCTGATCTTATAAATATATGAAGAAATGTTGAATATACAATCAATTTTTTTTATGAAACTGATACAAATATTCCTCAATATCATGTTAAACCATAATGATATCCAAAATGCCAATAATATTTATATTTACCTAGTTTAATTTATATGGTATAAGGAAATTATAAAAATACACAGAAAGTCAGGAGTAAACTGACTTTAAAAAACAATGCAAGCATTACAAGAAGAATAGGACTATTGTTAGTGTTTTAATTCATCATTACTAAAATGCAACAAGGATCCTTAAAAGGTCCTACTCTAAATTTAGTACAATTGTTTAAAATAAAATATGACTAAAAATATTAATTAATTTTCCATAAAAAAAATTCCTGAAAGAACTAACATTTAATTTTTCATTCACTAAAAATTTTGTATCCTTTTTTTTTTCAAAACACTTTTAACAATACCTAGAATTAAAAATAAATCTTAAAATGAATGTGACTCTGAAAAACATGATTAAATTTAATGAATATTTGACTAACAATCAAGAATGAGTGAATTTTCTTTATATTTTATTATTTATTCATATCATTTTAGTATTGTGAATAGAATTGTAAATAAATACATCATAAAAATTTATAAATAAAATAAGGGCCAAATAAGAAACATTTATGAATTTAACATTTCACTTGGAAATCTTTAAATTTAGAAATATTTTGTGAAACATTAAATTGATAAAAGCTTTGCAAAACATGCTAAATTTGTTTCCTACTTGTTTCTTTTTTAACTATCAGACGTAATCCATATTTGGTTTTCATGTCCCTCTGTAAATATGTAAAATACATTAACTCCATTTGGTTATCATTAACCTGAATAAGTTAATGCAGAAAATGTCAACCTACTGCAGGAAAATCTTCTGCCTAGTCAGCCATATCTTTTTCGAGACATGATCGCTCAAACATGTATCATGTATGGCACTTAACTGATACATACTCAAACACACACATTATATATATATATATATATATATATATATATATATATGCATATTAATATCGGTGTCTATTATATATAGACACACACACACATACACACACATTTACAGGATAGTGCAAAGTCTGGATGCTGAGAGAATTAATGCTTAAAGTAATTATATTAACTTAAAATATATATACATAATGACATCCTAACTTTGCAGGAACCAGTTTTATAAAAGCAGTTAATGTTCAGGAACCTATTCTGCTTATTTTCTTTTTAATCTGAAAATGAAAACAAATCACTTCATAGTAACAAATAGACTTGAACTATTTTGAATATTTCCTGATTGAAATTTTGTACTCATCATATTTCTGTTCAGAAGTCTGATGCTTTTTGACTCCAGTATCGTCAGTTGCATTATGTTTTTTAGCCACGTTCAAACTGAATCACTGAAACCTCAAAGATCCAGTGGAAGAACTACCAAATTTATCAATAGAAAATTTGTCACATTTTTAATTTTGAGACAATTTCTTTTGTCAGAAAATGTTCATCACAAAAAACACTCTTTCAGCCTCCACAGAACTTACAGCAATAGTATTACATTTTTAGCTATGAACAAGTAAGATGCCACCATTTTACACACACACACATATATATATATATCTTAGAAGTAGTACAAACTAATGGGTTAGTTTCATGACTGACACCAAAAGGGTCTGGGTTTTCAAGTTATTTCAGTCTCTCCCTCTTACCTTATAATAAAATTCCTTCTATCCATTATGACCTGACTTTCTATTGGTTCATTGAGACAAACCCTCCCAAATCCCCCCCCAATATTGTGTTGTATTTAAGTTTCTACATATAATCATGGCTGAAAAACATTTCACTGCCTGATGAGGTGCTAAAAAGATAGCATCAAAACACAATGGCTCTTGTGTTGCAGTAAACTATGTTTTTATTATAAACTGAAAATAAAATATTTCTCTCTCTCTCGCTATATATATATATTGAACACTGAAGTCAACACTCAGAGGCCCCTGGGTGTTGACTTCAATGTTCACTTTTATATTTACATATGCTCTGTCTCTGATATTGAGCACTTGATCCAATAAATATAGCACCCCTTAAAACTATATTTCTTTATATATAGTAAAACATACTTTTAAGGTATGTTATAATTAAGAGTAAAAGTGCTTAATATCAAGGATAGAATGATATCAATATAAAAGTGAACATTGAGATGGGTACCTCATCTACTTTATGGTTTAGTACAGTCTTCAGGCAATGACTTTAAGATTGCTTTAAAATGTTAAACAGATGTTTCCTTTCCAGTCTGTGTTGACCCTGTTCTCTACCCTTGAATATTCAGGCTAGTAGACGTAAACAAATAAATATACCCTTTAGTAAAGGGTCTACTCAAATACAAGTATCCACTAAAAATAACATTTAAGTTATATACACCCCCCCCCACACACACACACACCATGAGACACATGTTCAAATCTTACCATGGTCAATTTGTGTGGAAGGTGACTTCTTAATAATATCAGCCTGGGAAGGTAATCTGAGCATATGGCACTTTTGGAAAATGCTTGTGAACCACTCTACAGGTTAGCCTAAAACTTATAAGTGAAACTGAATAGATGGAACTGTTCAAAAACTGTTAATGCTTTTACTAGAACAAAGTCACAAGTAATCATGACCAAGGTTCTGAGCATGCTGGCCTTCAAATATCCAGCTTCCCAAAGAATATGAAAATGCAGACAAAGGTAATTCTAATTACCACACAAACACCACATTAGTTATTGATATTGTCTGTGAAAGTTGAAAGTACTTGAACAAAAATAACGAAATATGAACTTCAGACATTATATCCACATCTCCAAGCACAATATTCAACAACCTTAGTCTTAGCATCTTTCTGTAGAACCACAATTCTATTACTTCAAGTTTCATTTTTGAGAAGTTTGTCTAGCATTCGCTACCATGCAGACCAGATATCATGCAACAGCTGAGTACTCTTTTCTTTGTTTCTAAGAAAATCTTTTTCTTAATTCTCTGATTAGCATTTAGAATGCATCTTTGGCCCTCTCAATATGCCATCAGATCTCCATGTCACACCTTTCGTCTTCTGTTAGTCTGTTCAAATGAGCAATTTTGTTTTGGTCTATGGGCCTCCTGCTCAGGTACAATTATTTTGACTCAGGGAGAAGTTCTGCAACTTTGTTTTCTGGGCAACAATCTCATTTAATACCCCTCTACCCTGAGAGGCCCTTTTGCCATGTATTAGATAAAAAATAGTTAAAGAACAAAAAAATTCCATCATTTGAAAATAATTTTAATTGCAATTTAACAGAACAATTTTTCCAAAACAGATTTAACATATATATACATGTCTATAAGCCTCGTCTCCTTTTAAGTTTCATAATACCAAGGACTGAACATGTGAGCAATGAAGTCTTGGGGAAAGTAGAAAAAAGAACATTTTATACTTAACATCAGAAAGAGATGCTTGAAATTTCTAGCTCACACAATGAGAGGAGGAGGTTCGGAAAATTTGACACTTGCAAGATATACTAAAAGCAAGAGGGAGAAGAAAACTGGAAGACAGTGCAGAGTTTAGGAGAGATAACAAAAGAAAATTACTAATAGCTACAAAGTACAGGAAATTGTGGAGAGCCATGATCACCAATGTTCTGAAGAGTCACAGCACATAGAAGATCCTGTTATTAGGAAGTTAGGCTTTGTACGACAAGTGCTGGGAGCGCCTGTGGAAACACTAGACTAAGGAACTGAGAAGTGATTCTTTTTACTAATCTGAATTTACTTGGCTATAAGCAAGTCATTAACAAGTTAGCCTCGCAGACAAATCCCCATGTTAAATCTTCACTTGATGTTCTATTTTTTAGTCTCATGCTATACTATGTTAAACTAACAAAATTTCAACATTAATGTTTTGTTTAAGCCGTAAAATGTGGAATAAAACTGTTATTTACATTTTTTAGAAACAGACTATTGTCTTCATCTTTGTTGTTATCATATTTTGACCATTGTGCTTTCTGGCTTTCATTAGGTTTGTTGATCTGTTTAACCTACGAGGAATTTCATTCTGAATCCTTTATTTAATCAATTGGGGCAGATTGTTCTCATTCCACTGGCCATGTTTAGGAATATTTTATCTAGTTTTTATTTAGTACTGATCAGTTATCACCCAATTTTCTACCAAATCCATGAACACACTGCCTGGACAAGGAATTGAATTTGAAAAAATTTAATGAACCAATGTCTTAACCCACTAGGCTATTGTTATTGAGAAAACATTGTCGCACACAGTTAACAACCTTGTTTTTATTATTCTACTCTTTCAAGGACAGATATTTTCATCTTTCTTATTTCTTTTAAAAGTGTTTTGACTGACAGGTTTTATAGTGGCAAGTGTCAAATCAATGTTGCATGTTGGGGTCTGCAAATGTGGTTTGGTGTGTTTTCTTTATCAACAACTTCATTTTAACAAATTCTTAGAACCTTATGTATTCACATGACCACAGACTGATTACGATATGCAGCTGAGGAAGGCTGGAGTACGTTGACAAAACACAGTAGTAAAAACAATTCCCCAAAGTATGTGAAATAATGTTTTTATTTCACTTTCTTGATAATTTTTTTTTATATTGATTTTGAGTTGGTTTTTGTTTTGTTTGTATTTCAATAGATGCATTCATCAGTCTTCCACTGGTTTATATTACGTCTGGTAGTCATTAGTTGTCACTCTACACATTATCCAGACCAGTATCTTCATCTTTGTTGTTTTTAGCCTGATATTTTAGCTGATGCTTTCTTCAACTTTCTTTAGATATATGCCTTCTTTATTGCTTTTGTTTCTATCCAATGGTCATTAGATGTCACACTACATGTTATTCAAACTAGTACTTTCATTTTGTTGTTTTTATTCCAATATTTTTGCTGAGGGGCTCTCCAGCCTTTTACAGGTATATGCCACATCCAACAGTTATTAAATGTCATTCTTCACACTATTCAGATTAGTATCTTCATTTTGTTGTTTTATTTCAATATTTTGGAAATTTTTTCCAATCTTCTGGTGTTTACCAAATTCAGTAGTCATTACATTTCGTCCTACACAAATCTGTATCGTCATGGTAATTGTAATGGTAATATAAGTTGTTTCCTTACATGAAAAGATTCAGTATTCATTGTTTGAGCAGCCATTATTATTGAGTTATGCTTTTCTTCCCTCCCTAAACAACAGGCTAGAATCAAAATGTAGTATCTGTTCTCTTCATCTCTAATGGTAATGTTAATATTAGTAGATTCCTTATATATAAATATTTAACATTCATTAACTGAACAGTTAGTGTGACCTGAGTTATGCTTGTCTTACCTCACTGGACATCAGGCTGGGATCAAAGTGTAGTATCTGTTTTCCTCATCTCTAATGATAGTAACTGTTTAATTTTCATTCAACATTCATTGACAGAGGAGTCAGTGCTACTTTTGGTTGAAATTTATGAAGTTTTTCTATTAAAACAACTTTCTCAGGAAAATAGCTTTTTCAAGTTTATGAACTGTTATTACTCTTTGCAGTGTTGATGGGAGCAGGAGTTTCCTTCCTAATCTTTTGTTCAATGTAGTATGAAATGTGAACATATTGATTATGTCATTAGTTTCTATCTAGTTATATGTGCTTTCCATTTTAGTTGGTGCTGCTGTTGAAAGTTATCAATGGATGTGGTGGAGTTCTTTGTGATCATGTAGCACCAGTTCACAACGTTTGATTAAGAATGATCCTTGATAAGACCTACAGGATTTATAAACTGTTGATCTGAGAAAGCAATATGTATATAGCTGACAGTTTAGATATTTCCTGAGCAAGTTTGGCATCATGCATGACATCCATATTAAAGTCTTGATCTGACAAGGATATTTTAAGAACCTGGCTGCCGATATAATTCAAATGCTAAATTGCTTTATATTTCAATCTTGTTATTTCAGAATTTGCCATAAATTTTGCATATTTGTTATTTCTTAATTCCTTTGAAGATAAATTCATTTCCCCTCTGAACTCTTTTTTTTTTGCTGCATGCATGTCATGACTCAGTTGCAACATATAAGGGCCTAACAATTCAGTTCTTAGAAATGAATTGTCAGGTTACCTATACAGCTAATTCTGATTTTTATATATATATATACTGAGGTCAAAACCAAGTGACAACAGTCTGAGCAAAATCTTCGGATCTTCAGGCCATGTGTATCATGTGTTTCTGGGCAATGGATCATTATGGTTAGCAACATCTATTGTATTATCCTAATGGTTATTGATTAGGTGGTAACAGTTACATTTCAAGTTATTCTAGAGTCTATTGATTAACAATAATTCTGGATGGGAGTGTAATTATTTGTAGCTATTGTATAGCATTGTTTGTTAAAAATTAGCTATAAAAAGCTACAAATAATCACAAGAACTATCAAGTCCTTTTTTATGTCATATAGTCTGTCAGTTTTTCTCTTATGTGATATAGTCGATCATGGCTCTTCACAACTTCCTATCCATTGTAGATCGTAGTAATATTTGTTTTTTTTGTTTTTTTTTACTATCCCTTTCACTCTCTGTTTTGCTATTGATTTATACAAGCTCATCAAGTAGGGTATTTTCTGTTTCCCTTTATATATACCCTTCAGTATGCCCTGCAAGTGTCAAATTTTCCAAGTTGGTTGTATTTCATTAGCAACATATCAACCTCTATGGAGTATTTAATGCAAAAATCTAAATATTTAAGTACAATTTTATTTTATTTTTTGATAATGGTTTTAGTGATACAAGTATTATTAATTAACCCATAGCTAGGAGAGAAGAGGTGAATTCATATCTTTCTCAATGATTTTGGGAATTGAAACTCGGCGTTCAGATTAACAATTCTGAGCCATTTTCTATTACACCACCAGCATGTCTAAGCTTACAGCACCTGGTATTCACAAGTGGTCACCCATCTATGTAGTGACCAGGCTCGACATTGCTTAGTGATCGCGTGGAAACCTGTGTTTCAATATGATGTGGCTGTAAACCAAAATTTTCCAAGCACTTTTTCCTCATTAAATATCTAAAAGAATTCAGTTGTCTCCTGATTCTATATATCCTTTTTGTTTCCATTTACCTTACAATTTTAATGTAGTTTAAAAAATAATCGTATAACTATTTTTCATTTAACTAACAAAGAAATGAAATGTGTCAAAGGGATAACCAGAAAAAGGAACAACTGAATTTGGCTTCTTGTGTCTTTCCACTAAAATGTTTTACCAGTGTGAGAATTTCTGTATCTGATGCATCCGAATCCTGATGAATAGAGCGAGAAGCAGAATCAGGCCAGAGATAGGACAAGAACAGTGTGGTTTCGTTAAAGACACGGGAACAAGGAATGCTGTATTTATGATTAGGATGCTCTCTGAAAGGGCAATACAAATGAAGGACTTATACCTGTGCTTTTTTGATTATGTGAAAGCGTTCGACAAAATATACCACAAAGAATTGATGGAGATGCTCAGCAGACTGGACATATTTGGGAAAGACTTGAGAGTAATCAAGAATCTTCACTGACAGCAAACCGCTTGCATACGGACAGGTAATGAATTGAGTAGATATACAAAAATAGAAAAAGGCATAAGACAAGGATGTGTCTTTTCACCGGATCTGTTCAACTTGTACAGTGAGAATATTTTGAGGACCCTAGAAGTTATGCCTAGATTCGTAATCGGAGGCCACAATTTAAACAACCTAAGGTACGCAGATGATACAGTGCTGATAACAGACGTAGAAAGGAAACTACAAGACCTCCTACAGAAGGTAGCTAAAGAAAGTAACAAGAAAGGACTAGAAATAAACTGCAAAAAAACTGAATGCATGGTCATCAGTAGAAAGGGCAGCCCAATATGCCAAATACAAGTCAGGGATACTAGAATCAAGCAGGTACAAAAATTTAAATATCTGAGAAGTGTTATAACAGAAGATGGAAAGTGCAACACAGAGATCCTAAGGTGAATTGGCATGGCAAAGGAAGCATTCCAGAAGTTGAGTAAGGTATTAAGAAACAGGACAATTTCACTAGAAACAAGGAAGAGATTACTGGATTGCTACATGCTGTCCATCCTTCAATATGGCAGTGAATGCTGGACAATATCATCAAAGATGAAGAAAAAACTTGAATCAACTGAAATGTGGTTCTACAGAAGGATGCTGCGAATGTCATGGATCGAGCATGTGAGCAATGATGAGTCTTGGAAATGATGGAAACAAAAAGGAAATTAATACTGCGCATCAGGAAGAGACAGCTGAAGTTCCTGGGACACGCAATGAGGAAGGAGGCTTGGAGAATCTGATACTAATGGGCCAGATAGAGGGAGAAAGAGACAGGGGAAAGCAAAGGATAAAATATTTGAAGGACTTAATCAGGTGGATGACGGAACAAGGGTTGCATGGTGTAAGAGAAGGCGTGCTCAGAGCCTCCAGGAATAGGGAAACGTGGAAAGCCATGATCGCCTACGTCCTGAAGGGACAGGGCACATAGAAGATGATGTTCAACTTCTGACCATCTACTAAACTTACCATAGCTATTTTTAGTATAGTCAGTCAGTTGTACATGATACATGCTTGGGCAATCATGTCTCAAAAGAGACATGACTGACTAGGCAGAATATTTTCCTGCACTAGGTTGCCATTACTTTCTGTGGTAGACTGATTGACAACTAAAACTATAGAACCCAATCTGTCAATCCACAGCTGGAGGGTAAAGAGATGGATTACTGGATTCCCAAGGGTATTTGCATGTAAGTGTGAAGGAAACAAATTCAACTAGAATTTGAACTCTGCTCTCCAATTTCTTAGTACAACCCCTCTTAAATTGCAGAAGCCCTTATTGAACTGTGAACACACACATGCTCCCACACCAAATGCAAACATTTTAGCAACTAACTTGCTGCTTGCAAAGTCAACTTTAACTCTCAAGAAGGTTTGTCCACCAGACACACCAGCAATCTAAGTGGATAGCTTGCTTGTCTCACAAATGGACCTGACCAATCTGCATTGCCTTCATTGTTTGTTTAGCCTGTGTGGGGAATGACTCAGTGTCCCATGTTCATGCCCTGACTGAATGCTAAACATTTAATATACCCCAAACTGACAGAAACACATAGCAACAATCTAAATTTGCACATTTCTTATAGCTGCCAATTAAGAAGTTGAACAAAAAAATAACCATCAACACAATAATAATATTAATAAAAATAATTAACTCTTACCAAATAATGATTATGACAGTTTCAAAAATCCTTTTTTTTTCTCAACGAAATCTACACACAGCCATCATTCCTGGTTTAAAAACAATGGTGGCCATCTTGTTTTTTGAAAGAAACTAGTATGGCTTCTGTTAGCTAACCAAAAACATCTTTTACTATTAAATAAAAAGAAAATGGTAATGATGTGATTAGCTGCTTGCATACAGAAAACATTCAGCATTCATTAACTGAACAGTTAGTGTTACTGTCACTTTAAATTTATTGAATCTTTCTTTCAAAACAGTTTTTCAGGAAAATAGATTTTTCAAGTTGACTGTTATCACTCTTTCTAGTATTGAAATAGTGTGGAATACTAATATCTTCATTATGTTATTATTTTCTCTTTCAGTTACATATGCTGTCCGTTTATTTGTCGCTGCTGTTGAAAGTCATAAAGTGATTTGCTTTCTTTTATTTGGCAAATTTCTTTGTAAAGAAATCATTCACTTGAAACTATTTATAATCATTGATCTGAGAAAATGATTGTATGCAAGTGACAATTTAGACATTTCTGAATGCGTTTTGTCATTCATATGTAAGTCTGGATCCAACAAGGCTATTTAAGAACAATGTGAATTCTTAGGTTAATGTTTTGGTTTTGTAACATCTTGCAGTGTTGAACAAAATGTTTGATTTCTTTATCGCTTGTAGTAATTCAATTTCCTTGAGAAGTAATTGGCCATGCTTAATTGTAATTAGCAGAAATGCCCAACAAACAGAATTGATAAAGTTTTTAATAAACAATAACAAAAAAAAAAGAAAAGAACAGGACAAAAATATGAAGTAAACAATATATACAAAACAAAGTCTGGGAAGCAACAGTAATGAAGCCAAAAAGTTACCAAAGCAAGAATGATGTTTACATAAAAAAGGGATACAGGCAAGTGATTGTAGCATTCTGACTTCAAGACAAGAACAAATATATGGTGGATGAAATAATTACAAATATGCTTTCCCTCTTTCTATTTAGCAGTTATCAATATCCCACCTATCTTTATCTCATTATTGAGCACTATCAATATGCTCAATCTCTCTCTCTAACTTTATGGATCACTTATTAGTGCACTCTTTTTCTATTAAGCACTGTGAGTATATTTTTTCTCTATTTAGCACATCAATATCTCCTCTCCTCTCTCTGTTGAGCACTTATTAATATGTTCTCTCTCTTGTGCACTGTCAATATATTCTCTCTCTTTATTGAGAACTTATCAATATTCTCTCTTCCTATTGAGCACATATCAATATGCCTTCTCTTTCTCAAGCTGCATAAATATAGTAAAATGATTTCTAAGAAATTGATAGATTTTATACATAATTTAAACCAAGATTGTAAGACATTCTTTTTTTCTTACAATTCCTGCCATTACATTCCACACAAATAAAGAGTATTGAGACAGGAAAATTTTGTTGGAAACAAAGAAAAGAGTGCTGAATTGTTATATGATGTCTGTCCTTCAATATGGCAGTGAATTCTGGACCTTCTCATCAAAGGTGAAGAAAAGACTTTGAAGCAACCAAAATGTGGTTCTACAGAAGGATGCTGAGGTTACCGTGAACTGAACATGTAAGAAACAATGAGGTTTTGGAGAGGATAAAAATGAAAAGGAAACTTATACTTAACATCAGGAAAAGACAGCTGAGGTTTCTGGGACATGTAATGAGGAAGGAAGGCTTGGAGAATCTGACACTCACAGGATAGAGGGAAAGCGAGACAGGGTAAAGCAACACATGACATACTTGATGAGCTTGAGCAAATGGATTACAAAAAGAAAGGGTGTTAAGAGCTACAAGGGATACAGAGATGTGGAAGGCCATGATCGCTTACACCCTGAAGAGACACAGCACAGAGAAGAAGAATATACATGTATTGTGGATGAAGTTTTAACTTACCCTGGTAGACACATCAGTTTTGACTTTAGATTGCTTTTGTTTTCTATGGCTTATTAACTTCTACAGGTTATTTAATGTTATTTAAAGCCAGAAAATATCTTTAGACGCTAACAATTTTTTGGAGATAATAATGATTTCCTGATAAAAGTCCAAAGAATTAACCCATATCTAGGGGGAGAAGTGGATTCATACTTTTCACAAGGGTATTTACATGTAAATGAATATAACTAACCTAAATGGAATTGAAACTCATTTCCAGGATTAATAATTCCAAGCCATTATCCATTGCACCACCCACATGTCCAAGCTTGCTCCACCTGGTATTTTCAATTAGTTACCCATTCAAGTACTGACCAGACTGAAAATTGATTAACTTCAGTTATTGTATGAGAACTGATGTTTGAATGTGACATAGCCATAAGTCATACCAGCCACATCCTAGCTTACAGTACCTGTTATTTCACTCATCTAAGTACTGATAAAACTCAATTTTGCTTAATTTTGGTGATTGTACAATAACTGGTGTTTCAATGTGATATGCCCATAAACCATACCACACACACACACCTTAGATTACAGCACTTTGTATTCACTATTGGTCACTCATTAGGGTATTGTCCAGGCTTAACATTGCTTAACTTTGGTGATTGCATGAGAACTGAGGTTTCAATGTGATATGGCCATAAACTAGCCCACCCACACATTTAAGCTTATAGAACCTGGTATTCTCAAGTGGTAACTCATCTAGGTACTGACCAGGCTTGATGTTGCTTAATGTTGGTGATCATATCAGAACTGGTATTTTAATGTGATATGGCTATAAGCCATCAGTTTTAGGCAGTCTAACTTCATTAATATGAATCTTAATGCATGTCCAAAATTGCTAGATCCCAAACTTTGGGTACTGCTTATATTCATTGAAACTAAACATGAATTTTCTTGTGTGCAAACAATTAAAAAAAAATGACATGTTCATAGACTTTAACCAAAGTAACATTTCTTTTTTATCACATAGGTGTTTTAGCTACCTAGTAGGTGTTATCTATTAAGATGATTGGCCTCATTTTCGTTATTCCTGTTCAACATTACAGCCATTGTACTATGTGGCCTTCCTGTTGTGTTGTGTTCAGCAAAATTCTTACAATTTTGAACCACCTATTCATTTCCAAGGGGCAGATTGTTCTCAAGGCTATTTACACTAAAAAATATATAAGGATTTTTGTTTTTTTTGTTTTGGTTTTTACTGCCATTCACCAAATACCAGGCCCAACAATCATTCAAGGTAGAGGATTACTCAATGTGATTGTCAGAAATTGATAATGGTTGATGTTCATCTTGAAGAGGTAGAGATTGTAGTGATTGAGGAAGCATCTTCTTGGGTGTCTTTCCTTGAAAGTAGCAATTCTTAAGAAGGTTTCCAAATGGAACCTCTTTTTTACCAAAAGAGTACCAAGGGAATATTAATGTTAATTCCTCTTTTCTTTTCTCCTCCTCTCTTTTTCGCTCATATATATTTTTCTTAGACCCTTTTTTCTACTTCACTTTCTTTCACCATGCCTCCTCTTTTTCTCCTCCTCTCTCTTTAGCCCATACCTTTTCTAGTCCTATCTCTTTCAGCCATACCTTCTCTTCTCTCTTTCACATAACTTCTTTTTCCCTTTGTCTCTCTTTTACCTCCTCTCCCCACTACATTCTTTTATGATTCTCTCTCTTTCCTCTATACCTTTTCTTTTCTCTTCCTCTCTCTGTTTCTGTCCCCCTCCCACTTCTGCTAATTTTCTTTCGGACTTGCTCTTTGTTGGTTTGCATTTCAAATTTGTACTTTCTGCGTTCACTTTATTCTTCCTACTTGACTGTGTTATTATATGTGCGTTTATCCTAATTAAGCTGCAATATAACGCTCAGATTCGTGATGGAGGACTTAGAAGTGTGATTGATGTGTTCGTGTCAAAGAGCCACAATGATGTATCCTTACCAACAGCAGAAGTCATCCCTGCCCACACGTTTTCGCCCACATGTTACGATTCAAGTAGATACCAAAAACAATAATAAAAATTAGACTCTTTCATCATCAACAGTAGCTTTTTCCCCAGATGCTCAACTTTTAGAGATAAAAACAGACCTGTTCAGAAATTTAAATTTCCAACTCCTCACTGTCTCAGAATTTGACCACCACTAACAGATGCCATTAGTGTTACTACTCAGCATCAACCTATAAAAACAATGCAGTTCTTGAGTGTCATAGTGATGATTAATGGTTACTTGCAGTTTTCACAGACATAAATGTTGCATTTGATGTTAATATTAGCTTGTTTCCATATCCAGAAACATTTGACATGCATTAACTAAGCAGCCAGTGCTTTTTTCTTATGTGCCATGTCCTATCAGGACATTGGTGGTCATGAATACCTCCATCTGGCTGTTTTTTTTTGTTTTTTTTTTGCAGATCTTAGTTAATTTTGTCCTTTTGTTATTTCTTCTAAACCCTATTCTGCTATCCATTTACACAAGCTTGCTAGGTAGGTTATGCACTGTTTTCCTCTTACCATATTCTCTTCAATGTGTCCTGTAAGTATCAAATTTTTCAAGCCCTCTTTTCTTATGTGCCCTAGAAATTAAACTTTTTCCGATGTTAAATATGATTTTTTTTTGTTTCCATTTTCCCAAAAACTTCGTTTACGTGTTCAGTTCATGATATTCTTAGCATCCTTATATAGATCCCTATTTCTGTTGCCTAAAGTTTTTTTCTTCATCTGTGATAAGGTTGTCCAGTGTTCCCTGCCATAAAGGAGAACCGATTTCTTTACTTTTAATGAAATTTTCCTGTTGATTAATACTTTTCTTGAGGGTTTTTCATTCTCCTCATTGAATATAAAAAATAACTCACCAAAATCCAAAGGCACTTTGGAATAGCAGAAGATGCCTTCTAAAACTAATGGTAATAGTAATATTAGTTATTTCCTTACAAGAAAATATTTCATTGACTGAACAGCTAGCATTGTAGTTGAAATTTATAAAATCTTTGCCTTAAAAAAGCTTTTCAGAAAAATAGGTTTCTCCAGTCCATTAACTGTTATCACTCTTTCCAGTATTGGTAGTGGGGGTGGGGGGGTCCTTCTTAACCTTTTAGTTTAGGTCATGTATCAGATGTGCATTGTGGTGCAGTGTATATCAACTTAGAACAAGAAATCGGAGAGCTGAGTTCAAATTCCAGGTAAATTCATTGCATTCACTTACGTGCAATTACCCTTGGGAAAGGTATTAATCTGTCTCTTCCTTCAGCTATGGGTTAAATAGCAGGGCCGATTGGGTTCTATAACCTTGGTTGGCAACCAGTCTATCTGTTGTGTCATGGCTCATACCATGTGACATCTGATTGCCTGGATGTATGAAGGACAATGTGCATTTAGCATGGGGAGTTGTCATTATCACGGACTTCGAGAAGTAACACCTACTACTGCGAGAGACTGTAAATTTTGTATATACCTCTTGGGTGTACCACTCTGGTAATAAAGTAGTTTATCTACATTTGCTGTGTATCTCTTCATTCCACAATACAGCACTATCATAGAAAGCAATGGTAACCTACTGTGGGAAAATCTTCTGCCCAGCCAGTCATGTTTCTTTGAGCTGTGATTGCCCAAACATGTATCACGTATGGTACTTTACTGACTGAATGTAAACTATCAACTTTATTTTCTTTCAATGTTACATGTCATATCCATTTTAGTTGTTGCTGCTGTTGAAGGTCCTCAAATGATGTGGTTTCTGTTATTTTGTACAGTTCTTTGTGATTCTGTAGTGCCAATTCACAATGGAATGGTTATATTAGCCATTTTCTTATATGGAAAAATTTGATATTTATTGACACAGCAGCCATTGTTACTTTTGGTTAAAATTTACAAAATCTTTGCCTTAAAACAATTTTTCAGGAAAATAAATTATTTAAGTCCAGTAGCTATTATTGTTCTTTCTAGTACTGATGGGAGTTTCCTTCCTCACCTTTTGTTTGAAGTAGTGTGGAATGTCAACATTTTGATTATGTCATTATTTTCTCTTTGAGTTACATGTGCTATTTTAGTTGTTACTACCATTGAATGCCTTTAATTGATGCAGTTTTTGCTATTTGATGCAGTTGATTGTTTGTGTTTCTGTAGCGCCATTCTCTAAGGTTCAAAGAAGGATTATCCTAAGAGCTACATGCTTCATTTGCTCAAAACCTCTTTTAAACATTGATCTTGAGGTGATTTTCTAAGCACAGCTTAGATGTGGAACAAGGCCAAAAGTATTTGGTACCCAGTGAGGATTGAACTCACAACTCAGTCGTAATAGATTCTAGTGAGACAAGCTGGCTAGCCATTACACCATGTCAAGATGCCCAAACATTGACCCTGAGAAAGAGGTTGTATACAACTGACAGTTTAGTTATTTCTGAACAAGTTTAGAAACTTGCATGATATCCACATGAAAGTTTCATGTTTAAGAACATGACTCGCAATTTTAGGTTAATGTTTCAGTTTTGTAGTAATTTGCAGTATTATGTGAAACTATTCCTAGTGCAGACTATCTGTATTTAATTTCTTTATCTCCTATACTAAATTTGTTATAATTGAGCTACATCTTGTACAACAGATTAACACTTTCACCTGAAATGCTACAATATCAAAATCCTATGAGTAGTTTCATTTTTGTCTCATTATGCTTAACTCCTTGGACTGACATTTCATACATGATTCTCATTTAATGAAGCTACTTTGTCTCTTATTGATGTGTCCACAGACTGTGACTCAATTCTTTTTTTTTTTTTATCTAATCAGTCACTTAGCATGGTTCTGCTTCTAACTTGTTGCTCTCGGGCAAATGCATGCTTCTATGTTTATTTCCAATGCCACCCAATAAAGATATATCTGGCCATGGATGATGTCAACTGAGCAACAACCTGAAAAAGAAAAAACAGATGGGTGTTTTGGGGCTATATAATGTCTTGGGTTTTTAGCTAAAGTGACAGATCTCCCACTGGCTTCTGATTCCAGACAGCTTCTTTCTGTGTGTGACTCTCTTCAGCTGCCCTTCTTCTCAACACAAACATCACCGATAAAGAATAAAAATATAAGCTTATATTTTTCTATATACATGTTCCTTGTTTGTCCAGATCTAATGGTTATATAAGATATACACGATTTGATGCACGGTGACTCACTGTGTTTTTTTTTTTTTAACACATAGATTAATAATGAACATGGCTAACATCTTCAAAATCACTAGACAATCATGGTAATAGACAATATCAAAGAAAGGTAGATTACTTTTGATTTTTACCTTGCGTGTAATGTACTTTTGTGTTTATTATAGAAAAGTTGCTAGTTTTTTTAAAAAAAGTGGAAAACAAAAAAGTTAAAAAGGAACAGCATACCTTTAAACAAAATCAGAAAAAGTGAAGTTGAGAAATATGACGAACACATTAAGAGGCAAGTCTTTTTTTAAAAAAAACTTTCAGCCATTAGTACATAAGTACGTAAGAAAGATGGTGGGTATGAGACTTAGTTGGAGAATATGCAGAGATATTTCAGAGTTGTGTGCATGACAGAGGAAAACAAATATCAGGCAACTCTCCTTACAACTAGAGGAACCACGAGGCAATATATCTATAGGTTGATGTTCAATAAGCCACAACAGACACGAAATGAGTTTTAAAAAAAATTTTAGGTGAATATTATGAGGTGGTTTGCAAACCCAGTGCATGGTTAGTTGAGTTAGCAAACATTAAGCAGGGTAGAATATAAGGAATACAGGACTACATGCAGAGGGGAGTACACTTGGCAGAGAGTATATACATGGGGGTTGACTGGAGGAATAAAGTCATGGCAAAATAAGTACATGGATTTTTTATAGAATGGCTAAGGAAGCAAGATTTAAAGATGACAATGATGATGGACAAGCCACAAACCTTAGAAGCTGCCTATCAGAAAACTCTATCCAAGTTGAAACGTAAAATTCGACTTGATGCATGCTTGGTATATGAAAACGAGCCTAGGGAGACTTGTCACTCTCAGAGTCGGGTACCGATAGAAGCTGTTAGTCCTCTTACATTGAAAAATAGTAATAAGCATAGTAATAAAGAGAACATTAAAAAGAGAAGTGATAAGGGAGCAAAATATAAAATTTGTGAGAATGAAAGGGATGAGCACATTATTAGGTGTTGGAATTGTGGCAAAGAAGGTCATATGAAGAGGTTTTGTAATTGATGAAATCCAGGAAATGACAGTGGTCCATTTGTGAGATGCTCAACAACCAAAACAAAACTGTGCTGACGCACATAGTTGGTTATATGGACACGCCAAATTCCATCTCTATTAGGATAAATGATAGAACTTATGAAGCCTTGGTAAATATGAAGGCAGAGGTATCAGCTATAAGCTGTAGGGTTTTAAAAAGTTTCAACCAGGAGTTGAATTGCAAAAGGACATTAAATTACAAACTGATAATGAGCCCCTGTTGCACACTGAAGGCCTTTGTTGCTTTTAAGTTCAAATAGGAAATCAGTCCACCCTCCATGATTTCTTTGTTGTGAAGAATCTTAATAGAAACATCATACTCGGCCGTGATTGGCTGATGCAAAACAGGGTGAGAATGTATTATGATTTTTGGGCCTTGAAAATTATGGAGTAATGCTTAGCGTTAGAGGAAGATATCCATATTTCCTCTATTATTAGGTTAGCACAAAAAATAACATTAAAACACCAGCATGTACATACTTGTAGAGAACAAACTAAGTTTACAAACGGGGGTGGCAAGGAATACGATATAGAACAGCTGGGTAGTGGATAGGTTAGCAATTTCAGCAGTATATCAGTAGCCAACACAGTATTAAAAATTGCTAAGTTTTATAGGTTTTCATTGCTAACAATGAATAACACTAATCAAACAGTTACTTTGAAGCAGGGGTGTCCAATTGCTAAATTCGAAAGAGCAGGTAACATTACTCAAATTACGATGCCAGATAGACAAAAGAATAAAAATTCCAATGTAGATTTAAAACAGCCCATAAAAAAATGCCTGTATTGCACACCACTCAAAGAAAGATGGTTGATGCAGGCAGGTGTAATCAAGAGGTCCACTAGCCAATTGAGTTTTCCAGTAGTTTTAGTGAAAAAGAATTGATGATATACTGGCTTCACTCAGGTCAGCAGGGTACTTTTTTTTAAGCCTGATTTAAAATCGGGGTACTGGCAGGTTAAAATCCAAGATGATGACAAAGAGAAAAGTGCATTCAGTTTGTTTCATTTTAATGTTATGCTTTTCGGGCTTGCAAACACCCCTGGTATTTTTCAGGAATTGATGCCAGTTGTTTTACAGGGACAGAAATATTTTTCTCTGGCATACCAAATTGATATTTTGATTTTTTTTTAATATGTTGGAAGTCTACTTGAAGCATATAGACACAGTCTTGAGTAATTTGCATAAGCATAATCTCAAGTTGAAACCAGCTAAGTGTGAGTTCTTTAAAAAAGAGAATCTAATACCTAGGATTCAAAATTAGTGAAGAGGGAATACAGCCACACTTCGATAAAGCAAAGGTTGTAAAATCATTTTTGACTTTGACCACTGCTTGGCAAGTGAGGGCCTTGATTAGAACGACCTCATACTATTGCCACGACCTCATACTATTGCCACTTTATTAGTAATTTTTCTGATATTGCCAAGATGCTGATTAATCTAACAAGAAGGTATACACATTTTCAATGAGACAATGTTTGCTAGGCCGCTAAGAGAACCAACAATTTTAGAATTTTGAGTTCTCCTGCACTTAAATTTTTGTAAAAAGTGCTCAACACAACATATATCATAGAGCCAAATATAATTATAATCAAATTTGTTTTTTGTTCAAAATTAATTTAATTTCCATTGCGACATGGAAATTTCTCTGTTTCAAGATTTTTTACTTCATCATGAGTCAACATTGCCTGATGCCAAGGTAAAAAATCTCAAGACATAGAAATTCCCATGTTGCAATGTAAATTTAATTAATTTTAAATAAAAACAAATTATATATATATATATAAAAATGAAGCTTGCACATATGGTTTTGTTAGCCAATCCCGACCCAAATAAGGACTATAGATGCCTCTGATTAATTGACTGCTGCATGTTTATCCCAATTAGTTTATGATGAAAAAAATAGGAAAGAGGTAGAAAAACCAGTTTACTTACTTAACATAAGTGACACACAAACAAGATGGTCAGCTATAGAGAAGGAGGCTTATGTGAGACACTATTCCCTTCAAAAACTGAATCATTACCTGCATAGTGCAGCATTCACAATCTACACAAATCATAGACCTTTAGATCATTTACTGAATTCGCCTATACAAAATAAAAAGATGCAGCCTTGGGTCCTGAACATGGCTGGTTACAATTGCAGCATACAGTATCACAAAGGTAAATATAATGTTTGTGCAGATCTCATGTTGCATGCCATTGATGCAAATGAGGACAATGTTGATTCTTCGGTGGATATAGACGATAGAAATTACATAATTAGTGCAATAAATTCAAATCTAATTGAACCAAGGGAACTTCTATCCTATGAGAATGTTGACACCTGAATGTTTTACATTGCAGCAAACAGACATAATTAGGGAGCAAGCGTTGGACAAGAACATTCTAGACCAGAAGAATAGATTAAAAGAATGCTAGGGCTACCAAAGCAGAACAGAAAAGGTACCTAGTAATGGATAAGTTAGTGTATTACTTGTCTTAACCTGACGATGAACCTCTCATCAGGCTGTATGTTCCGTCTCATCCTAGTAAAAGTGTGATGGTTCAACACCATGATGACAGTGACCATATGGGTGTGAATAAAACATTCCATTCAATAAAATAGAAGTTTTGCTAGCTCTTTTTGCTAAGGGAGATTAATGATTTTGTAGGTAAATGTGTTTTGTGCCAGACAAGGAATTTGAAGAAGCAACAACCCATATGCAGGAATGTAAATTGCCTACATTTTCCTTTGCAAAGTTTGCTTTGGATATCTCTGAACCCTACACAAAGACTGGATCTGATAACCAATACATAGTTACATTAATAGATATGTACAGTGGTTGGCCTGAGGCTTTTGTTGTTCCTAACAAGAAGGCAGAGACAGTGGTGCATCTTTTAATTGAAGAAATCTTTCCCAGATTTGGGACACCACTTTAGCTTTTAACCGATAATGGACCAGATAATGTCAACAAAAAAGGCATGAAAAGACCTAAATGTACATCATGTGACAAATTCATTTTATCACCCTCCAAGTAACAGTAAGGTTGGGAAGTTTCACAGAATAGTGCATGATGTTCTAGCCAAGAAAATTGGCAACAACGAACAGTCATAAGATATTTACATCAACCAGATATTAGTGACTGTTTAGTTTCATGTAAGTGAGACCACAAAATTTTCGCTGTATTACTTGCTCTATAATAGGGATGTTACTTTGCCTTTGAATAATATGCTGAGGCCTCATTGCATATGTTATGGTGATGAACATCACAAAATCGACCTTCAGGAAATGCATCGTAGTATCACTTTAGTTAAAATTAAAATAAAAAAACAAGGAACACTGTGATAGATAGGTCCCCTAGTAAGACATGTAGAGTTTAAGGTTGGTCATTTGGTATACTATAAAAATCACCATAAGAAATGAAAGTTGGACATGCACTTGCGGCCATATCATGTGGTAGTTGAAAAAACTGGCCCCATCTCTTATAGAATTAGTGATCAGTTAACTGGCTCAGTCACTACAATGCATGCCGAGCTTTTTGGGCGATGTCTATTAAATGGAGGTCATCACAGAAAATGATATTGGCTGCTCCAGTAGAATCCAGTGATTCTGACAGCAAATCTGGGGTAGAACAGGCTGATTTTTCAGTATGAAAGTGTCAACACCCATATGAGAAATCAGACCATTAGTCTGATGTCCCATTAGTGAGGCAAGACTAGTTATTTATCAACACTCATGGATTATTGCCCAAAGAGTGGAACATTCAAGTCTACTTACGTAGATGAGGATGTTTCTAATGGATTACCTAGCAGTGAGGTAAGCGACAGTGTCCAAGTAGGACAACTATCGATTGGGGCAAATAGAACTGATATGCCTTTACATTCCATAGATGGATGCAAGACTAAAAATTTAAAAAGTCTTGTACACTTACTGGCAGATATGCTGTAAGATAGGTTAGACAACTAATCTTCCAATCAAATTGCATACTCATCATCAACAGATATAATCAGGTCCTTAGGTGATTTTTTTCATTTTTTTTTTTTGTTTTCTCAGTCAGACTTTGAATGACATTTACTGCAAATAGTGGCAGCTTTTCTGTGTTCAAACATAGTATGTTTGAAATTAAGAAGTTACATGTGTGATGTTAAACTCAAGCAGAAATAAGCATGGTGTTAATCAAAGGTCATTTACTCAATGTCAATTTGAAAATTGCAACATGGTTACCACCTATGATTGTATAGTTGTACATCAGAATGTTTACTGGTATGATACATTGTTGAGAAAAACGAACTTTTGAACATTACATAACTTTCTTCTGATGTGTGCATTTTGAAAAAAAAAACAATGTGCATTGAGGACATCAAAAAAAAATGGTATAATAAACTTGAACAGTGTCAGGGTTGCCAATTTTGGCACCCTATTTTATATTCCAAGACAGAAGAAAAAAGAAAGAAACAAAAATCTCTTTTTTGTTTGTATGTTGTTATGTTTTTGTGCAATTGTCTCAATTGTGTAGGATAGTGAGGGTGGAGGAGATATGCACATAAAAATGGTCCATGTGAATATTTTAAAAAGTTGTATGGCGAGGAGTTTAATATATTACTTTGAACAGCAGAGTTAATTGATAGATACATCCAGCCATAGGTGAGATCAATAAAGGACAATGGTGGTTGACAGATATATCCAGCAATGGATGGTGTCAGCAGAGTGCAACAGCAACAAAAAAACACAAGCAACAATCAGCTTGAAAGATGATGGCTGACAAGGATATGGTTGACAGATACATCCGGCTATCAGTCAACCAGGGACAAGGGTAGTTGACAGATATATCTAGCCATAGATGATGTCAGCAGAGCAACAACCTGTAAAAAGCTTTCGGGCTATACAAAATCTGTGGTTTTTGGTTGAAGAGACAGAGAACTCTCACTGGCTTCCAACTTCAGACGGCCCCTTCATGTGTGCAATTCTCTCTGGCTTCTCTCCTGCTCTACACAAACCTCACCAAAGAAGTATAAAAAGATTATATCTTTATATTTACATGTTCCTCAGTGTTTTTCCAGGTCTAGCAGTAATATATAACCTATTTTGTTTCTATTTTCTCCCAAACCTCATTTTTTTCTCATGTGTTTAGTCCATGAAATTCTCAGCATCCTTCTGTAGAATCATATTTCTGTTGATTCAAGTCTTTTCATATATAAGAACATTGTCCAGCATTCACTGCTATATAGGAGGACTGATATTAGATAATATTTTAGTACTCTGTTTTTGTTTCTAACAAAATGTTCCTTTTTCTTAATACTTTGCTTAGCTTTTGGAAGGCAATTTTCAGTATCCTAATGCACCTTCAGATTTTAGTGTCACACTTTGTCATCTGTTAAAACACTTCTTGGATATTTAAGTTGTTGTCTTTGCTTGATTTTGTTCTCTTTGAATTGGAATTTGCATGTTGGGCTCTTCCTTTTGCTAGCAATCATGTATTCTATCTTCTTGCAATTGTTGCTTAGTCCTTTCTTCTCACTTTCTTTTACTACTTTCTGCAGGAGTTTTGTCATTACCTTTCTATGTCTGCTATCAACACTGTTTTTTTGCATATCTTAGGTTGTTAAGATTGTGGCTGTCAATAATGAATACTGTTAAAAATTTTGATTTTTTTCGAATTGCCTCACTGTATAGGTTGAATAAGTCCATTGAGAAGACACAGCCTTGTCTTACACCTCTTTCTATTGTTGTAGCATTTATTTATTTATTTTTATTTTTTATTTTTTTTAGTGGCATTTTATAGCTGTATGCAGGAGATTATCTGCCAGTATAGGTTCTTGATTATTTTAATATTTTTCCAAGTTATCTCACAGCTGCAACAATTCTTTATAATAAAGAATATGCTTCCTGACTGAAATTAAACTTGTCCCTGATACAAAAATAAATATGGGTTTCATTCTAAGATTTATTATTTACAAGTGTACCCTTGCCATCAAAATTGAAGGCAAAATATTTGAGAGAATCATACATGCATATACTAGCAGTATAGCCCGGCGTTGCTTGGGTGTAATGAAAGCTTTAAAACTAATCCATGGTCCTGGAGCTCAGACTCAGCCTAAAGAATATTTGTGTGAATTTTGGTGAGAATCGGATAAAAATTGTTGATTTGTATAAAGGAAATACAGACAGATAAACAGACACACACACAAACATTTTACCTTTTATTTATATATATATATATATATATATATATATATATATATATTTATTATTGATTTTCTGCACTATTGTAAGAACTGCAACCTTGAAACTTCTGAATATTGTTTCTTATGTCTTTGTCTATGAGTGTATCAAATTTGATTAAAATCAGACCACTCCTTCTATAACCCAAGTTTTTTCAGTTGTCGATTTTCGATATTTATCAGGGGGGTACCTTGACACAAAACCTAGCTAAGGACACTCGCAGACACTTATAGTACAACTGTGTAAATTTTCAAGAAAATTAGCTCAGCCGTTTCAGAGTCTATAGGTAACGGACACATACACACACAGAGACAAAGTTCCATTTATAAATAAGTTTAGATACACACACACACACCGTTGTGTATTTATTTGTGTGTCTGTCTGTAGATGACTATATATATATATATATATATATATATATATATATATATATATTAAATTAGAGAAAATTTTCAAAATTCAAATGTGTTGGATGTACATTTTGACATAGGATCTCTTATTGAGATTCTACGTCAGTGTCAGCAACATTGTTTTTTCCAAATGGCGAAGGCCCTGGGGTATAGTGTGGAGGGGTTTTAGGTTAACAACGGTCACAAAGTGAAAAAGGACAGAGCTGGTAGTTGCAGGGTTACAGGGTGTTGAAATGGTATATTTAGGAAGGGGAGGAATAGGAGTTCATATTTTATAAAGATAGACAACTAAATGAGTTAAATTACTTTTTAAAGTTAAGATTTTGGGCTGTTTGAAGAGGTGTATTTAGGCAAGAAGGAATGGGTTTCAATATAAGATTTTTTAAATTTTTATTTAAGTTTATTTGATTAAACCTTTTAGGTAGAAGAGAGTTAAATGTCAATTACAGGAAGTTATCTGTTTAAAAATTATTAGAGAAAAAATATTAGAGAAAAAAAAAATATATATATATATATATATATATGTGTGTGTATGTGTGTGTTAACCAAGGAAAAAGGGGATTAGTAAAAGAATCCATGTTTTCTAAAGATAGGCAATTAAAGAAGTTTGGGATAGGAAGGTAGGGGGGTTGAAATACTTTTTAAGGTTAACGTTAGGGTAAAATTAAGATTAAAACTTAAATTGAATCCTTTTAATTTATATTCTAACATCTAGTCAACAGGGATTTAAATTCTAAATTTAAGTATTCTAAAAATTTGCCTTGTGGTGGCACTTACTGATGAATTCCCTCCTAAGAGTCAGTAGCTGGTGTTGGTGAGGGTCTACCATTCTTCCAGAGTGCTCAATCAGGGTGTGAGAGCATAAGTATATATATATATATATATATATATATATATATATATATATATCTCCAGGTAAAGAGAACCAACAGTTTTAGAATTTTGAGTTCTCCGGCATTTACTTTGTTTGAAAAATGGGCTCAATACAATATATATTGTAGAGCAAAATATAATTAAATTTGTTTTTATTCAAAATTAATTTAATTTACATAGTGACACAGAAATTTCTGTTTTGAGATTTTTATCTCGTCATGAGTCAACATTGCTTGATGACAAGGTAAAAAAATCTTGAAAAATTTCCATATTACAATGTAGATTTAATTTTAAAAAAACAAATTAAATTATATATACACACTCACAATGGGTTTTATTATAATAGCGAGAATATATATAAATATATATATTCTTTGCAACTCAACAACATAATTATTGCAAAAAGATAAAACAAGCCACTGTTAAAGAGTAAATACAGGACAACAGCTTCCGTAACTGGTAGTAAAGAGAATGAACTGAGCCAACTCTGCCTCACTATTGTTTCTCTCTACATGAGCGTGACTGAATAAATATATATATATATATATATATATATATATATATATGTGTGTGTGCATACATACACACAATGGTCTTTAATGGATAAGATTGGGATGTTTACAAGATATAACCTAATTGATCACACAATCACCACATTCTCCTATAGATTAATTTGCCACTTATTGAAACATTGTCCAATTCAAATACCTATCTATCACATTACAATTAATGATAATACAAGTATTAACCTAAGAATAAAATAAATATTTGTAAATTATACTAAAGCACTGTAAGGTACATTGCCATAAAGAAAGGGTCATATATATATATAAATATATAAATTTAGTCCAGGGATTTGCAAACTTTTAGTGGGGAGGGCCACATGTTATTTGGTGGGTTCATTGCAGACCACAGGAATAAAAAAAATACTTGAATAATGAACATATAAGTAGACCAATTTGTCTTCATGACAAGAAAAAGAAGCAACCTACATTAAACACAATATCTTTCAAAAGATCTTTCTATGTAAAAACCTCCTATAAATCTCAAAATTCTCACTAAAATCCAAAGAAGGGTTTGTAATGTTACTGGTTCTGAACTGGCATCCTGACTTCAGTTATTTTCCTACTGCCATGACATGGCTTCCCTCTGTCTTTTCTATAAATATTTTCATGGCAGTTATTCTAATAAGGTCCCCTCCTTGGCACCTCGGCAGCATGACGTTAAGTGTACTACTAGTTTGGTAACTATGACATATTATGTTGTTGCATTACCTAGATGTAGCTGTAAGTTCTATTCCAATAGTTTATTTTCTTGCCTGTGGAACTCTTTCAGTTTCTTTCTTTCCTGCCATTTTTCATCTTCAAAAATTTAAATGCAGTGTAAATTACAATCTTCTATCTTCCTAAAACATGTTCTTCTTACTAAAGCCTCTTCATTCTCTTTCACTCCCAGTAACCCCTTGTCTTAGTGATACTATTGCCTTGTTTGGAGTGAAATAATTGAAAGTAAAAAAATTGTGATTTTTCTTCAGAGAAAAAAAAGAGCTCTGTGGAAACTCCTGTTTCTTTTAAATGTCTTAAGTTATATACTTGTTTATTCTTTCAGGGGAAAAACTAAATTGTTCATTTCTTCATTTGCAAAGTGGGTGACTCATAACAAAAGGAAATTATTCATTTGTATTTTTTTTTTAAATACATAGTTTGTTTTCTTTTGAAGCAATTAGATTTGCTTTTTTCAGTCTAGATTTCAAATAAATTTTCTTTTACTAAATTCAACCATTGATAATGTTCACTGTGGAAGACTGGGCATGTGAAAATTTCCTTTTTAGAAAATTGTTTAAGAGATTTTCTTTCAGAAATAAAAAAAAAAATAAGAAAATCTTAAACTATATACTTATTATTCTTTTAAACAAACTAAATTGTATTATTTTTATCATTTGTGAAAATGGGTGACTCAATAAAAGAAAATTGTTTAAATATATAAATAACAAAATAACTATATCTTTTGACTCAAATATTTAGGCATTCTTTTTTCCTTTTCCTTTTCTTTTTTTTTTTTTTTTTTTTTTTGTCACAAATCCAAGTAAATTTTTAAAATACAATGAAAGTATTTTATGGGAAGAATTGCATTAATCTGCAAATAATGATCCTCAAGTGAGAATATAAAATTCAAAAAAGAAATATCTCAGTTACATTTGTAACTTCCCACCAATTCTTTTTCATGACTCCCTGGAGGGGATTATGACCTCACACTTTGAGAAGATTTATGCTTTAACAGAATACCTCTTTCTAACAATGCAGTTAATGTTCTGTCAAGTATGGAAGTGTGATGGTGGGGAGTAGTGACAAGTTGGGAAAAATAGGATTGGTAAACAGCTTGAGTTTTTTCAAGATTATCTGAAGCATTTTTACACACTTGCCCACATGTGACATCAAAGAAATAATTCCACAAAAAGGAAAAATTGATTTAGAAAAATGGTCACAAAAGCAGCTAAAAATTAAGGCCTACAATGTGGATGTAAGAATTACTAAGTTTCATACTTTTTTTATTTAAATAACTCCTACTAATCTAGGATACTCACATTATTTGATCCATTAGTTAAAGAGTGTGCAAAATCCATAATTGTTAATCTCTCTCTCTCTCTCTCACTCTCATACATATATACAGCCTTTAAAATTTGAAAAAGAAATCACTTGACTGGTGGGAAAATTTACTTGCCCCAAAATCATTTTACTCCATTTTCTTATAGTTGCCTTACATAAACATAGCGTGAATCACTGATGGAAAACAAAATAAAATGAAATTTTAATTAAAATTTCGAACATGTTTGAAAGGATTAAACAATTTTTTAAAAATAATAACAACAAAATTTGATCTTTCCTCTTAATAATAGTATAAATATTTTGATGATAAAACTTTGTTTTTATTTTAACTGTTTTTGCTGTTTATTTTTTTTTCTGGTAATTGAGTGGAGGTACCTAAATTCATAGTTTCTTTCTTCTGTTTAACTACAACCTCCATCTCATAGATGATAAAAAAATAACAAATCTGATTTTCTCAACGATTTTCTATAAAAAAAAATTACTTGTATAATTTGTTTTTTGGTGCATGGTTGAAAGAAGTATGCGTATTTTTTTCTTTCTTTCAAATGTTCGTTTTTACTTTTCATAAGCAGAGAGGAAATACAAATGTTGAGTCAAGGATAATATTTTTCCTAATATTTTTCCTCATGAGTTTCTAAAAATATGTGAGTGTCTTTAATCTGGGCAACAGAGACATTTTGGCTCCGCTCTGGAAACATTAATTAAATGAATGTTTACACTGACCAGGATGATAAAAGCGAGAGAGGAGCTCATCAATCTAAATTTCATTTGTCAGATCTTGCTTTGATGATTGTGGGATGTCACTGTCTTTTGTTTAACCACACATTTTGATGTAAATCAGGTGCCATGCATATGACCAAAGAGTTCAATAATGTCATTGTAGGTCATTCTAAGTAACTTTTGAATCATTAATGGTATGCTTTTGGGTCAGATTTCCTTTTTCTATATTTGAAGGGACACATTTCATTGTTCAATTTTTAATCAATTGCAGGCGAGTAAAGCAATAAACTTTAATCGGCTGAGTTGATCGGGTGAGTAAAATCTCAAAGGCTATATATATATATATATATATATATATATATATATATATATATATATATAATATCTCAGATTCATGTAGAGAAGTTTGTAAATTAATTGAGCAAAATAATGCCGACTTTGAAGCATCATCAAGGCACAGTTATGACATCCTTACTCCTCAGAGCTGTTTTGTAATCCTATTAATGCTCTCTCTTGATAGTGAGCACTTTACAAAAAAAACCTGCTCGCCAAAATATCTTTTTATCAGTAAACTACTTAAAAGCAATTATCTTGGCACTAAACATCTCAACACTAAATCAAAATAAGTAAAATTTTTTCACTTAGCTGATTGATGTTAACTTCAACATCCCGATTTTAGAGTTTCTTAGTGAGATCCTCTGGGAATTATTCCATTGATTTGTCAGGGGATATCAACAATTGACTGCTTACACTTCTTGATTTTTCTTTTTCATGCATTTTTCATTGCTGCCAGTTTTTTTTAGTTTGCTTTTTCCCCATATATAGTTTTTGTTTAAAAATAAATCAAACAACTACACAATAAGAAAAAAATAAATCAACCAATCATAAGAAAAAGAAGTATAACCATCCAATCACAAACTGAACACCTCCCATAACATCACACCATATTCTATATAAACAAGAAAGACAAGGACTTAACAACAAACAGCCTTGATGAATGAGAAAATCATGATGGTATCCTCAAGAAACTTCACTCTGCATGAATCTGATCTATTAAAGAGATAAAAATTTGTGTTTATACGGCTTGATTCAGCTTTGTCTAGTGTGAAATCATTCATGCTTGAGCAGTTATGACGTATCAGATCAATTGATGTTTTCTCCTGTGTTGTTAAGGTTTGCAGGTTCGAATCTTGCCAAATAACAAAATTTTTCAAAAAATATTAAGGCTGGTAGAGTTTGAGATATATATATATATATATATATATATATATAATTTAGTCCAAGGATTAACAAACTTTTAGTGGAGAAGGGTCATGTATTATTTAGTGGGCTTATAGCTGACCACAAAAACAAAAAATACTTGAATAATGAATATATAAGAAACACTCTTTTTAGCATTGATAATTAAACAATAACCATTGTTGGAAGCAATGAGAACTACAACTATATGTTATATGCTAAACTGAATACACTGACATAATGTGTATTCGCTAGTGCAAAATGACCTGGTCACCACATTGTCTTTAGAAATTTGGCAATTTTTAATGAAAATTCAATGAAATGAATTGTTGTAGATTTGTTATTTATTATCATTGAACATTGACTAAAATTGAAAAATAAAAGCTCATTTGGTGAAAATTGAATAATGCAAAATTTTTCTTTAAAATACTTTCATAGGATGAACTCAGTCACAGCAGGCTGGACAGAATCCACAGACTGTAATCTACTTACTACTGCAGGAAATCCAGTTTTTAAATTAATGGGTTAACTTTTTGTGTTGATTGGTTAATTTTGTTGATTGTTGCCTCCACTTTAAGGTGGTGGTATTGTGTTCACTCATGTTGATTTGTTTGTTTGTCTGACTGTGGTCAAGATATCTCGAGATCCGCTGGATTGATTTGGATGAAATTTCAGTAATGTTTGACCTCATGACTGGCAGAAACTAATTAGATTATGGGCTTGATTTGATATAGCATAAAGTTTCTGGGTTATTTTTTCAGTTTTGTTAATAAAATTTATTTTTTACATTTCACATACCAAATAGTGAATAACCTCTCCAAGATCATTTTGAATACTGAATTACTTCCCTTGTTTTATTTTAGGTGTGCATTTAATTTTGAGAGTGCTCAAGTTCATTTTTGAATTTCTTTCTCTTGAGAACAGTCAAGCTCATTGCAGTTACTTTTTTCATTTTAATAATTGCCACTTGCTAATCACTGAGATGATATCGGTATTGCCTAGGTGGGAGTTTGCGGTCTTTGTTGCTATTTCTATATATTATTATTATTACACAGATGATAAAATCATTGAGGAAGAGAGAGTCTCTGTGGCTTAATAAATTTTGTGAGCCAATAAATTAGTTTTGAAAAACGTTCATAATGCAATTCTTTGAATTCCAAAGAATCACCCAAACTTTTGGCCACATGCACAGAGACTTTTCCTAATGACTTTGAAGATGCATTTGTGTCTCTCTTGACTGATTTGCGCAATTACATAAAACCCTGTTGAAACTGCAATTCTTAAGTTTGTTGTTTACTGAGTCTAGGTTGAATGGCGCTGGAATTGGCTTATTCTACTTTTAGATAGAACAAAGTTATACTCTTTTATGAGAGCTTTTAGATCACAAGACTTTCAACATTCTTACTCAGCTACAGAGTGCGTCGTCGATTAAGCAATGTTGAATCGTGTCTTGTAAATACAAATCTTTCTTATTTACATTGTTTTGTCTGTTGTCTTTATCTTTAGTGCTATATTCATGACATTTTGGCTGTTATATTTCTTCAGGTGGTTGGAATTTCAAACTGAACCCTTTATTTCAAACACTGCAGTATATTCTTGTTCTTTGATCCATGCCACTTCCAGATGTCTCGGGTATCTTTCTTTAACTCAACACTCAAAGATATTTGCTATAGCTAGGTATTTAACTCACATCTCTTTGGGTCAAGTCACTAGATCCAACCAATGCTATCCACTAGGCTATGTGTTCTTGAGAACATCAGTTTATGAATTTTTGGAACTTATAAACCTAATGTCTCAATGTCCATTTTTTTTCTTTACCAGAGCTCATATTGCAATCTTGAAGCTAATGATTTTCTCTAGCACCCTATATTACTGCTTCCCATATATTTCTTTGAGCAGCTGCATCGAATGGCATACACACAGTCATTTAGTCATGTTCTTCTCTATAAAAGGTCTTACTTGAGAAAGGGATATGCAAAGTGTACAACCACTTTTGAAGTTTGTCTTGATGTTGTATGGGCCACAAATCTTTTGTATTTTCTATGGTAATACTTTCACATAGGGTAAGCAGACTGAGGCTGTTTTCTGAGTGTTGTTATCCTCATGCTCCTTCCCCTCCATGCTTGTTACATTGTAGGGTACTGCTTATATTGACCATTTCTTGTTCATGTATCTCTTGATTGCCACTTATAATTTTTACTCGATGTCACAAGCAGCAGACATTTCCTTTCTTTATAGTGGGAGTTGAAGTTAAGACATTGTCCATTGAATGTTGGCTTGCAATATATGGATGTCTTGAACTCATTCTCTGTTTGAGGTATTAGTATATCCAGAAATGCTAGTTATTCTTTTTTTTCTATTGTGAACTATGTTGTTGATCTTATTGAGTTCACAGGGCCTAGTAGTAGCTGAACCTCTTATTGGTATGTCTAGAGTATGAAGGTGTCATCTACATATCTCAGCCATAGAGTTGGCTTCAGTAATGTGGATTCTAATGCCATCTCTTCAAAATATTCCATGTATATGTTAGCCAATGATTATAATAATAGCAAGCCCATTGCTAAGCCTTATTCCTGTCAATATATATCTGATCCCATTCTGAAATGTGTTGTTTGTCTGCAGAAAGTCTGCATCTCTATCAATAGTGTTTTCACTGTGGGTATTTAAGATAACAGACTCACAACATCCAGGCTCACCATCTGGCTGCATTCATGGGAGCATCTTTGGTTAGTTACGCGAAGTGAGCAGAATTTCAGACATTTGATGATGACTTTCTTGTCAATAGATCAATTATGTTCACACACAAGGAAGCAACTCAGAGGGTGGTCAACAGCCTTGGCAGCTAACCATTGGCCTGAATCTTGATCATGTGAGGTAGCTTGCTGTAACGTTGAGACAAAGCTGGAAGTGGTCATTGTTTTTTATTAGGATCTGCGACAGTTGTTCTGTTTTCAAAGTCAGCTCTTTCTTTACTTTGCTATAGCTTCTACTTCTAATGAAGCCTTCTAGTTTCTTGATATATTCTGTTTTGTCCATCATTACAATCACATTGCTTTTGTCAGCTGGTAGTATGATGATGTCATTCCTCTGTAGGGTTTTGATTGTCAGCCTCTCCTCCTCTTTTGTGATGTTTGATTTTAGCAGCTTGGCTTTCTCCAGTATCTGTCTTACTTTCCATTTTAGCTCATTCTGAGGATTGTTCAAGGGTATTTCTTTGATTTGGGCAATGATGTTCAAATATTGTATTCACTTGATGGTTGTTACGAAGTTGAGACCTTTATTCAGCACTGACTCTTCAGAGGCACTCATCTGATGTTGACTAATGTTAACTGCCTTCACAAGGGGTGGGATTTTGTGTGTCACCTTCTAATCTTTTAGTCAATTCAATTTTCATATTTGGCAGACCTTGACTGCATCAAATTCTTGTCTGAAGGAATTTGTTCAGCTCATGCTGGATCCTTTTTCTGAGATTTGAAATAGTCAATTCTGCTCAGTTTTGTATCCTAATGTAAACAATGCAATTTCTAAATAAGTGATTGACTTTTATTTATTAATCTGACAGATTTTATTACTTAAATGTCATTTTTAGTGAACGCCCTGCTTATTTATTAAACAGTATATTTATTTTCATTTACCAGCTTGAATATTTGAGAAATCTCATTAAAGAAATGTATAGTGCTGATAGATTTTTCTACTCAAATATAGGTATCCACTAAAAATGACATTTTCTTTTTAATGGTCATGCTAATAATCTCTCATTGGTATATGTTTGTACTACTGTCTTTATTAGATATATTTGTTTAACTCTATTCCTTCATTGTGTCTTTATTTCTGGCCACAACAAAGCCATAACAATTTGTCGGTGAGGATTATTAAGAACTCCGGAAGACCCTAAAAGGACTGCATGGAAATTGTCAATATTGGTTCAAAATTGTACACACGGAATTCTATTTTTCATCACACTTTGTTCTATTCAACAGTACTTGGCAATCCAGAAAAGGAAACTGAATGAAAAAAAATGTATAACTAACTTAAACTGAACTTGAATGTGAACTGCTAAACTACGGGAATTCATGTTTTTCAAGAAAAAAAAAGCACTTGTGATTCTCTGAGTGAGTAAGAAATTAAAGTTATTCACTTTAAATTAATTGTTATTTCATTACTGAGTGAGGGAGAAACTAAAGTTGTTTTTTTTTTTTTTGTTACTCAAAGAAAAGGAAAAGTTTCATTGGAATTTAATTTGTATGCAGGTAATCCTAAGAAAAGAGGAGACATGGATAAACATGGATGAAGTTAAATCCACCATACTCAATTTTTTTAAGGTCCAACTTGAACAGCAAAACCAACGAGAACTTAAATGGCAAGAGAAGCAAAATCAGTGGGAACTTGAATGGCAAGAAAAGCAACTTGAGCAGCAAAAAAGAATAGAGTAACTCCAGCAGAATATACAGAAAGAACATCCTGAAATTCAAAAGTAAACTGAGAAAGAACAACTTAAAATGCTAACGCGAGCTGAAAAAGAAGTGCTTGAATTTCAAAAACAAACTAAAGTCAGACATCAGAAACTAAAAGAAATTCTACTTCAAACTGAACAAGTGCATTCTCACAAAACACGCTCTGGGCACAATAGACACTTTTACATATTCTCTGGATGAGGATATAATTTTCACCATTTATTTTAGTAGATTTAAGGTATTTACATCAGATTGCATAAATTGGTCGGACTCTAAGAAAGTTCGCCACCTTCAAAACTGGGCACCACAAAGCACGCTAAATTAATTATATTTTACCCAGTAAAAAAATGTAAACTGACATTCACTGAAGTGTTCAAAATTCTTACAGAACTTTTTAGTCTTAAAACTTAACTCTTTCATGAGTGATGGAAATGCATGAATGTAAGCAGAAAGGATAGTGAAGATTTCACTACGTTTGCATCAGTCATGAACAAGCATTTTGACGATTTCAAACTGTCAGAATTGAGTGCAAATAATTTTAAGTGTTTGATATTTGTTTAGGGACTCATTTCAGCTGAAATTAGACATAGTTCTAAAAAAAATTGGAAATGAGTCAAACCTTACTCTCTAGCAAATAGCAGAAAACTGTCAGATTTGTAAGCATATGCTAAGATTCAAGAAATATTGCGGAATCTGACATAGCACATATAAGAAAAGTACACTGAAAGAAAAACAATTTATTTCTCCCCTTGAATCAAATCAATTAAAAAAGAAACAAGAAAATTTGCTCCCTAACCCATGTTTTGGATGTGGATTATTACATTGGTAAAAAGACTATCCTTACCTGAATAAAAAATGCCTAAATAGTAGCCGTATTGAACACAAGAGCTCACAGTGTTGAGCAAGAAAAAAAAAGGTTAATAGCTCCATAAAAAATGCAGATAAACAAGACAGGTTAAACATCAGGAAATATGTACAAGTACAAATCCTTAATAAAAATATTAAACTGCAGTTGGATTCTCTTTCTGATTTAACAGTCATAAATTTACACACTTGGAAAAACCAACCTTGCTAAGAACTAATAAAATGGCCAGGTCCGTGACAGGGAAGAAAATCAAGTTTACAGAAGAACTTATTACAAATGTAACTTTTCAAAGAAGGATGTTAAAATTAAAATCTTTTCTATTAAAAAACACAGAAAACTTATTAGATGGAGAAATTTAAGTTGTTCGACATGCCAATAAATTCTTTTTGCCAAAAGCTCAAAAACCTGACCACTGAGGCAAATAATCTAAGACTTGAGAGAAAATTTTCTGTAAGTTTTTTCTGGGGGCCTTGGTTGATGTAATAAGATAATGGCAAAATGAGAGTTAAAAGATGACACCCAGCCAGTGTTTAAGAAAAAAATGAAATGATCTTTTCACCATTTTACTTAAAATGAATGAAGAACTTGACAGACTAGAAAGATCCAGTTTCTTGTTGAAAATTGTGTACAGTCAATGGGCTTCACTAACCATGTGAAGAAGTCAAATGAGACCCGGGTCTGCAACAATTTCTCAACGAGGCTTAATGTGGCATTCAAAGACTATCATTATTCTTTACCCTTGCCATTTAAGAAAAATGATGGATTTTATCATCATAAATAGAAAAAGAAAAAATATTAAGACTCCTGCAGAGTTAGTACTTAAGTGGGGGATGTTATAGTGACTTACCCATATGACACATGAACTATTCCGAATTATACATAAGCAGCAGTTCTGCTTTGCAGAGAGTGAGAGCAGAAGCTATTCTAGCAGATAACTCTGACAGTCACACTAATGGTCACGCTCATTGGTATATGTTTGTACTACTGTCTTTTTTAAATATATTTGTTTAACTCTATTTCTTCTTTGTTTTTATTTCTGGCCCCAATAAGGCCACAACAACATACCTAACAAGAAAACTCACATTACATATCTCTGGCTATAGCTCAATTAGATCTCATTTATATACATATGGAAACCTACCAAATGCTATTCACAATGTACTCTTTGATAATACTGTTGTATCCTTGAAAAGGGTTACAATAAACAAAGTTTACCCAGGGGAAAGAACAACCAACATTATAGTAAATTGAAAGAAGGATTATTGCAATAGAGAGTACAATAAGTGGATACACAGAGATTAGTAAGACATTACTAATATCTGAAGCAAGACACTGGTGGATGTGGTGCTCACTCTATATAGTGCTCTGTATTAGTAAGTCCACATAGAGAAAAGTGGATGTTGGATATTTGATTACAACAAATACAAATATAATAGCCTCATAATATATGTTAAAAAAGACTAAAAATAATGGAAGCATTATTGATAAAAAAAGAAAAGCCAACACTCAGTAATATAAACTATAAGCAAAGCCACAGTGTGTTGATCATGTTTGCAAAATAAAACATTCTTATAGCTTTAGATATATACATAAAGCAATCCATACATTCTGTTAAAAGTAAAAATAAAATCATCCTTGTTAACAGCAAAAAGTATAGTTGAAAGCGCTTTGACATACAAAACATTTAGATAATTTTCATATAATTTATGTTCAGAAAATAAAATAAATTATATGAATGCAAGAAAAATTAAATAATGAAATTTGTGTGTGTATATATATATATATATATATATATAAGGTCCAAACATTCACCACTTACTTGCTATCTAGGTTTCAACCATATCAATCTCATCAGGGAATAAGAGTCTGACTGATGAGACCCATATGGGTAGCAAATAAGTGGTGAACATGTCATCCTTTAATATATTGTTGGCCCAGGGTATTCAGTTTTTTTGATTGTGCATTGAACATGTTTTGAAATAACTGGCTACCAGTCTAACCAATACATCTTTTACTCTGTGTGTGTGTGTATATATATATGAAATACCAGATATTTCTTATATAATGGGATTTCTTTATTTCTGTCCTGTTTGTATATCTAATTGTTGAAGTGGGGTCATATCAGGAAAACAACCATCTCTTCTCACCTGTCTTCTACTTCCCAAATATTATTTCTCTCTCAAATTCCTATATAAACATTAATGTTTGTTTTGTTGATGGCCTGCTATGAAGTAGAAATAGGCCCGAAGAGCTTCCAGCTGGTGGATATCAAGTGCGTGGAGGTGGCACTCAAACAAGCTTTCAAAACACCTTTTCTCCCAGACCCCACTACTTGCTTAAGTCATCACATTATCATACCATTATTTTCTTTCATCCTGTTCTTTACTGCATTTGTATGTATAACTGGCCACTCGTATCCAAGGATCACTGTCTACTATGGTTGATAGCTAATCCCCTATTGCAGACGCCTGCTCGGGCACATTTGTGTTCAACATCCACAGAGCTCACCTGTAGTTTATACTGCAACTATGCTGAGCAAGCCTTAGTTACAGTTTCTGGGAGAGAACAACAGTCTGAACAAGGCCAGAACAAACCCTCTGTCACAATGACTCTTGACTTGATGCTAGCACAGCCATTGAGCACTCCCAAAGGGTCCTATCTGCCCAATTTCACTCACAAGGCTTAGGTCAACCCATGGTATGGTGCTGCACATTGGGATTGCCTCCTCTTCCACACAGAAAGCTAACTTGATATTATTTGACAAAATTGACCATGGTAAAATTCGAACCCAGGCTTCATGGTCAGAAAGCGAACATTCTAATCACTCAGTCATGGGTTCATACTACATTAGCCATAATTGAAAATATTGATTTACATGTATTGTCCTTTCATAATAAGAACAAGCATGGCTGGCTCTCCCCAACTTCCAGTGTTTTGTATTCTAAGTAATTTTTCCTTTGTACCATATGTCTTTGTTCTTGTTCTGCCAGCCATTCACTCAGTCTTGTTCATTTGATATTTTCTTCTTGCTTTGACTATATTCTATGATTGTTAAATTCTCTAAGCTTTCTTTTCGTATTATGTGCCTCATGAAATTTAGTTTTCTCTTTCTGTTTGTCAACAGCAATTTGCTTGAAGTTCCTATTTTCTTTAAAATGTCCTTGGAAATATGAATCCTTCTCTTTTCCCCTCAACTATAGGTTAATTAGTAGGATTTGTATCAGTAAATGATCATATCTCCAAAACATTCTTACAAACCAAAATTAATTTCTGGCTTTGAATAACATGCAATAGGTAGATCAGTTAGTTAAGTGCCATATGGGATAAACACTTGGGCGATCATGTCTCGAAAGAGACACTACTGACTGGGCAGATGATTATTCCGCAGTAGGTTGCCATTGCTTTCTGCAGTAGACTGGTTGCCAACCAAGGCTATAGAATCCAATCTTTTCTGTTATTTAACCCATTACTGGAGGGAGGAGACAGATTAATACCTTTTCCAAGGGTATTTGTGCGTAAGTGAATGCAAGGAATTCAACTGGAATTTGAATTCGGCTCTCCGATTTCTCGTTCCAAGCCGATATCCACTGCCTCACAACACACATCCTAATAAGTAGATAAGCTGTAAAAAAATACAATTAATAAAAAAATAAAACATTTACTCAAACTTGCTAGATAGTTTATGCACTGTTTTTCTCTAGCCTTCTTGCCTTTAGTTTGCTTGTGAGTATCAAATTTTCCTTGCATTCTATCCTCATTATATGCCCTAGAAATTTCAACTCTTTCTCATCAGTATAATTGTTCTCCCCCACCAATTGTCTCCAGAACTTTACTGCTCCTATGTTCTGTCCAAGCTATTCTCAGTATCCTTCTGAAGAACCACATTTTTGTTACTTCAAGTCTCTTCTTTATCTATGAGGAGATTGTCTGGCATTCACTACTATGTAGGAGGACTGACATTGTATAACAGTTCAGTACTCTTTTCTTTTGTTTATGGCAAAACTTTCTATTTTATTAATAATTTGTTTAGCTTTTGGTAAGCATCTTTTGCTATTCCAATGTGTCTTTGGATTTTGATGCCACCTTTTCCATCCTCTGCTAAAATATTTCTTAGATATTTAAATTTTTGTACTTGCTTAATTTTGGTGTTTCTAATTTATAATTTGCATATTTGGATATTTCTTATCTTATAATCTACATGCTGTTTTTCTAAAAAAACATATCTTTACCCTAAAGGTATCAGATTGTGCACAAAATATCTGTAGTTAAAAGCATAAAAATTACATACAAAATATTTAGATTTCGGCATTAAATAACCCATAGAGGTATTGATATGCTGCTAAACAAAATCAACCCAAAACTGAACCTGATAATTTTAATCTCTTCAAGTCAGTCTTTATCTATACTCATAATTTTCACTATATTCAAACTTCTCTTACATTCATATCATACTCCTTATTCAGTAACTTCTACCTTGACTGGCTCTTGAGCATCGTATTGATTGAACTAAAATAAAATAATAAAAATGTTATTTTGTTAATTATAAGCATTCCCTTCTGGTTTAAGATAATTTTTACTTTGGTTGGTTGCACATCTTTTCCTTCTGACAGTTCAGTGATTTCCAAGAGTCTGAAACATGTTCTGGCTTTAAAAAAAAAAAAATTACAATAAAAGGATTGTCAGGCTGCAAAAAAAACAAATCAGTTAATCAGTCCATCTGACTCTTTTACTAATTTTTAACTTTTTTCATCCCATGCAAGGTAATAAAGCCACTGAGCCTCAAATGCTTTAGTATATGAGAAAAAAAAATTAAGGAAACCGAACAATGAAATAAAAAGAAATAAGAAGATAGAAGATAATGATTGACATTGCATTCAAATTTTTGAAAATCAAAGTTGATTGGAAAACAAAAGGCCAGAAGAGAGTTCTACAAGCAAGAAGTGCGAGAGAAGAAACTGTTAACATAGAACTTACAGTTACATCTAGCCATTCCAAATCTTAGAACCGCATTACTAATTTAAGGCTTGCATCTGCTAATTGGTTAATGTTATCGTTTCATAGCAATGTTTTATGTCAATACAAGAGAAAATTCATCTTTCATGATGAATATCTTTGTTAACATCCCTACAACCACTCTGAAGATGGCTCATGTGAGCTGAAAGCTTAGAACCAGCATAATAAAAAAAAATATCCAAATGTTAGACAATTTCTTTTTATTTTCACCAGAAATTAAAGCTAAAATATGTTTAGAATGGCTAAACATAATAGACATTTATTGCCTGTTATATTTAACAATATATGTTTAGACAATTTTCTGCTGCCTCAATATGCTAAATATATATAATGATTTTTTAACTTGTTTTAATTCTAGCATACACACAGGCCTCTCCAAAGTTAATACACATACAGTTTTAACATACATACACATTGATAGCAACACAATATTCTCACGTGTACGCTTTCCAAAGTTCACACACAGTATTCATACATTCATGTATCAATGCATAAACACTATTTAAACATACACACAAACAGCATTCCAAAGTTCACACACGTATGTATGTTTAAATGCTTTCCAGGCACACACAGTTCAGACTTATAAATAAAACCTCTCATCTAAAAAGGATGTTATCTATGATCAAAGTCTTAAAAAGAATCTTGCCAATACACATATTTTTGTATATATGAAACGCGGGGGGCAGTGTATAAGTAATAATCAGGAAAACAAAACTAAACAAGAACTTCAGTATATTATTGTTAGTGAATAATTTCTACTTGCAATTGGACAGTTATTTTTTTCTATACTTATGCTAATGGATTTCATTCTAGAATGGTAAGTGATATCAATATTAACAATTTTTACTGGTTAAAAAAGAAAACTAATTTTTTAATTTTTATGGCTTGAAAGGAGTATTCTTTTTACCTGACATAATCAAAATTCAAGACTACTGATAGTAAAAACTTCAAGTTTTCACCTAATATTTATATTGCTGTCTTGTATGGCCAATTTAGTACTGATCAAGATGTATTATGTAACTATTTATACACTATTTGGCTGGAAATCTTTGTTTTATGCTAGATTTTGGCCTATTTTTCTGGCCTGACAATAATTCAAATAACTCAAATGAAAAAAAACAAAAAAACAAAACAGAGGCATGACTTTCTGTCCAGTCTGATGCAAGTAAAGTTACAATAATTGGACGTTTGGTGAGAAACTGGCTCAGTAACAAAAGGTTGTGAGAACTGTTTACTACTCACTAGAATGTGATGATCACTTCTTCACAATGGTCATGGGGAAGGGTGAAAAGTTATTAGTCCAACCAAGAAGAAATTAAAAAAGAAATGTTTGATCATTTAAATTGAGTTGAACATTTTAGCACCTTCCTATATATATATATATATATATATATATATATATATATATATATATTCTTATTACTAAGCATTTCATATCTAGTGAGTACAGTGTTTGAGAAGCCTTTCTTTTTTTTTCTGTTAAACAGTAAAGTTAATGTCTATTGGCCTAGAGTCCTATTAAAGTAATAAGAAAAGAATTTGTATACTTGCTCAAATATTCTTTTTTTTCTTTTTCTATTTTTTTAGACATTCTTTTCTTCTGTCCCTTCAAGATGTTGGCAATTATAACTCTTAACAATTCGTTCTACTTTGTAGCTCTTTTTGCTATCTGTTCTAATCCCAGTTTTGCCAACTATTTGCATAGGATCATTAAGTAGGTTACGCTCAGCTTTCCTCTACCTTTCTTGCCTTCAATATGTCCTGTGAGTCTCAAGTTTTCCAAGTTCTCTTTCCTCATTACATATCCTAGAGATTTCAACTCTTTCTCCTCTTAAATATAAGCATCCTTTTTGTTTTAATTTTCTGTAAAACTTCATTGTTGCTCACATGCTAAGTCCATGGTATTTTCAGCATCCTTCTGTAGAACCACATTTCTGTTGGCTCAGTCTCTTCAGCTGTGAGAGAAAAAACAAGGTAAAATGGATTTCGAAGAAAGATAAGAGATGGATGGGATTCAAGAAGATAGAAGATGGGAACTGATGTTGCATTAAAACTTTTGGGGATTGTAATATTTTTTTTAAATTTTTTTTATTTTGGTGTTTCCAAGTTGCTGGATTAAAAGTCTAATGGTTACCGTCCCATTCCCTAGAAGGCATTAATGAAACTCTAGCATGGAAAGCGTGTGTTATGCCAGTTTCTTTTTAGGAGAGGTAATCCTGCCTTGAAATCTACATTTGAAATAGATTTATATCAGTTTGAAAATTGCACAGTTATTGAGAAATATGCAGTTATTTCAACCACTAAGCTTACCTAGAAAGATATTTTATAAAATCTAAACATTGGATATTTTTGCTTTTATGAATTTGATTCTATAATAAAAGATTTCTCTAGTTTATAATTTTTTTAATAATTTTAATAAATATTTGTTTTTATTTTTGAAAACTGTATTTTTAAATTTATACATTACTGTTATTTTTTATTTTTCAGGTAAGTACAAATTCAAGACAAAAGAAAATGAAAAACTTATGGTAAGCAATGCCTTTATTTGTTCTGTTGACAAGTTGGAAGAGAGATTATTCAACAAAGTTAACTGATGTTGCCTTTAAATAACTTTAAATATAATTTACTTTTCAAGTGTGAAATTTAGAAAAATGGCCCATTTTCATACAGGAAACATTCCTTAACCAAACAGTGTTATTGTTGGTTGAAAATGATTAAATGTTTCATTTAAAACAGTTTTCAGGAAAATAGACTTTTCATATCGACTAACTTTTATCACTCTTTTGGGAGAGTTTCCCTTTAAACCTTTTGTTTAAGGTAGTGTGAAAAATCAACATATCGATTATTTCATTATTTTCCTTTCCAACTTATCCATTTTAGTTGTTGCAACTGTTGGATGTCTTTAAGTGATTTAGTTTTCATTGTTTGGTAAAGCTTTTTGTGATTTTGTAGCACCAGTCTCTAGGCTTGGAAGAAGGATTGTCTCTTTTAAGGCCTAAAGGATTCATTGGAGCCATTTTTCATCATTGCTCTGAAAATATGATTCTATATAGTTGATAGTTTACTCATTTCTGAATGAGTTTGATGCTATGCATGACATCCATATGAGAGACCAGATGTGATGAGGCTAATTAAGAGCATGGCAAGTTTCTCATGTGTTGGCCTTATCTGAACACAATAGACAAAAATGGTAAAATGTTTTAGTATACATTTTAGAGAAATTTGTATATTTTAAAGTAGATATATGTTGGTAGCAACATGTTCTATCAGAGAACTGCTCTGGATATCTGCCTCCTTTGGCTGTTCAAAACAAAGAGAGAAAATCTTGATTTTTATTTCAATTAGTAGTAAAACACTTGTAATGTATCATGGGAATATTCTATATTTATATAATTATTTTTTATAATCCAATTTTTTTCTTTTTTGTTATCATTAGTTGTGTTTTAAAGTATTTTTATTGGTTAACTTTTAATTTTTCTTTTACTAGTAATAATTATTTTGGTTTCAGATTACTATGTAGTCTAGTAATAAGGATTAGGGGGGGATTTGATTATTTATTTGTTGCTGTCACTACACATTCATAGTTAATAGTTTGATTTCATCACATCTTTCAGTGCTGACAAAAAAAAAACCTCAAATGCAACCTATTTTGTGTTTAAGTTCCATATCTCTAAAATTCTATCAACTATATTTATCTTAATACAATCACTGCAAAATTTTCTTATCAAACTCAGGTCAAAGTATAGTAAATTATTTTTTTTTCTAGTCTTGGTTTAATTATGCTGTAATTGTTTTTTTACTTGACAAAATCCAACGGAGAATCTGTAATGTGATCGATACCAACTTGGCAGCTTGGCTACAGTCACTGTCTCACTGGCGTGACATGGCTTCCCTGTGCCTCTTCTATAAATACTTTCACAGCTTCTGCTCCAATGAACTTAGATCACTGGTGCACCCTAGGTATGAATTTACACGAACTACTAGATTAGCAACTAGGTCCCACCCTTTTACAGTGAAACCGATAAAATATAACCACAATTTCTACTCTAACAGCTTCTTTTCACACACTTCCCACCTGTGGAATTCCCTTCCATATACTTATTTCCCTGACAGCTACAATCTCCAGGAATTTAAGTGTAAGGTCAATAGACATCACGTATCTCACTAACTCGCATACATTCTCTCAATCTCTTTTTTACATCTACTCCATCCCCATTCTTGGTATTCTCATACGTCTATTACCCTCCTTCTGACATTTCCTATAACTGACTCCTCTTTCTAATCACTTTCTCCTATGTAACCCCCTGCGCAACAGTGGCAGTAGAATGCCTTGCTTGGGGTGAAATGATTTAAAAAAAAAAAATTATTCGACTCAAGGTAGAGTTAATCAGTAAGATTGTTGTAGAGCAGAGGGAAGTAAGAGAGAATTATAAGGATGAGATAGGAGAAATATTGGTTAATCCTAGACTTAAAGAGACCAAGATTGTAGTTGTCAGGGAAGCACTTTCTCGGGAGCTTCATCTTCAGTAGTTAATTTCTTTCAGCTTATATTAAATACCTGGAATCCATCTTCTTCTACCAACAGAGTAGTGGTATGAACAATCCAATAACATGTATCTTCTGTTCACCATGGTAGTCACATACTTCTGTTGCCTCTTTAACCACTTTTTATAGATTGAGTGACAGTTAAAATTTGCATATGTTAAAAGAGATTCTCGTGAAAGTCTATCCAACTCCGAGATCTATCTGTTTTAAAGTATGCCTTGTGAAGCTGCCATTTTTGTTTTTTTTTTTTGTTTTTTTTAGTGAGACATATCTGAATCTGTTTTTTTTTTTTGTCCAGAAGGTCAGCCATTTTGTCTAATGTTACAGTAACAGTTCTGAAGAAGCAACCATCTGAGTGGAACTTTTTTTCTTTTCTTGTTTTTTATTAAATGAACACAAAGGGAACAGGGATGATTTGCCATAGTGTACATGGCATAACAGGTCCTAGCTTGGTGAGTCTGAACTGGTGGAACTAAGGAATGTAGCATCTGCTATAGTAATATCTAGATAGTACTAAGAGGCTAGCAACGTTTCATCTATGGGATAAGGGTTGCAGTGTGGAGAATAATTCTTCACTCACATTACTGCATAAGTACTTTTGAACACTGTAGAGGCTGGTTAAAGAAGATTTGGTAGCACCAGCCCAGATATGGCAGCAATGTATCATTCTTAGTCTTATATAGTCAGTTAAGTGCCATACATGATACATGCTTTGGGCAATCATGTCTTAAAAGAGACATGACTGACTGGGCAGAAGATTATCCCGCAGTAGGTTGCCATTACTTTCTGCAGTAGACTGGTTGCAAACCAAGGCTATAGAATCCAATCTTTTTTTATTATTTAACCTATAAGTGGAGGGAAGAGACAGATTAATAAATTTCCCAAGAGTATTTGTGCGTAAGTGAATGCAAGGAATTCAAATGGAATAGTTGAATAGTCGATATCCACTGCACCACAAAGCGCATCTGGTCTTATATAAAAGAACAGAAAAAATAAAGATAGAACATAGCAGCAGGAGTTAGATATTTATTGGTGCAATACAATGAACTGTCCATTAGTGTTGTCATTATCAAGTTGAATAATGTCATGGTCATTATTTATTAATTTGCTATAATGGTTATCATTTTTGTTATTTCACAAGAACTTTTCTTTTGTTTGTCATGGATATGACGGTAAACTATATCCGGCAGCAAGACCTCCTATTGGGAGGTTTTGAGAAGCATGGAACCACCTCTTAATTGCTGTTGTTCCCAGGTTTACTTTGACCAGGGGTTGTAGCACTTGTTAGTGTTCCAGCTATGAGCAAATAGTGAACCCCCAAATTGGGGTCAAAACATTATGAAAACATAAAAATACATATTTCAGTAGGAATACCAGTAATACATTCTCAAAGTAAAAAAAACAATTACTAATTGAAAAAAATTACAAGCAATATATTAAAAAAAAAAAATTACCAAGACTTTCAAGAAAATTAAATTTCAGCATTGAATTATCCATAAGGAGTTGATATATCATTAACCAAACTAAACCTTTTCTTTGTAGCTCTTAGTAAGTTTTTTTTTTTTTTTTTTTGCTCTCTCTCCTAATATTTGCTTTGCCAACCATTTATACAATATTGTACAGTATGCTATTAGTGGCTTTCCTCTGCTCTTCTGTGTCCTATGTTCAAATTCTCCAAGCCCTCTTTCCTTCTTATATGTGCTAGAAATTTCAAGTCTCTTTCTGACATTTTTTATCTCTCCTCAAACCTGTGGATTAATGGATTGTGAGATTTGCACTTGTTTTCTCATAGATTTTAATATATATATATATAGCATAAAAAATGTGTATTTATATTTAATACATCATCACTCTTGCATATCAGCATCCTGAGAAACATATATGTTGGCACTTAGAGATTTGAATATATCCTGACTGAGAAACGATGTATTTACCTTGTTATATAGTTGCAAATACTCTTCTTCTATATGCCATGTCTTTTTAGGACATTGGTGATCATGGCTCTCTACAATTTCCTGTCCTTTGTAGCTCTTAATAAATTTTGTCATTTTGTTATTTCTCCAAAACCTTGTTCTACCATCCATTTACTCAAGCTCACTATGTAGGTTATGCATTTTTTTTCCCTCTATCCCTCTTGCCTTCATTATATTTTGTGAATATCGAATTTTCCAAGCCCTTTTTCCTCATTATGCATCCTAGAAATTTCATCTGCCTCTTTCTGATGTTAAATATAAGCATTCTTTTTGTTTCTCTTTTCCTTAAATCTTTTTGTTTCTAACATGTTTTATCCATGGTATTCTCAGTATCCTTCTGTAGAACCATATTTCTGTTGCTTCAAGCTTCTTCATCTGCGAGGAGATTGTCAAGTATTCACTGCCATATGAGAGGACTGATATTATATAAAAGCAAACTTTAAGTTTGGATGTGTTGGTGGTGTAATGGGTAATGAGAAGCTGGAGAAATGAGTTTGAATTCCAGTCAAGTTCATTCCATTCACTTATGACTAAATAGCCCTGAGAAAAGTTATGAATCCATCTCTTCTCTCTCTGGTTATGAGTTAAATAGCAAGGAAGATAGGGTTCTATAGCCTTAATTAGCAACCAGTCTACTGCAGAAATTCATGACAGACTACTGCAGAAATTCTTTTACCAAGTCAGTTCTGAATAGACACATGACATGATTGCCCAAGTGTGCATCATGCATGGCACCCAAAGAAAGAGCCAATTCTGTCAGATATTCTCCTGAATTCCTGACCATTCCCTATTTCTCTGATTTTAAATGCATTTCTATATCTAAGCCATTAATAATGCATTTACCTTACAACAAATTACGCAGCACTTATTTCAATTAGCTTTGTTACTTAGAATGGTTATTTCTTTACTTAGTTTTTATATTTATATATGTAGCAGTCTTAGTTGTCAATAATGAAAGTGACAGATGGCTATAAAAAGGCACTTTTGATTATTTATGGCTAATTTATTTGAATAATGCACTATTGCTTGCATCAAGATTTTTTTAAATCAATTCATCCCAAGCAATGCAGTGATGCCACCAAAATACAAGAAGCAGCTGAAAGCAAAAGAGAATGAAAAAGACTTCTGAGGAAAATGGAAACCCAATCCTAAACAGGAAACAGATAAACCTCTTCTCCAGTTCAAAAGACCAAGAAGATGTATGAACTGGATGATAGGCAAACCTATCTACCCCTATTGAGGAAAATAAATAAATAGTAAATAAAATTTCAGAGTTTAGACAGAAATGGTGAAGTAGACTTTACAAGGAACAAGAAACCCAATTCTAGACAAGAGATAAACTTCTACTCCTGTTCAAAAGACTGGAAGGAGTCTTGTAAGCAACATGATGCACTAAAATAAGTAACCAAGTAATTGTTTTAAGTTCTCTGAATACCAGTGTCCATTTACATTGTACATATAATAACATCATTTTTTCAGCAATGCTAGCATGAGTTCCTGACCATTGACCATCTTTTTCCATGCATTTCAAAAATAGAATTATTAACAGTGCATTTATATTGTACATATAATTGTCCTATCAGTAATTCCTGACCATTAGCAATCAATCATTCCAATCATCATTTTCAGACATTCAGATTGTATTTTCTATGTTAAATTTACTTGCACTGCATTTATATTATACCTAAAGCCGAGATATATTAGAAATGCTTGTTAATTCCTGGTATGTTAAATTTAGCTCCTGTGTCTTAGTTGCTTTATTGCCTTGCTTGGGGTGAAATGATTTTTAAAAAATACTGTGTGGACAGCATGGTGGCTATCGGATCTATGAGTCAAGTTTAAATGCTAGTCATGCCTGCTGCATTCACTGCCACACAAATACATTTTGTAAGGGAATGAATGTGTCGTTTCTCCTCCCAGCTATAGATTAACTAGACAAGATCTTCTAGCCTTGGCTAGCAACCAGTCTAAGAGAAGGAAAATATTTAAAATACAAACCCATGAAAAAAGTGGCAAACTTGGAACTTCATCCTTGTAAAAATAAAAAGTGAAAAAGATGTTTTTATGATTGATACTACTATTATTTTAACTACCTTCACTTCTCATCAATATTCTTTTAAAAAACTAATATTGCAATAAAACTCAAATACTTAAAAGTGAATTTATACATTTTATTTGTTCTTGAGAATTGACAACAAAAATAATCACCACTATGAAATTGTAAATTTGCACTCTTACATGATTTCTTGAAGTGGTTGGCAAAACATTAATTGAATTGTCAATCAATTCAAACTTTATAAAATGGTAAATAATGATTTCCTTATAAGTGGTTCATATATTTTAATAATTTAGTAAATGTTTATAATTTTATGAATAAAAAATTGTCTTCAGATGTATTTTTATGTGGTATCCTATACAAATTAACTGAGTTGTATTTAAGTGCTAAGCTGTCAACTGTTGGCAATTCTTTAAATCACGTGTAATGGTGTAACACGTATCAACTACTGAAACTGTGAGATATACCAGACATAACACTTTATAAATTAATAAATGGTAAATATTGCATTGTATTAGTTTTAGAATGTTGTAAATATAAAATTATTCTTGAACATAAACAATCTAATACATAAATAGTGTTTAATATTTTTGTAGTAAATTCTCAAGAACAAAAAACAGTGCATAAATTCACTTTCATCGTATGTTTTGATTTTATTTAAATTCTAATCATTACTCTTTTACTCTTTAAAACAATAAACATTTCTGAGGATGGCAATTAAAATAATAGTGTCAATCAAAAAAGAGTCTTTTGACACTGCATTTTTCTTTTTTATGAAGATTCAAGTTTGCTAAAAAGGTAAACTTTGCAAGAATGATAATTTACAGATAATAAAAGAAATCTTTGGGGAACCATTTTTGACCATGTCCCAAAGAGTTGTGACATCTATGAATAATAAATGTAAAAATACAATTGTTTATTTCGTTGACAGCTGTACTTACCTTAATTTTCTTTACATGACATTGAATATCTAATTAAATTCTTTAGAACTATGCATTTGGTTTTCTGTCGTTTTTCTTTTTAGTTCACAAGAATTTCTACTGATTTTTACAATGAGAAAAGGATAATAATAACAGCAGCCAGGAATATGTCCAAGGACACTGATCTAAAACCATAACTCTGAATTTCATGCTAATCGCAATCTTCAGACAATCACAATCAAAGGAGAACTGCTAAAAAATAAAAAATATAGCTACACAGGAGGGTGTGCGGAGGAAAAAAGATACATGAAAAATAGTCACCTACATGGGAAAAAGAAAATAAGTAAAAATCTTTCTGTCTTGGTTCAGTTTCTCGTTCTGGATTTTCTTTTTCTTTAGACAGATTTATTTGGATTTTTGTCTCGGAAATGACGAAGCAGGTGAGCAACAAAGAAGATGGCAACAATAATCAACTGCTGTCATTTTTAGAATTCAGACCCAGACGCTACCAACAGTTTTTTTTTCCTAAATATCATAATGCCAACAAAAATAACACTTCTACATTTTCTACAATCAGGAAAACACAGCTGAATTTTCTACAATCAGGAAAACACAGCTGAAATTCTATGTACAGAAAAAGAAGGGGGCTTAGAAAACCTGACCCTCACAGGGCATAATGAGAGTATGAGAGATAAGGGAAGATAGTGAGCCACATACCTGATAATGGATGGCTGAAATGGGTGTGACAGTAGCTTTAGCAAAGGGAGAAAAACTACTAAGAGCCAAAATAGGAGAGGAAGTTGTGGTGAGCCATGACTACCTGTCATGAAACAATGTGGCACATAGAAGAATAATAATGTATCTGTTTCTTTTTTGGCTGACTTGATAGTTTTAACACTTTCCATTGACTTATTACTTAATTCCAACATATTCTTTTTATGAGTAAAGGACACACACACACACATGAGTGTGTGTGTGTGTGTGTGTTTATATTTGGGTAACAATCTTTCATTTAAACATGTTTTGTTGAAAATGACCTGCAATAAATCAAAAATTAATAAAATCTTCCTTATCAATCATTTTTAACAAAAATGTTTATATATATATATTATCCTATGTCTATGGCACAATTCGAAGTTTCATGTGTTATGCAATCATCAGGTGCATATTTCAAACTGACAGTTTAATTGATTTGAATTTAAGTTCACACGATGTTCATGGGAATTAAATCTTATAAAGTTAAGGTACTACTTTTTTAATAACAAGATTAAAAATTTAAGTATTCTACGGTTACATGTGGATACAAGTTTAAATCTAAAATAAAATTAATAAAATGCAGGGAGAAGAAATCAAAGGGGCGTAAATCATGAGTCTTAAAAGTTTAAAGATGCAAATATTACAAGTACATAAAAATGTAGGGAAATTTAAAATTTTAAGTAAAAATTATATAAAATAAAAGAAAAATTAAGAGGTAAAATTAAGAATTAAAAATGTAAGGAGCAAAAACAAAAAGTGTTTAATTAATAATTGTTAAAAGTAATATTGTAGGGGAAAGAAAGAAATAGGCAAATGTAAAGCGGAACCCATATCAATCCGGGTCTAAGAATTTAAGTATTTTTTCATGACAGTATGTGGTCATTAAATCACTCTTTTTGTTAAGCAAATTTGGGTTCTTGATATGATTAAAGATGACAAGTTTTTGTAAAAGGCATAGATTACATTGATCTCCTTTTCCATTGTAATGTTTGGATTTAGCTACGATATTTCATGTAATAATTGGGTTCAACTCAGTCACTTTCTTACTGCCATAACATAGCTTCCTTGATTCCTACTACCATGCTCTACCTTTACAAGAACCATATCAGACCAATAATGGATTATCTGTCTCTTCAAGTTGATGTTCATCTGTTATCTATGCCTCATATACTCAAAATAAGCATCTCTTGCTCTCTCGCTGTATGCACTTACAACCTCTCCATTTAGTAATTATCTACATTGAGTTGCTCTTGGGCCTTTGACTTGATAAACAATAATAAAAATAAAAGAATTTAAATCTCTTCAAATTCAACTCAAAATTACTTCACTAACTGAATTTGTTTCGAATATGAAGTCTAATAGAATAGAAATGGTATTTATACTGTTGAGTCAAGTTCAAATAATGTTTTCAGGACTCAAACTGCAGCAGAACATTGTAAACATTAATGTGCAATTAATAAGAGCTCTTTTCTTTTTTCCGCACTATGGACATTCCTTAAGCCTTAAGCAGAAACACGTTGAAGAATATGAAACTGTAAAATGACCTTTGCTGTAAGTTTTGTCCTGGCAACTGTTAGACTGATCTACAGCTAGAATTTCTCTGTGTTCTTTTGTGGGATATCAAGAGAAGTTATTGTCTATTGTTCTTCTGACATGTGCTTGACCTTAAATACATTTTACTATGCAGCCACAAAACATTTATGACAATGGTAACAAATAACATTTTTATTGCCATTCATTACAGCAAAATAAATAGTAAAGAACAACCAATCTATAATGTGCATCTAAAACAGTTTCTTTAAATGATTTCATAAAGCTTTTCTCAAATTCTTTGCAATCATATTTCCCTGTAAACATTGATCCTGTCATTAGGTTTTTGGGATTACTTTTCTGCTGACATATTAAGAAAAGGACAGTTTTCTAAAAATTATCTTCTTTTTTTTCTGTCATATCTGGGCTAGAGCTGTCTAGCCCTCACTTTACAGCTTTAATGGAGTTCAAAAGTATCTATGCAGCCTTCTGGGTGAAGAGCTGTTTTCCACCCTAACCACAAACAAATGCAAATTTTCATTGATAGTTAAGCCTCGATTTGTTATTGTTATTATTGAGTTATTCACAAAAACAACATCGAATAGGATGATGGCGGCAATTGGAGAAGAAATTTAAGAAAATATTCTAACTGCTTTAATTGTCAAAGAAGGTTGTTATATGGTTCATATTATGCTCATAGTTGCTGAAAACAAAAGGTTGAATTAGAAAGGGTTTAATTGCATAAAAACATGTATTGAGAATACAGTAGTTTAGTGTGACAATTGTATGACTGAAATTCACTACAGGCCTTTGTGACCTAGTTTTTGCCGCAGTTTGATGAGCAGATGTCCTACTCATAACAGACGATTCTGTTTCAATAATAAGTCTAGGGAAGGTTAGTCAGTCTTTATATGCAACACAATTTTGTGATAGAATGAGTTTAGGTTTTGTCTAAAACTATATTTGAATAAAAGGTTTAGTTGAGAATTACCTGTAGGTTACCTGGATCAACATAAACCCAATGAAGGATGGAAAGCACAAATGCTGAAATATTGTGATAACAAAAACAAAAATGAAGACAATAGTCCAAAAATAGTGTAAATAAGGATAACTTTTCATCCCAGAAATTCAAATGAACTACATTTTCAATCTGAATTCCTGGATTTCAATTTAAGTGCTGAAGAATATAGTAGATGAAAATCCTCATTTTTGCTTCTTTTATTTACCTCGTGACGTTTTGTACTCTTTGGTCTTGATCAGTAACTTCATAAGATTTAGAATTCTTTCTTGTGTCCATTGAGATTAATTATTTCCATCCCTAACTGCCTGTAATTTTATGAATTTGTAGTGTGAAAGAGTTTGATAAAGTATGTCACAAAATACAATTGGAACTGTTATGTAACCTTAAAATATTTGGGGAGTATATTAGAATATTCCAGAACCTATCCTGGCAGCGAAATGCTTGCATCTGGGGAGAAAATGAATTCAGTAAATATACAAAGGTAGAAAGGGTTTACGACAACAATGTCTTTTCACTGGAGTTATTCAACTGATACAATGAGGCAATTTTCTCTAGACTGATTATTGAAATAAACTCATCTAACTGCTGCTTATGGAACAGTGGCAAAAACTGGGTCACAAAGGTGTAGTGCATTTCAGTCATCTTAACAATTTAAGATATACAGATGATGTAGTGTGGATAGCAAACACAGAAAGAATACTGCAAAATCTTTTACACAAGGTAGTGAAGGAAAGCAAGAAGAAAGGATTAAGCCTCAATGCAAGATAAAATGCATGGTTTTTGGTAAAAAGATAAGCCCAGCATGCAAATTATGAATCAGAGATACCAAATACAAACACAATTTAAATATCTCAAAAATGTTTTAATAGAGGATAGAAAGTGTGACACCAAAATCTGAAAACTCATTAGGATAGTGAATATGCCTTCCAAAAGCTAAGCAAAATATTAAAAAAAAAAAAGGAAAATTTTGTTAGAAAGAAAAGAGTACTGAACTGGTATGTAATATCAGTTCTCATATATGCAGAGGAAACGGAAACTTAAAACAGCAGAAATGTGTTCTTGCAGAAGGATGCTGAGAATATCATAGACTGAACCTGTGAGAAACAACAAAGTTTTAGAAAAAATGGATACAAAAAGAACCCTTGTATTTAACATCAGGAAGTGAAGAAACTTCTAGGGTATATAATGAGGAAAGAGGGCTAGGAAAATTTTATACTTAGGACATATTGACGGCAAGTGAGATAGAGGAAAACTATTCATAACCTGTGTAGTGAATCTGAGTAAATGGATAGTAAAACAGGTTTTAGAAGAGATAACAAAAAGACAAATTTTATTAAGAGCTACAAAGGACAGGAAATTGTGGAGAGCCATATCTTGAAGGGACATGGCATTTAGAAGAGAATATTTGCAAATTTTTTAAATTTTTGTTCAATTTGCAAATTTTTGCAAATATATAACAAGGTAAATACACCATTTCTCTGTCTGGGTATATTCAAATCTCTAAGAGTAAACATGCATATCTCTTAGGATGTTGATAAGAGTGATGATGTATTAAATATAAATATACATTTTTTACATCTAGATATATTCAAATTTATGAGAGAACAAGGGCAAATCTCACAGTCTATAGGTTTGAGAGGAAATAAAAGTGTAATGATTCATTAATATTGCTGGTTACCAATCCAAGTATGAAGAGCTGCAAAAACATCTTCCTCTCCAAATTCATAGACAAAACATACAGATGTATGCTGGGATTTCTTCCTAGCCAATAATCTAAGCCATCATTTCCAAATTCTTGTCCTTTCTTGTCTTTAAATCAGAAAACTGCAATCACTTGTTTGTATCCCTTTTGTGTATTAACACCATTTTTACTTTGGGAATTTTTGGCATCATTACTGTTTCTTTGCCTACTTTTGTCTCTCATATATTGTTTACTTAGTATTATTTTTCCTGTTCTTTTCTTTTTTTGTTTTTGTTTCTTGCAAACTTTGTCATTTCTATTGAGCATTTCTGCCAGTTACATTTAGCCACTGCTAATTTCTCTATAATTACAACCACCATCAAGAATTAAATGTTGAAATGGTGTGGCCATAGCAGAAGTATCAACAATCTTACTAACTTTGCCAATTCTGTTTGTTAAGCATTTCTGCCAATTACATTTAACTGTTGCTAAATATGCTACAATTATAGCCACCATCAAGAAGAGAATGTTGAAAGCAATAGAAGAAGAGACAGGCAAAATTGGGGAAAACGTGTTTTGAAGATCCCTTCACAGATACATAGATATTGACATGCAACAGAGACATATAGAGGGAGCTGATCAAGTGCTCAGCTGCACAGCAATCAAAAGACTATGCTTTTCATAGGACTGATGATGCATATGTTTATACATATATGTTTACAGTTATATATGTTTAGCTACATGTTTATATGTTTGCAAGAAGGTTTACTCAATCACTTAAATAGTTAAACCTCTCAGGTTCTTAACTTTCATTTTGCTATTGATTGGTTGGTTGATTGATTTTGTTTAGCAGCATATCAGTCTCTGCAGTATATTTTATGCTGAAATCTACATGTTTTGAATATAGTTTAATGGTTTCGGCTACAAATCTTTTTACATAATTTATATTTTCAGGGTAAATTTTTTTTCTTTTTTATTAGATATATAGTTTGTAGGTCATGATATGTATTGTTGACTATAAATATGTATTTTTATCTTTTTTAATGTTGCAGTGATTGCCATTTTGCTATAAAAAATTATTTTTGCTCCTTTAATTATAAAAATGTACTGCTGACTTTTGTTGGTGGGGGCACTATTTTTACATGGCTTGGACCCTAACAGGTGCTACCACCCTGGGTCAGGATGGACCTGGGAGCAACAGCAATGAAGAGGTAGTTCCACACTCCTCAAAAACTTTAATCACCCAAACAGAGGCCTTGCTGCCAGACATAGTTTCTACCATTGAACCAAATCTTATTTTATATTCTTATAGAGTTGATATTAAGGCTGTATATTCTGGATTCAAATCACTTTGCCTTATCAATTATTTGTCATTTTCAGATCCAATTTGTAGCATTGCACAAAATACTTGAAAGTCAAATAATATTAGAAGTAAAAAATAAAAAAAATGTAAATGAATTTTATTTGCAAGTTAATATTCTAAAACCAATGATATTTAATTGTTTATCAAATTTGTTGGTTCATTCTGAGCCTGGGCTAGAATATTACTCTCTCTGTGATAAGTGGAAATCGATAGACTGAATAAAATATCGCTATGAATCAACTCTGACATGATAGCCTTGCTGATCTTCATTCGGCAAGTCTCCTAGGCTTGTACTTCTCTTCCATAGCATGATATCTCATCTTTTGGCCTTTTCGTATCTAATATTGGTGTGCATGGAAAAATGTAGCCATGAACTGGCAACGATTATTAGAGATTCCAAGCAACTAAGCTGACCACTGAATGGTAACTTGATAAAAGAAATGAACAACCCTTTTATCTTGTGGCCATCTCATTTGCCCCAGACAGACAAAACTCACTTCTACATTTCTAATCAATTTATGTATGATAAACAAAGGGATAAATCAAGGGCTTAGAAAAACATTAACATGTCTACAAGAGCCAAATGTAACCTCATGATTGTTTTATCATCATTTAGTAATGTTTTGACAAGGTTGTGTCTTCTCACTAGACTTATTCAACCTATACAATGAGAGAATTAGAAGACATACCAGGAATCGTTTTTGGTGACCACAATCTTAAGGACATTAGATACATAAATGACACAGTGTTGATAGCAGATATGGAAAATAAACTACTGAAATTCCTGCAAAAGCTGCCACCTTTTGTTTTTTAACCATTGATTTTAGAGAAATCAGTTGTATTCTGTACAGTTTTAATGCCGTGCATAGCATCCATAGTAAATTGGAAGTAGGTATGTTTTTCATGAATTTATTTTACAAGTATTAAAATCTGCTTTAGACAAAAATAGGTGACCTATTCTAAGGATAGCATTAAAAAAAATTAGACTAAATAAAAACAAAGAAGTATCAGTTTCATAAGTACACATGATTATTAGATTTTGATGTGCCCTTGAGGGAAGAGTTGCTTACTTTACTGAGTTGAAAACTTTGCATGTCACTTAGTTTGAAATCATCAATCAGCCATCATCAAAGGTAAGTAATTTGTGTTTTGTTTTTTGTTTCTTTTTTCCAATATATTTTTTATTCATTACTTCGGGGAAAAGAAATAATTGTTTCAAAGATATCAAGTAACCTTATTTTTATTTTTTGTTCCCTTGATTGTTTCATAAACCTTTAAGTTCATCTTGCAGACTTTATTTTAAATGTTTTTAAAACGTTTCCTTGCTTAAAATTTGATCCTTTTAAAAATAGCTTTTATCAAATTCTTAGTTTGTTGTTCTTGAAATTTATGATTTCCTTAAATTTTTTACTTCAAGTCAATTACTGTGGTCCATGTTGTCTTTTTGGTGCTATAGAAACTGGCAAAGAACTTCCAGCCTCATTTCCTATTCCTTATTTTTTTGCTAAAGCTGTTTTTTACAGATATTATTTAAATAAGTTTATTAAAATCAACAGTCAGGACTATTTAAGAATTTTAAGTGATCAACTTTATCTTATGGTTCAGGAACTGTTTCTGCAGGGAAATGCAATCTTTCAAGATGAAAATGCACCCATTCATACTACTGAAGTTGTAGCTGAATAGCACACAGAACATTCTAGTGAAGTAGAACATCTTATCTGGCCACCACAGTCCCCAGATTTGGAAACAATCCAAACTTTGTATGAGTCATATCCCGTGTAGAATTTAAACTGTAATTACTGCCAAATATGGTCTTACCTCATATTGAAACAAATCTGCTTGAAATTTCAAGGTGTTTCCTTTATTTTGACCACCCACTCTGTGTGTGTGTGTATATATATATATATATATTGTAATATTTTTATTACAGTGGTTTATAAAATATTTTTTGTCACAAAACTTAGTTGTTCTTCTTCAGGCGATATTTCATTTTCTTATATATATATATATATATATATATATATATATGAGAGAGAATGAGAAACAGGCATACAGACAAAGAACAGGTGAGCCCTTCAACTAGTTATAAATTGTCTTTTGAAATTTTATAATGCATTTTCTTAGTTCATTTTCACCATCATTGACCTAAGCCCTTTTACTGGACATGGCTGTAGGGCCACTGCACAGCTGGCCACCTGACCAGTTCTCTTCATATCTATGGGTTATAACCTGGAAATGTATTCATGCATAATGTGTCTTGGTCAAGGAGACCTGTCTGAATTTATTCTTCTCTTGGTTAAATCACAGAATGCTCTCCAATTTGAAGGCTCACCTATGTGGAATCCAGATTACGACCAGGTTTTATTATATAACAATTTCAATAACTTAGTTTGTCTATTTCTTATTATTGTGAGTGGCTAGTTTCAGATTTAACCTTGTCCGAGTGTTTTTCATTATTGCAAGCAGCTGCTTCTGGGAGCTATTTTGCATGTTTCTTCACACGCATATTTCAACAGATCGCAAACTTCTAGACTGCTTAGAATTTGGCTCTTACAAAAAGTATTAGTTTTTAATAAAATTTTAAACTGAGATTCATAAGAAAACTTTAAAATGTAGTGTTTAAAAAAAGAAAAATAGCAAACTAACTCCTCTAGTTAAAAGAGGATTGACCTCAAATTTTCAAAACAAAAAAAAAAAACACATTATTAAGGGGAGAGAACACTAAAAGAACAGGAATTAAGAAGACAGAGGATAACAATTGTCATTAAATTTTGAAAATCAAAATTAATTAGAAAGCAAGAGAAGAGAGTTCTACAAGTGAGAATTGCAAGCGAAGAAACTTTTAGCATAGAACTTACAGTTACATCTAACCATTGTATCTACTATTGCAGGATGTTATTGCTCAAAGTAAATTGATGTTATGGGCTTTGTTGAAAGGTTTCATTATTATCAATCGGACTACAACTGATATAAAGGTAAACTTTTGTCATAAAAGGATGTGCTTCTTGCTTCATTTGAAAAGTGAAATGTATTCTAAAAGGAATATATTATCTAAGAAAATGTAATTTATTTGAATGTGAATTACACTCATTGCTCTATCGCTATTTCTATGGCAAATGTTCAAACAAGCTGCTTCTCTTAGTTTCAACAATTCAAACCTTTGCAGCTAAGACCCAAAAAATCAAATCATCCTTATATCATTTGTATTTCATTGATAAGAAGGAATTTCCAGCAAGATAGCTTCTTCCTGAGAACAGCTACTCTTAAGAGGAATGCTTCCCTAATCACTACAATCTTAACTTCTTCAAGTCTAGAGTCAAACATTATCTGTCCTATAGAGCCATATAAGATGCACTTACATTTTTTTTTATGTCATACAACCTCACTCAGTAATCCTCTACCTTGAGTGGCTCTTGGTTTAAAATTTAGTAAAAAAAAAAAAAGGTAATTTTACTTAGCAAATCTTCAAGTCTTAGCTTCATTTCATGCTTAACATATAACCTTAAAGAAAAAACTTATTTTCCATAAGTTGTGTAAAAAAACATCTGAGCCTTTCTCGAAGCATAAAATATGCTCGATTTTTTTAAAACTGATCTCTGAACTTAGTCATGTTTATAAGTCTCCTGTTCTAAAAAAAACTGTGTAAGAACAGTGTAATGTTAGTGTGCATTGATTTTGATACAATTATTATTATCATAAAGTCAGTCTGCTGTCCAAAGCCGGATGTCATCCTGGCTGTAGTGAATCTGACCACCCCTCATTTCGGTATGCTTGGAAACATTGAAGCTATAATTTCCAATTGTTACCTCCCACAGAATTACAACATGGAAAATCTAATTGTCAAATTGAGCCTCAGTTCTGTCTGAGGCTGGGATGATAACCAATGTAACTGTGGTGTGATTCAAGCTATTTTCTCATGACACTTTTAATTGCCTAAAAAGACATGAATTTATTTCTCCCTTGTGTATAAAAATCATGAAAAATTTTATTGGCATGCTCAAAAATGTAAATAGTACTTGAACAAGCTATTTTCCAATGACATTTTTACTTGCCTAGAAAGGCATAAATCAATTCCTCCCTTGAGTGTGTCACTAGCAGAAATCGTGACAAAATTTTATTGGCATACTCAGATATTTAACAGCACTTGGCCAAGCTATTTTTTACATAACTTTTTTACTTTGATAGAAAAGCATGAATCAATTCCTTCCTAAAGTGAATCATCGATAGTTATTTTGACAAAATTTTACCATGCTAGGATATTCAACAATAGAAAGAGTGAGTGAGTGAACGAATGACCAATCTGTTTTTCCAAAACTTCTTTACTTCTTTAGGCAGCAATAACATAAAGCTACTCTACTCCTAGTCAGCCTTGACAAAGTTACATTCTGCCAGTGATGAAGAAATGATTCTAATCTGTTACTACGGTTCTCATCTCTCAATATGTCAGTCTGGCAGAGATTAACACTGCAATCAATATATCTTAAGCTCTTTATAGTTTTTGGTTTTTTTAATCAAATTCACCCCACACAAGCCAGTGAAGCCACTATGACATAAAGAGCTACTGGATGTGAAAAAAGTAGAATTTTTTTTAAAAAATCACATTCAGCCAAGCAAGGCACAATGGGTTACTAATTGTGTAAGTATTAGAAAACAGAAACATTACTAAAGAGTGGGAACAAAAAAAGGAGTAATCAGGAGGACGGTAGATAATGATTGACACTACATTTAAATTTAAAAAAAATTTTTTTTTTTTTAAAGCATGGCGCTAGAAGAGAGTTCTACAAGCTAGAAGTGAAGGAAAGAAACTGTTAGTGTAGAGCTTACAGTTACATTTAACCAATTCAACTGTGAATTGATGAAACCTTGTCACCATTCTAGTACTATGCTGTCATTTAAAAAATCTAGGCTCATAGCGAAGAGCTCATCCTAACAATTACCATGAAATAATTTATAGAAAAGGCACAGGAAGCAAATAATATATTTATGTTCGAAAATAATATTTTCATTGACTTCACCTCATGCAAGGCAGTAAAGCCACTGAGATACAATGGGTTACTGGTTGTGCAATAGCTACAAAAAACATTAAAGAGAAAAAAACAAAAGAAGCATAGTCAGGAGGATAGTAGTTAGCGATTGATATTGCATTTAAATTTCTGAAGATCAAAGTTGGCTGGAAAACATGGAGCCAGAAGGGAGTTCCACAAGTGAGAAGTGAGAGATAAGAAACTGTTAGAATAGAACTTTTAGAACTCTATATCAATAAAACTAAAATTTCTTGTGGGAAGAGAGTACATCAGTGATTGAACAAATAATACTGAGGATTTGGATAACTAAATATATAACAAACTTAAACTGTCTATCACTTAAGCTGTCTGTAATTTCACTTGAGAAGTAAAAGATTCTATTTTTCTTCTCTTTTTTCATCTCCTAATTATCTGGAAGCTATCACTTGATTCGATCCATGCATTGTTTGCCAACAATGATAACTTTTTGACTCAATAGTTGCAAACAATTATCAGTGACTACTATTTAATGGCAGAACTAAAGCCATATCTGGTCTGGTGTTCGTACTGTATGTCTCAAGATTCTTGATAATTTGAAAGTCTGTAATGTAATCAATCCCGACCAGACATATTAACCTCAGCAACTTTCTCACCAACATAACATGGCTTTCCTCTATCTTTTTTTATAATTATCATGGCAATTGTTCTGATGAGCTGTTTTACTTAGTGTCTCAATTGAATTTAAGCGTGCTACTAGATAGGCAACTAGATCTTACCATTTTAATGTTAAACTAGCTAGATATCAGTTCTATTCTAATAGTTTCTTTTCCCACACTCCTCACCTGTGAAACTCCATCCTGATTTCTTGTTTTCCTGCCACTTACAATCTTCAAAACTTTAAATGTAACATCAATCATCATCTTGTGTCTTCCTGAATCTTGTTCTTCTGTTGTCCTTTCTTCTCACTTCTCTTAACTAAAGTTTTCTCATTTTCTTTCACCCCCTGTAACCCCTGCAGCCTAGTGACATTGTGTTGTAGAGCAGCTGACACACTTCCAGCACTCTCAAAGATGGAATAGTCTGTAGTCTGAAAGATTAATAGCAGTCAGGTGTTTGGAGTGTCATTGATGATTATAATCAGACTGTTCTCTCTGCAGCTCTAACAACTTTACCTCTCCTCTCATTCTAATTATTATTGTTCTGTCTTGTTTGTACTTAATATCCATTAGTACGGATATTGTGCTGTATATTCTTCAACACACATCATCTGGTATCGTATTGCCACCTCAGTGATACAACACATTGTCACCTTTTTGGAGTGAAAGTGGGGGGAGAATAAAAGGTAAGAATCTCATATTTTAGAAAGATTTTCTTTCTTTCTTTTTTTTTTTTTTTTTTTTTTTTTACTAAATATTCAACCAATACAAAGTCCAAATTTTCACCTAATACAAGAAATCACTCAAAGTAGAGAGCTACTGAGAAAGATTGTTATATGATGATTTTCTAAGTGTAGCTTAGATGGCCGAAAGCATGAAAAAACTAAGCGAGGATCAAATTCACTTCTTGGTTGTAATTGATTTACTGAGACTGAGACACACTTGCTAACCATTACACCATATTGAAGTACCTAAAGAAATTGTTATATAGACCTAAAAGGAAAAGTAAGCACATATTATGTGTATATATTGGATAGATAATGGTTGACTCAAGATTTGAAGAGGTTAAGATTGGGGAAGCTTCCTTTCAGGAGTCTGTTCTACAAAGTAACAGTTCTGGAACAGAAGCTATTTGAGTAGAACTTCTTCCTTATATTTGGAAAATACAGTTGAGTAGTGAGAGGCTAACAAAGTTGTGTCTGTGAGATATGGGTTGTCGGGTAGGAAATACTTCATCGCCCACAAGACTGCATAAACACTTTTGGATTATTAAGGCTGGAAAGCTATAATTAGGTAACTAGTCAAGATATTCCTTGAATTCATTGTGATCAAAAAAAAATTTATAATTTTATGAATAAAGGAAGAATTTAGATAACTGAAACAAGTATACGGGTTTTACAATGTATTGTCACATGAATGCAAGAGATCTCTAAAAAAAATCTTATTATCTCAGCACCCTACTCCCAACATCCTACAGTAGTGGGGGGCATAAAATGTTGTTTTAAAGTGAGGTTGATCATACCACACATACTTTAAAACTTGATTAGTGTTGACCTGGCAAATGTAAGAAGACCTCCCAAATCTTCATTCCCAATGCTTTGTTATCAGGTGGGAAATAATTAAGAACCCATAAAGCTGTTGAAAAAATTTTGAACTCTGGAGGGGATGAAATTGGGTGGGTAACTCAAGCCCAGATACTCCTTTTTAGGTCTGATTTGGCTCTTGTAAAAATAAAGCTCAGCAGAAGAGTCAGGTACTTTCTAGTGTGGTACAGGGAACCAACCATTTTTCCAGCATCTTTAGCAATGGTTCATATATATGAGTTGACGTCTGGAGTGAGCTTCATTCCCAATAGATGTTCAAGGCAAGGAGCCTCATTGAGAACATAATTGTTCAGGAACAACTGTCATTGTTGGCAGAACTGGTTGCTAAGTATTAGGGTGCTCATTGATATTTCTTTCTGTGTATAATGAGCTCGATGTTGGATATGAAGAGACATCTGCAGTCGCTACATGGTAAGGTAGCAGGATTTGGGGAATGGAGATCTTTAGCTTTTCTTTAGACTCTCTTTATCTATTTTATTTGTCTTCTGATATTTTTTAAGTATTAGGAGGCTCGACATATTCTTTCTGTTGATGGGCCCCCTAATACTCTTTCTGTGTATAAGGAGTCCTATGTTGGATCTGAAGAGACATTGGCAGTCACTGCATGGGAAGTTAGCTGGATTTGAGGGATGGAGATCTTTTCTTTAGACTCTCTTCATCTCTTTTGTCTTCTGATATTTTTGAAAGATGTAGTTGTTTTTTCCTGGATTGCTTCTCTCCAATTTGTTTTTTCTGCAGCTTTTTCCTCCCAATTAACTGGATTAAATTCTGTCCTCAGTTCTTAAGCTGATTCTTGAATGAACAATGTTTTGTCTGCAGGAAAAAACTTGTAGGGTAGAAAATAGTTCATCATGCACAAGGCTATGTAAATGTTCTTGAAGTCTGTCAAAGCTGCAAAGTAGGAATTGGGCAACTCAAGATATAGCAGTAGTCCTCTATTTTTTGGTCTGATCTGACTTTTGTACAAATGGAGCATTTTAGGTGGAGTCAGGAACTTTCTGGAGCGGTACAAGGAACCAATTATTTTTCCAATATCTTTAGCAATGGTTCATATATATAAGTTTCATTTAAGGTCTGGAATGAGCTTTAATTCTAGGTGTTCAAGACAGTTATTCATCCTGACTGGAACAATCAATGATGGCTAGGTCTTATTTAGAGGATTTAAAATGATTACATTGTTACTTATTTTAGTGTACATTTTACTCACAATCATCGGTATGTGACACATACAATAGCTAGTGTATTATTTAAACAAATTATTTTTAAATAATCAACAGGATGCATGGTGTAGTGGTTAGCAAGCTTGTCTCACTAGAATCATCACAACTGAGTAGTGAGTTTGATTCTCATTGGGTACCCCATACTTTTGGCCTTGTGCCACATCTAAGCAGCATGTAGAAAATCAACTGTCACTTATATTTTATAGATTATGCAAAAGTGTTTGATAAAATATATCACAAAGAACTATTTGAACTGCTAGGTAAGCTTGATTTATTTGGAAAGGATATTAGAATAATTCAGAACTTATACTAGGAAGAAGCTACCTGAATGTAGATAGAAAATAAATTCAGTAAATACACAATGGGCATAAGACAAGGATGTGGCTTCTCACCAGACTTATTTAATCTAAACAGTGAGGCAATTCTGAGAGAATTAGAAGTCCTACCAGGATGTGCCTTGTAGTGCAGTGATATTGGCTTGGAACAAGAAATCGTAAAGCTGAGTTCGAATTCCACTTGAATTTGTTGCATTCACTTACACACAAATATCCTTAGATATTAATCTGTTACTTCTCCCTCCAGCTATGAGTTAAATAGCAGAACAGATTGGGTTCTGTAGCCTTGGTTGACAACCAGTCTACCACAAAAAGTAAGCACAACCTACTGCTAGTAAATCTTCTTCCCAGTCTGTCATGTCTCTTTTGAGACATGATCACCCAAGCATGTATCAGGTATGGCACTTAACTGACTGGACTATCTAATCAGGATTCAGAATTGGTGGCCACAATCTTAACGACATTAGATGTGCAGATGACACAGTGTTGATAGAAAAGGAAACTACAGGAACTCCTACAGAAGGTAGTAAAAGAAAAGCAAGAAGAAAGGACTATACATCAATTGTAAGAAGATAATATATAGTTGTCAGCAAAAGAAACTGCCCAACATGTAACACATTAGAGATACCAAAATTAAACAAGTATGAAAATTTAAATGTATAGGAAGTGTTTGAACAGAGGATTGAAAATATGTAACTGAAATCTGAAGGCACATTTGGATAACAAAAGAAGCCTTTTAAAAACTAAGCAAAGTATATAGAAAAGGAAAATTTCTTTAGAAGCAAAGAACAGAGTACTGAACTGTGATGTAGCATTTGTTCTCCTATATGACAGTGAATGTTGGACAATCTCCTCCCAGAGGAAAAAGAGACTTGATGCTGATGATGAGGATATCAAGGGTTGAACATGTAAGCAATGACAAAATTTTAGGGAAAACAGAAAAAGTAGGACATTTACACAAGAAAACAGAAAAAAATAGTTGAAATTTCTAGGGCACATAATGAGGAGAGAGGCCTCGGAAAATTTGATACTCACAGGACATATTGAAGGCAAGATCAAAAAGAGGATAGTAGCATATAACCAACTTGACAAGCTTGTGTAAATGATTGGGAGAACAGGGATTTAAGGAGATAGAAAGAGACAAACTTTACTAAGAGCTACAAAGGACTGGAAGTTGTAGAGAGCCATGGTTGTCTATGACCTAATGTGATATTCTATATAGAAGCAGCAGCAGAGAAGTAATCATTTTAAACATTTGAAAAACATGATGCATAATTTGTTGCATATATTATATGCTCACACACACAAGCATGTATAAAACTGTTGATTCCAATTAGCATAAAAATGTCTACATATTTTAGATATTGTCTACTGCTCTCACCCTCACTTCTTCACGATTCCTCAGGCTTGGTCCCAAGTGCAACAAAAAAAGACAGAGGACTAATCGTGTACTAGATTGTTGGAAAGGTTTCATCAGTTTACGGTCAAAATGGCTAGATGTAACAGTAAGTTCTATACTAACAGTTTCTTTTCTTGTTCTTCTTGTTTGTGAAACTCTCTTTCAGCTTCTTCCTTTCTACTGAACCTTGATCTTCCAAAATTTAAATACAATGTCAACCGTTATCTTCTATCTTTTTAATTCTTCTTTTATTGTTCTCTCTCCTTAATTATGTTTTCTTCTTCTCATATTATTATAAGTCATATGCTAACTGTTTCTTCTCTCAATTGTGAAACTCTCTTCTGGCTTCTTGCTTTGCTGTCAGTTTTGATCTTCAAATATTTGTACGCAGTGTTATTTGCTGTTTTCTTAATTCTTGTTATTTTATCGTTCACTCTCCTTAACAGTAGTTTTTTCTCATATTCACTAACACTCAGTAACCCCTTGTGTTCTAGTAGCTTTATTGCCTTGCCTGGGTGGAAATGATTACAAAAAGATCATATAAAATTTCTTAAAAAATGTCTACAAAAGTCCCAGTATAGAATTTCATGAAATAAAAAAAAATGAGAAAATATATATTTGAGCTTTTATATTTGATTAAATAGAAAATAAAGTTTTAATGTTTTTGCATTTTATTTTATGCAATTATTTTTAGTTTTTTTTTTTGTTTTTTGTTTTTTTCACCCCTTATGTCTTCTGTATTTTTTTCTCCTGAAAACCAGTTTTTACATTATGTCTTCCCATCCTGAATGTGCTGAACGTGTAGCCATCATTCTTGTTGTTGTTAATAGTCTGATTTAAGTGAAATTGTAGAGTGGAGACAGACAGAATATAACAAGGAATCTTTATATTTTTTAATTCATCATAACAATGTCATAACCCTTCATTGTCTGATCATCCACACTAGACAAGCCTGGTAGCTATGAATGATAGGTGGACATTCCCTGAAGTGATCCACTGTTACTTTTTAAACAACTGCCAATCACCTTACGACTTGTAGAACAAGAAGTTAACAAAAGAAAACTTCAGATAAAAACTTCTTTTATATACTGTGTTCCTTCTGGACATTTGTGATCATGGTTCTCCACAACTTCCTGTTCTTTGTAGATCTTAATAAATTTTCCCTTTTTGCTATCTCTCCTAATTTATTTACAGCAGCAGATTAGGTACGTTATTCATTTCTTTCCTGTATCCCTCTTTCCTTCAACATGTCCTGTGAATGTTAAATTTTCCCAGCCCTCTTTTCTAACTAAATGCTCTAGAAATTTCAACTATTTTTTCTGATTCTAAGTTTTTTTTTATTTCCCTGATACTTTTCATTACTCACATCTTCAGCTTATGGTATTCTCAGCATCCTTCTGTAGAACCACATTTCTGCTGCCTCAAGTCTCTTCTTCATCTGTGATGAGATTGTCCTGCTTTTAAAAAGTTTATTTCACTGTTGTTTCAAAAGGGGCTTGAGTTTTTATTCATTAGGCTTTTAAAAATGACGTATGTCAAATGACAGCTTCTGTTCACCATGCTCTGTTGTAAACGATATCTAAAGTTTTTCATCACTCAAAGAGTAATTTCTGGCAGCATTTCTACTACTTTAATCCTTCAATGGTTGGTCTTCGATGTTTGTAGACCTCAACTTTCAAGTAACCTCAGAGAAAATAATTGCGGTTGGTGAGATCGGGTGAGTTTGCAGACCATTCAGTGTCACTGCATAAGGAAATCAAATATCCTGGAAACATCTCTCTCAAAGCTTCCATGGATCTCCTCACCATGTGTGCGATGGTTCCATCTTGATGAAACCACACATCCAAACTCTGAAGGTCTCTGTTTGGGTTCTAAAAGTCTTCAACATCTTCACATACCAGTCAGATGTTACTGGAACTGAGTGGTTTCCCTCCTCAAAAAAGTAAGGTTCTTTTTTTTCCTCTTTCTTTTTTAGTCTCATTTCCAAAGGTAGCACTTGCAGTGGAAGAAAAATGAGACATTGCGTTCCCTCACACTTTCTTCACTAATTCTTTGAACAGTAACTTGTAGAATAAGTGAACTTGTCTGTACTTCTGAAATGAGGTAGTTTACATTATTTACATTGTTCAGACTGTTGCCCTCCTCTTTATTCCCTCATGTTTTTCTCATCTTTATTCACTCATATATATATATATTGTCATCCGCAGACAGATCTGTTTCGCCGTATCACAGCTCATCAGTACAGTTAGACTCCGATTGCGTTGTGGTGCTTGGATATCAGCGCGGAAACGAGAAATCGGGGAGCCAAGTTCAAATTCCAGCTGAATTCGTTGCCTTCACTTATGCGCAAATACCCTTGGGAAAGGTATTAATCCATCTATTCCTTCCAGTTATGGGTTAAATAGCAGGACAGATTGGGTTCTATAGCCTTGGTCGACAACCAGTCTACTGCAGAAAGCAATGGCAACCTACTGCGGGATAATCTTCTGCCAAGTCAGTCATGTCTCTTTTGAGACATGATCGCCCAAGCGTGTATCACGTATGGCACTTAACTGACTGACTATTCACTCATATTCAGATGTTTTGGCTGTTGTACTCTCCAGCCTTCTTCACATGCCTAGAATTTCAAACTAAACCCCTTATTTCAATCAATGGAGTATATCATTTTCATTCCCTGTGCCATGTCACATCTAGATGTTATGTAGTTATCTCCCTTTAACTCAACTCTCTAAATTCTTTGTTCACCTGTAGCCAGGTACTGAACTCTCAACAATTTGGATCAAGTCACTGGATTTAACCAATATTTTTATCCACTGGTCCATGTATCTTTGGGGATATGAATTTTTGGGACTTATAAACCTTATGTCTCAACAATCATTTTTTACCAGAACTCATATTGCAATCTTTTTTTTTTTTTTTTTGCTAATGAATTACTCTAGCACTCTGTATTTTACTGGTTCCTATATTGTATTCATCTCTATGCTTGACCAGCTGATTTCATGCAACATCGTGAATATGGCAATAAAGATGGGGACAACAGTTTGAACAGTGTAAATAATGGAATAATAGAAATTTATCAATTTAAAACTTTCAAACAATCAGTAAACCAAAAAATACTTAAGTCTAAACACTACTTTTATAAGTATAAAAAATAAAAAGAAATATTGGTTTAAAGAACTCCTGGAAGACCTAAAAATATATCAGCCAAAATTTGTTGATAAAATAGCAGATCAGTCAGTCAGTTAAGTGCCATAAGTGATACATGCGGCAATCATGTCTCTTTTGATCCATGACTAAGAATATTTTCCCACAATAGGTTGCCATTTTTTTCTGCAATAGACTAATTGCCAACAAAGGCTATCGAACCCAAATTGTCCTGCTATTAATTTCATAGCTAGAGGGAGAAGAGATGAATTAATACCATTCACACGGATATTTGTGCATAAGTGAATGCAACAAATTTAACTGGAATTTGAACTTGGCTCTCTGATTTCTCATTCCAAGCCGATATCCATGACACTACAATGCATGTCCAAAACATTAGAAACTAGTATGAATAATTGATGGTATGGCAGGTTTATCAAGGGTATAAAGTAATATCAAACTCTCAATGTGTTAAGATCTTACAAAGACAGAGAGAAACTCTAGGTCATGAAAGGAAAGTGGAAAAGCGACACTTTTAACTGACGGAAAAAAAACAAAAGAAAACAACATCAACAGACAACAAGCTGAATACAATGTTTTTAGTTAACAAACTAAATTTATTTAAGCAAATAATAATAAGCCAAAAATTTGAGAACTTTTTTCAGTGTATTCGTAGAATGATGAATGTAAAATTTTCAAGGTGTTTATAGCAAGTAAAGGAGATAAGAAGTTGTTAAGTGTCTGTATTCAATTCTTCCATCTTATTTTCATGTCTGGGTCCACAGCTTCACAGAGCCATATGATGATGTCTGATCCAAGCAAAGGTACACAATCAAAGGAAAGAGGGAGAGTCTTGTTTTGGAATTCTGGGATTGGTGTTAGCTGATGCCTACTTTTTTTTTTTTTTTTTTTTTTTTTGCATATAGGAAAAGGATTTATTTTTTTTTAAATACCACAATAGAGTAATGACAGTTTCAGACAATATGAAAGAAAAAGACATTATTCAAACTGTTTATATTGTTCAGACTATTGTCCTTATCTTTACTATCATGCTTGTGACATTTTGGCCATTGTACGCTTCAGCCTTCCTCAGGTTCTAGGAATTTTGAAGCAAACCCTTTAGTTTGATCACTAGGGTATACCATTTTCATTCCATGTGCAATACCACTTCTGATAGCCATGTAGTTATCTCCCTTTTAGCTTAACTTTTTAAGTTATTTGTTCACCACTGCTGGTATTGAACTCACAACACTTTGTGTCAAGTCACTGGAACTAACTAATGTCTATTATTCACTAAGGACACATGGCCCAGTGGAGATGAGGACAATAGTCCAAACAATGTAAATTGTGTAAATACTACCTCATCTCAGAAGTATCGACAGATACGTTATTCACAATTTAGTGATAAATAAAGATAAGAATCTGAAATAATTCCTTTTTCTCTTCTTAATTTTCTTGACTTCTATTTATGCATAAACAAGTTCATGGTTACCAAAAAAAAAAAATGTGAGGGATTTCAACTGTTTTCATCCTAACATTTGACATGAAAGATTCTACTAAAATCTAAAATAAGCATTCAATCATCTGACTTCATTATACTATGCTGTCTTCTTTTGATGTATGCTTCATCCACTGGTTTTAATTTTCCTTTTATTCTTCTCAAAACAAAAACAATCTCCCAAAATCAAAGAAATAAGTGCAAAAAACATGTTAATGAAAGAAAAAATATATTTGTAAAGCTTTTTTTGCTAATTTCTGTTCGAGATGACATTAAAAAATTCATAGTGTGCCATACCCAATTTATTTTAATAGCTGTCTGCTAAATTCTGATATGGGAGAGCATAACTGCTAAAATTAATCTTGGCACTAGATTCTAAATGAATTCTTTCAATCAACAAAATAAATAAAAACACATTGGTAGTTCTGCTTTTAATTCTGATTTGGTTGATGTTATGTTTAATTTTTTAAAATAGTCATTAACTTCAGGTTAGAATTTTAGTCATTAATTTTTTTTAGTTTTACTGTTAATTGAAAAATGTATGCTAATGTCTAGGTATGACTTGAAAGTTTCTGTTTTTTAAAGCAATTTACTATTTGAGTTGTTATTGGTGAATGGAATCTTAACATGCACATGATACTGAGTTCATGGAAGATGCAGAAAGAAAACTTAGTCCTGCATCTGATGATAAACTGCATGTAGTAGAAAGACCTGATCAGGAAGTTAGAGCTTTTGAGGAGTGTGGAACAATCTCTTAATTGTTGTTCCCAGGTCCACCCTGACCTGGAGTAGTAGCATCTGTTAGAATTGCAGCTATGAGTAAATAGTGATCCCCCCACCACCACCACCAAAAAAATGAAATAAAATACTATGAAAGTATAAATATACATTTTTGTAGTAATTTGATCCCAATATATTTTATCTGTAGCTGAAGTCATGCAATTGCACTCAAAACATTTAGATTTTGACATTAAATAGCCCATAGGTGTTGATATGCCACTAAACAAAATCAACCAAACAATCAACATGAAAGAACTTTCATAACATTAATCCATATAATATCCTACAATTTTTTAAAGAAATCAATCTGTATCCCAAAATATAACTTTAGCAAAAATACAGAAAAAACACATATATCACCACCTGTAGTAATCATGTCCACACAAACATGTACATACAGAAAAGCAGAGTATCTTCTACCATGTACTCTTATGAAAGCAGAATAACATATATCATTTTTATTACTCCAAAGCTCCCAAGAAAATCTAATTTCAGTATTAAATGACCCATAGAGTTGATTTGCCATGAAACAAACAAACAGAAAGAAAACTACAGGAACTTGTAGATAATGTACTAAAGAAAAGTCTGAAGGAAGGACTAAATATCAGTTGTAAGAAAACTGAATGTATGGTTGTCAGTAAGAGAAAAAGTTCAAATTGCAATCCCTGAATTGAAGTTGTCAGAATGAAGCAAGTAGAAAAATGTATTTATCTGGGAATTGTTACAATGGAAGAGTGAAAATATGACAAAGAAGGCTGAATGTGCATTGAAATAGCAAAAGTGCTTTCCAAAAACTAAGCAAAGTATTAAGAAGTAGGAAAATTTCATGAGAAACAAAGAAAACTGAACAGCATCCGATATAACAGTGAAGTTTGGACAATTTCTCTAAAAGTGACAGAGAAACAGTGAGTAAAAATTGATAACAGATCATAGACAGCAAAGGATAATAAAGAGGCAAGCATTGCTCGAAGCTACAAAGGATAATCACCCACATCCTGAATGGACATCACACATAAAAGAAGGGGTTTTAATTATTTGTAACTAGCAGTATAGCCCGGCATTGCTCGGCTGTAATGAAAGCTTTAAAACTAATCCATGGTCCTGGAGCTCAGACTCTGCCTAAAGAATATTTGTGTGAGAATTGAATAAAAATTGTGGATTTGTATAAAGTTTAGTGAGAATTGAATAAAAATTGTGGATTTGTATAAAGTTTAGTGAGAATCGAATAAAAATTGTGGATTTGTATAAAGTTTAGTGAGAATCGAATAAAAATTGTGGATTTGTATAAAGAACATACAGACAGATAAACAGACACACACACAAACATCTTGCCCTTTATATATATATATATTATCGATTTTCTGCACTATTGTATGAACTGCAACCTTGAAACTTCTGAATATCGTTTCTTATGTCTTTGTCTATAAGTGTCTCAAATTTGATTAAAATCGGACCACTCCTTCTAGAACCCGATTTTTTCGATTATCGATTTTTGATATTTATCGGGGGTACCTCAACACAAAACCTGGCTAAGAACATCCGCAGGCGCTTATAGTACAACTGTGTAAATTTTCAAGAAAATCAGTTCAGCCGTTATGGAGTCTATAGGTAATGGATACACACACACACACACATACACACAAAGTTCCATTTATAAATAAGTTTAGATTCTGGTGAAAGTTTTCATTTAAAGTTCAATTTTTAATATGAAATCAGTCAATGCTTTTTTATTTATTTATTTTTATCACATTCAGCCCAAGCAAGGCAGTAAAACCACTAAGACACAAGGTGTTACTCAGTGTGTATTAGAAAACAGAAATATTACTAAGGAGTGGGAACAAAAGAAGAGTAATCAGGAGGACAGTAAATAGTGATTGACATTACATTTATATTATTGAAGATTAAAATTGACTGGAAAGATTTAAGATTTCTGGTCATAGATACTATCCACTGTTAATGCTGTCAAAAATTTTCATGAAGATAGTTTTGTAATATGAGAGCAGTCAAGCATTGACTAGTAATGGAACTGAAATCTCATTGTTGCAAGGTTGCATTAACCAAATATGATGGCAGAAGTAGTAGAAATAGATTTTCTATATTCCACTCCAAGTTCAGAAGAGAAAATATAAATCAATTGCTAAGCATGCTAACCCCAATGGCTTCACCTTAATTTATTTTCACTTGCAAGACTGACCATTACTTATATTCTTCATCCAACCATTTTCTCTCGAACAAAGAAACAAGCTTATTTAACTTTGGGAATACAATACAGACTTGAGATCATTTTGGAGGGTTTTACTAGACTTTACCAAGCAGCAAATAGTTTTTTGAATGTAACTAATTCAACCTCCTAAATCCCAAGACATCTGATATTCACAATTTCTAGTAATTGTGAGTTCAATCCAGGACAAAAAATAACTAATCAGTGATGGTGGTTGGTCAATCATATCTTAGTATGCTTGTCTACTAGGCCAGATATCCAATCCCTGTTGCTGATGCCTGCCCAAGCACATTTGCATTTGTTCAACACCTACAGAGCTAACCTGTGGTTTATACTGCAACTATGCTGAGCAAACTTTAGTTACAGTTTCTGGGATAGAGTGCATTATCTAGTGTGATCAATAGTCTGAATAGGACCAGTATGCTCAAACCCTTGGTCATGATGACTTGTGACTTTGTGCTTGTGCACAACCACTAATGGGTCTCAAATAGTTCCATCTATCCAATTTCACTCACAAGGCTTGGGTCAAACTGTGGACTGGTTTTCAGGCATTTTCCAAATGTGCTACAAGCTGGGATCGCCTCTGTTGATAACATCAAAAAGTCACTTTCCTGATTAATTGACTATGATGAGATTCGAACTCAGGTCTCATGGTCAAAAAGTGAACATTCTAACCACTTGGTCACTTAGTACTAAATGAAAAAAGACAAGACATCACCAGACATGAACATCAAAATGAGAACAATTCTACTTTATAAATTTAAGAAAGGTTCAGTTCAAAGTTCCTTGATGTTGGAAAATAATTCAGCAAGCATGTAAATTCTTTTAAACTCTATCAAGGCTGATCAGTAAAGATTGTGCAGCTCCAGTCAAGATATGACAACAATACACTATTTTTGGTTGCTTTGACTTTATAATGATAGAGCATGGCTAGTGGAGTCTCGTATTTTCTGGAGTGGTATTGTAGGAATCCTTCCACTCTGTTTTTCTTGGAATATCAAAATTCGGAGTGTCGGTATAAAAGAATACAATACAATAATATAAGATATCATTTAGAGACTGCTTGTAATTCATCCATTTAGAATAATCACACAATTTCTATCGAAAGAATAAAATTCAGCAGAAAAAGACAACGTAGTTTCAACAAATAAACATTGATTTATAACGACAAGAATACAAGCAGTTGATTATAGACTACGAAGCAATGTTTTGTTTTGTTTTTTTGTTTCGGTTAATAAAGTTCTGAAATAGATTGTATTTGTGTACTTATGTGAGGAACTCTGGAATGTTGTTATATGTGTGTTTGTGTGAAAGTCAACATGTATGTGCATGCATGATTCACAATAAAGGGGATACAAGAGATAGAATTTGTTTCCTACAGTGGACTCTGTTAATGGTCTCTTTGAAATTCATCAGAGTTGGCATGAATGAGGTTGTGAAGATCATAAATGAGTGTGACGTGGGCGGACCTCAGTGATGGCTGGCTGTGCATATATGTTCTTTGAGGCTGGATTTTGTGTGTTTTTATTTTCATAAGAAAATCGGATCCAGAATTAAATTAATTATTTATTTCTAATTGGCCCTCGTAAGTCATGTGGTATGTCTTCTACTATAAATCATGGTGACTAATAAATCCTTTCTGATTTGTATTCTATCGTTTTATTGGTGTGTTTTAAGCACTTTGAATGTGATTGGTTTATAAATATTGTATTTGATATTTTAGTGGATGCAACAGTATAATTAGCTGGAAATATTTTTAACATGTTCCACAAAATAAGACAGTGCAACACCATTTACATGTTGATAGCTGAGTATATATTAATCTACAATGATGGTTGTGTGGATGTCATGTGTATATCTCATGACATCTGTGTGTATGTTTAATTTTTTAAATTACTTTAAATGTCAACTAAAAATAAGGCATAACATGCTGAATGTTGGAAGTAAACTGTGTAATTTTAGATTACTAGATTTTTTTTGCAATCACTGATGCGTGTTAAAATCTTCACAGTATTTAGTATTGATGAAGTTATTGCAAACATTTTTTGTCGAGATTTACAAACTCTACATTTTGTTCAATTTCACAAACAAATGATGAAATTTTAAAAAGCTGATTTGTTTGGTTTAATAATTTCTTTAATTTAATTTTATAGGATCTCAGGGTAAACAGTATTTTTCTAAGAAAATTAATTTTTTTCCTTCCGAACAGTGAAGAATAAATCATTAAATTGTTTTTAAAATAGTGGGAATATTTTGTATGTTAGATAAAACTTTTAATTTTTCCAAACTCACCCTAGTAATTTTTTATGCACCCTAGTAAAACCAACTTTACATTGTACCCCTGTTTGCACTTTTCAAAATTTGGTTTTGATTAGTCAATGTATGGTTATTTTAGAAAGCATGACAGATGGATAAAAGGGTGCATTTGAATAGTAACTTCATTTTTGTTGTTTTGTTGTTTGCAATTTGACATTTCACTTGATAAACTCAGAAGAAACAAGGATAAAAGTTTAAGGCTTGATGGCGTTTTTAATCACTAAAAAGAATTCAGAACTCTGGTTGTCTTTGTTTTTTGCAATTTAAATAACAGACAAGTAAAGACAAGTTGTTCTGAGGCGTTTATTTCTTGTTTCTAGTGTCCTTCCAAAGGAATTTTAGAACTCATGACCAACAAAATGTCTTCTGTAATTTTTTTAGAAAAGTCATGATTCATAGAGTTGTTTTGAGAACAAATCTCATTTAGTAATTTTTGTTTCTTTAAAATTCCTTCTCAAATTATAAAATCATCCTGGGTATGACAATAAACTACATCTGGCAGCAAGGCCTCTGATTAGATGCTTTTGAGGAGCAAGGAACCATCTCTTAATTGCTGTTGTTCCCAGGTTCATCCAAATCTGGAGTGGTAACTCCTGTTAGGATCCCAACTATGGGCAAATAGTGATCCCCTCTAAACAGGAGTCAAAATACTCTGAAATTATAAAAATACATTTTTGTAGTGAAAATTTCCAGCAATAGATTTTAATAGGAACAAAAGTTATCAAAGCTCCCAAGAAGATTAAATGACCCATAAGGAGTTTATATGCCATTAAACAAACCAAACTAATTATATAAGGAGGCAGTATGGTTCTATGTGCTATTCAGATAATTAACCACATCTTTCTCTTGCTTTAAGTCAGTCATTTCTGTGAACATCTTCAAGTGTACAATTTATTAGAAAAGATAGTTATGCTAATTTTTTTCTCAACAGTACAAACAGAAAATAATCGTCTTCCAAGAAAGATAATTTTTCATTTCTCTTTTTCATATTGAAATTGCCCATTGGTTAGATTAGCATTGAAAAAAAAAATTATTATTCAGTCAACAAAAGACAGGTAACCTGTGAGAATTGAGAAAATTACAAGAACAATTGCAATCACTGTTGTGCTTTCCTGTTTTTGGGGGGTATCTTTTTAATCAATTCACCCCATGCAAGTCGATAACATCACTAAGATGCAAGGTGTTACTGGAAGTGAAATAGAATGAAAAAGACTTTAGAAAGAACTGAAAATCAAATCCTAAACAGGAAACAAGGGATAAGCCTCTACTCCTGTTCAAATGATCAGGGAGAAGTGGAAACTGGATGATAGGTGAACCCATCTATTCCTATTGAAAAACATAAATAGTAAATAAAATTTCAGAGTTTAGGCAAAATTGTTAGAAGTATAAAGTAGGCTTTACAAGAGACTGGAAATCCAATCCTAAACAGGAAACAAAGGATAAATCTCTACTCCTGTTCAAAACACCGAGAGGAGTTTTGTAAGTAAAATGATGCATTAAAATAAGAAACCAACTAATTGTTTTAAGTTCTCTAAATAGGTGTCCTTTAACATTGTATATATAATAGCATTATTCTTTCAGTAATGCTTGCATGAGTTCCTGACTATCAACCATCTCTTACATGCATTTCTAAAATAAAATCATTAGCTGTGCATTTATATTGTACATATAATAATCCTATTCTATCAGTAATTCCTGACCATTTCAGTACAGTTCTATTTTACAGACATTCAGAGTGTCTGAAATAAGGGATTAAGCCTCTACTCTTGTTCAAAAGAAATATCAAGGAGACATGTAAACCAGCTGATAGGCAAACCTGTCTACTTATTGAGGAGAAGAAAAAATAAACGAATAAAATAATTAATAAAACTTTAGGCAGAGACATTAGAAATGTAGAGTTGAAGTAGTCTTTAGAAAGAACCAGAAACCCAATCCTAAACAGGGAACAAGGGATAAAGCTCTACTCAGATTCACCTATTGCCAGTTTTTTTAATATACCTACTCCTACAATTAAAGAATGTTTGTCTATGATTCTTCACCAGTTGGCCATTATTTAAATTGTTTTCACATAACGGAAGATTTATTTTCTCTTAATGTGCTATCCAGATGCATTAGACAATGTAATAGATACCATTTCCTTTTTATCTCTTTATTTGAATACCTTATCCTCATTTTTTTATTTTCCGAAATCAAATATTTTCATTGCACATTAGATTCTATTTGGCCAGCATTCAAACCAACATCAATTGTTTTCTTGCATTAACATCTTCATCTTTTGTTTTTTCACACTTTTACCAGCAAACTTGACAGTCATTATCGGATAATTTCTTTCATCATCATAAATTGATTACCGATCTCTCTTGAGTATTACCATCTCAAGAACCAATGCAAAGGAGTTTAATGCACACTATGTGACCTGTGAATCTGACCTTTTATAATATTGAAATTATCCTACAAATATCTGTTAAGAGTTTGTTTTTTGTTGTTTTGTTTTTTTTGGTGGGAGAGGTGGTGATTTATTAAAATGTGTCTGAGTTCTTAGAATGGCTTCTGTTAATTTTATACAAAAGTTCCCTGCATTTTTTTTATCTAGTAGTAAGAAAAATATCTTAGAAGTATCTTTGCCATTTATTTAGCTTTTTGTTGCTTCTATGTGCCAATGTTTTAAGAACCATTTACAAGAAATGGCTATTTACCTTATTTTGTTAAAAATGGTGCACATTTAACCTGGGATCAAGTGTAGAGACAGTTAAGAAAAATTAATGAAGCTTATGTTAATGTTGTAGTATGTGCAAGCATGTGTCAAGAATGATTTATGTTATTTAAAATTGGGGATTTTGAGCTACAGTACAAAAAAATATCCTGGAAAACATTAGAATATAAAAAAATGATGAACTGGAGAAAGTTTTGAAGGAAGTTGCTGTGCAAACATGAATTTTCAGAAAGATTAAGACCATTGCAGTGAAATCTTTCTTGTCAACAGTTCAAAGTGTCTGATAATTTAAAGAATATATGGGATTTAAAATAGAAGCCTTTTTTTAAGAATGAAATGCACAATTTAGTTGATATCTAATAATGAAAAGTAATGATAATGTGTAATAAATAAAAGTGTTAATGAAAAGTAATAATTTCATTCATAATCTATACTATTTACTCATGTTTAATCTGGGATCAAGTTAGATGACAGCTATGCAATTGAAGCAATGAAGCTGATATCAATAGTGCAGTAGATGAAAGCACATGTTGGAAATGGTTTGTGGAATTTAAAAATGTGGATTTTTGAACTGATAAAAAAAAAAATTCCTGAGTGACACCAGAATATAAAAGCTGATGTACTGGAAGGAATCTGCAACACAAACAACAAAAAAACTTCTAGAAAATTAAAGGCGAATCCATTAACACATTAAAAAACACATTAGAAAAGCGAAGAACTTTTGAAGGAAAATGCAGCACAAACATCTCGTGAACTTTCAGAAAAATGAATGTCAAAGCAGTCAACATGTTTGAATGACACATTGGAATAAAAAAAAATCTTTTTCTGGGTATGGAAATTGATCAATAATTTCTATAGCATGAAAATATTTGTCTTCATGTTACAAATCTGATGCAGTAAACAATCCTGATCTTAATTGAGAATTGCTTCCACATTTGGTTCCTTCTGCAAACCCATTTGCCTCAGGTCTATGTTTTAATCATGTCAGGAGTTTCAAAATGTTTAAAACATTGAAAAATTCTTTTTAAAAAAATCTCATTAAATTAAAACTGGAACAATTTTTTATGATGGAATACACACTTGGTTGAAAATATCCAAAGGCAATACAAAGCCTGGTGAAATGCAGTACTGACTAAATAATTATGCAATAAATTTTATGGGAGTGAAAAATACCAGAAACCAAGTAATAGTCACATTTTTGTTATTATTCAAATGCACAGATTGCAGTTGTTGAATTAATTTGAGCTAATGTGTTGTGATAAATAGCCACAATAAGATGGAATAAAACTAGTCATAAAATATTAATAGTAATAATGAAGAGTGTATAGAGTCAGAATGTTGTGATAAAAAGCAGCATCAAGATGCTGTAAAACTAGTAAGGGAATAGCAATAGTAAAAATGTTTCATCTAAATATTTTCCCAGTATATTTTAGGTTTACTGTTATTATTACATAATAGAACAAAGATGGTAGAGAGAATTGGAACGAATGGTTGCAGAATAAGAGATTTGTGTTCTATTACCATAATAACAACCAGGAAAGCACATTTTACTCACTCTCTAAATAAAGCAATGCATACATTTAGTCAAATGTAAAAAAAATAATCATTGCTAATGGCTAAAAGAATAGCCAAAAGCGCTCCAACATACAAAACATTCAAACAATTTCTACATAATTTATATCTAGAAAGGAATAAAAATACAAGAAAAGTTAAATAAAAAAAACCAACTTAATCACAGTACCTTGTCAGTTGTTTTCATGAAGCTTTGTGGTGCAATGGATATCTGCACAGAATGAGAAAATGGAGAACCCAGTTCAAATTCCAGTTGAATTTGTTGCATTCATTTATGTGCAAATACCCTTAGGAAATGAATGAATCTGTCTCTTTTCCCTCCATCTATGGGTTGAATAGCAGGACAAATAGCCTTGGTTGGCAACCTACTGCGAGAAAATCTTCTGCCTCGTCAGTCATGACTCAAAAGAGACATGATCACCCAAGCATGTGTCATATATAGCACTTAACTGACTGACTGATAAAAGAGTTATTGCTTCCCAAATATACACATATATATGTTATTATTACATTAGAATATGTAAAAAACTACAACAAAATTGTACATTTTGTTTCGACAATTGAAAGGACAATGTCTCATTAGGTAGTTAACAGTGAAGGTAATAAATGCTTTTATTTTAAAATTTCATTTTATGAAAACAACACTTTTATTTTTGGAAAAATTTTTGTACAAGATAAAAGGATTTAATAACAAAAAAAAAAAAAAAGAGAAAAGAAAGGAAATTAATTGGACCAACTCCAAGATGACAGTGAAGACAAAGCTGGCATTGTAGAACAGTGCTATACGGCAATGAGACATGGACAATGTACACCAGGAAAGGGAGGCATCTGAACACCTTCTACATAATAAGTATCCGCCATGTCCTGGGAATATCATGGAAAGACAAACTGCCCAACACTGAGGTCCTGTCTCGCACAGGTCTGCCCACAATATTCACTCTCCTTAAACAGTGCAGACTTTGCTGGCTAGGCCATGTCCACTTCATGTCAGACAGTCACATTGCAAAAGACCTCTTGCATAGAGAGCTAGCCTCTAAAAGAATACCCACTGGGTGACCACAACTGCAAAATCATGACATCATTAAACGTGACATGAAGACTGTGGGCAGCAACACAGTCATGAGAAAGCGTGGCAGTCAACTGGTCCAAGTGGAGAGGAACTCTGGCCAAACAACTCAAATCAAGGGAAGAGCAGCTGACACAAGCCAGCATGGAGAGGCAGGTTTGCAGAAAGCAAAGTGACAGCTCTAACAGAAACAGAACATAAATGCAGCATCTACAACAGGAACTGAATTGGCTTCTACAGTCACAGATGCCGATGCTCCAGCCAAGCAGAAAACTAAGGTGCTACCCATGATGAATCCTGACCAAAGGAGGCCTACGATATATATCTATATATATTTTTAATCCGAAATATTACACTAATATCATTCGTTTTTTTCTCTAGTTATTTACATATCTACCGTATTCGGTATGATTTTCGATTTCGTTAAAAGGCATTTTCCTTCATCCCTATGGAATGGTATCTTCCACATCGTAATTTATGTATTTATTTTAGTATATTTAATAAGTTTTTTTTTTTTTATCTAGTCATTTAGCTATTTTAACCATTCATCTTCAAATTAATATATATGAAAATCAATTTATTTTTATTTTTTCCGGATATTTACTGGAACCATTTACACGTTACCATCACTGGACATTTATTTATTTTTGGACGACCTTATTCTAGAAATTTTTCCTCTTCTCCTGTGCAACCAAAAACATCTTGCATTCCAATAACGTAGTAAAAAGAGATTAGGACACAGGCCGGGGCCTGATCAACCTTGGCTGGGTCAACCTGGGGAGAAGGTATGATGTTTTTAAAGGACCGAAACCGTCAATGAACAAGGGTAACATCAATGATGATGTGTCCTAACCGCATTTAAATGATGTATTTTTCAAATTCAAATATATATGTATATATATATATATGGTGATTGCTACCTATTACTCAGATTAGCATCGCCACCTCCTCACTCTTCATATCATTTGTAATGGCTTCCATATTTTTTAGTGTCCATGGCCCCTATGATAACTCTTGATGCTAGCATTTGATTTCATATGTATCAGAGCATATATGAGGGATAAGTTCTGTATCCTTGATTGGGTTGATTGGATCTGTATGCCCTACAATTCTCCTATGTGCCTCCTCAGTCCAGATGATGATTTGTAAACCTTGTTGCTAACAACACAGGTATTGATGATGAGGCAGGTTGGCATAATTAGCTTGCTTCTGGTTGCTACAATGACCTTCCAGATGGTTTATATAAACTTCCCTCAACAAGAGCATAAACTCACACACATCACATTTCCAAGACTGCAAATTAGTTGACAAATCAAACTGAGTGCCTCTTTTGAAATCAAGTTTGATTTTAGCATGCCTGAGACATTCATCCTCAAAGGTATTGCATCTCTCCCTTATAAAGTGCCTCCACTCTGTACGATTTAAAGTCAGTTCTTCCCAATGTTGCATATTCATGTGCAATGCATTCAAATTATTCTTCAAATTATCTTTTAACATTTCTATAGGTTTATGTTGTGGACACTTTCCTGTCTTCAATTTTCAATATATATTTTGAAAGTGATGGATTTTTATTTATTTGACAGATTTGATTACTTAAACTTGATTTTTTTCATATTTGAGTAAAACACTATTTTTATCTACAAGCCTGAATATTTGAGAAATTTTTAGATGGCCTGAAGACTCTGTGAAACAGGCTGTCACTACGAGGTATTGGCCTTTATGTCCACTTTTATATTTACATACTCCAGCCCGTATATTGAGCACTTTAATGCATAAATATACCATACCTTAAAGCAGGAGTTGGCAACTGATTTAACCCCGCGGGCCAGATCATGTTATAATGATAGGTCATGAGCCAGACAAAGGCCATTAATGAAAAATTAAGGAAAATTACATATGCAGACTCCTGTCAACCTAAATATTTAAAACCATAATGAAAATAAACATTGAAAAATCAGAAAAACAAAAGAAAATCTAAAATTAAAAAACACTTAACAAAAATTACTTTTCCTCAAGGAACGTCAACATACTTCAAAGTGAAAAAAATTAACCAAAGTGAAATTATGTCACTAAAAATTATTTTTTGTTTATATCCGGAAATAAAAAATTGCAATATATTTTATATTTTATGGGTTTTCTTTCAATTTTCAGGCAAATTACTAAAACAAAACAAAATCCTGAATTTATTTAATTTTGAATAAGTAAATACGAAGAGCACTGATTACATTCACTTGAATTTTATTTCGGTATTTAAAATTACTTTTTATGTTTATTTTTTTATTTTTTTACACAGAAATGGAGGTGAGTGAGTTTTGATCGTGTTTTTGCAGTCATAGTATTGAAATTCAGTTGGGTGGATCAGAGGAAGATAACAGCAGGTCTTTTGTTGAATTCAAAAACCTTGTCTCTCATGTTAAAAAGTCATTGGTAATCAAGCTTGTGGGCCGATCAAAATGCCTTCACAGGCGAGATCTGGCCTGTGGGCCATAGGTTGCCGACCCTTGCCTTAAAGTTATGTTTTTAATATCTATATATAAAAATACATATTATCCTACATTTTAGGCACAATTCTGAGTTTCATGCATTTTAGCAATAAAGGAACGCTAATAAATAATTAAAATCAAGAAAAGCCCAGTATAATATATTATGCACCTGAAGATTGCTAATATGCATGAAACTCCCAGTCATGCCTAAAACCTAGGATAATATATATATATATATATATATATATATATATATTTTTTTTTTTTTTTTTTTTGCTCTGTTATACAGCATTGAGTACTGTTCTATTCACACCTGATTAATACTTATATATTGATGTCTATCTAAGCTTATATATATATATATATATATATATATATATATACACAGTAATTTTTAGTAACACAGTTTTCCGGTTAAATTTGTTACCATAACTCACACCCCTGAGGATGATCTCGGAAAGAGGTTGAAAGTACTTGGGTACCTTGAGAAATGACTGAAGATAACATCTATCAACATTACAACTCATTTCTGACATATTTTGATTGTAATACATGAAAGATTACTCATGAGTATGAACGGATTTTATTAAAAATAAGCAAACATAATATCAGTGTGGATATAGTGTTGATAAGTTTCATGCAAAGAATTTGTCACTTTAACTGAGCATGTGCATGCTAACTTATCAGTTTCATGAGGAGACAGTTATGATGATCAGGGCTGGGTTTTGCTGTTGTCTCATTTTTTTCTTATTTATCTGGAGCTTCCTTGATTACTCATTCTATCCATGAAATTCTCAGTATCCTTCTGTAGGACTACATTTCTATTACTTCCAGTTGTTTCATCTGTGGAGAAATTGTTCAGCATTCATTGCCCTATAAGAAGATAGATATCATATAGCCATCCTTTCTTCATTTCTAATGATTTTTTTCTGCTTTTCCAACCTTTGTTTTGTTTTTGGAATGTCTCTTTCATGTGTCCAATATGTGTTCGATTTTTAGCATCATATCTCTAAATCCCTGTTTCGCCATCCATTTACACAGGCTTGTTAGGTATGTAACTTACTGCTTTGCTGTGCCTCACTTGCTTTCACTATGTCCTGTGAGTGTCAGATTCTCCAAGTCACCTTTTTTCAGAAGGTGACTACATATACTTAAATATGGCTCTTCCTGGAAGACATACTTTGAATTCAAAATTTTCTTAGTCTTAGACTGGCCTCCAGCCAGGGCAAAAGAGCTCAATATTTAACATGTAGCTGGAAGAAAATGGATTCATGCTTTTTCCAAGGGCATTAATATCTGCATTACATTCTACGTTTGCTCATATCCTGTAGATCTTTCCTTGCTTAGGTCTGCGTTTTTCCCACCTCAATCTAAAAAGAAGACAGAGTATAGATTTAATTTATTTTTGTCTTTTTTTGTTTTGATTTCATACCACACTTACCTGCCCCCCCCCCCCCCCACACACACACAGCAGTATTTTTTTCTAATTCTTGTCTTGCTTGCATATTTTTCTGTTGTGGCAGTCCTGCCTGCATTTTTCAATGTTAAGTTTATCTTTATTTACATTGGCTTCATTTCCAGCTCATTCTTACATGCCACTCTCCTGACTCTTTGCCACCCAACCACTTTCTTACATGTCCATTTGTTTTTCTTCTATTTCCTTTTTTTTTTCTTGTGGTTGAGACAAGTGAAAAAATAAAAACACTCAAAAAAAGGACATGCACTTATAAAAGAAATCAGAAAAACGAAGGTGGGAAACCAAACTAGAATTCTTTAAATGGTCAAGAATTGTTTCTCCTTGAAAGGTGACCAGAAACAATGTCAGACTTAATTTATTATTTTCATGTTTGTTTGTGATTTCTTGCTTTCTTTGGCAAAATGTCAAACTTGGTGGATATCACATGCGCTACTCAAAGATTCGCTGGCTATAAAAATGTTCAAGTTATTTTTTATATTAAACTGAATTATCAGCTTATTGTCAAATTGCCTCTATGTTTTAGCAAGAACCATGTCAAATCTATCAGTGTGGGGTTTTGCATGTTTGAGAAAGCTCCGTATCTATCTATCCCGGTCTGTTCATGTCTTGTCTTATCTGTCCCCGTCTGTTCATGTCTTGTCTTATCTGTCCCCGTCTGTTCATGTCTTGTCTTATCTGTCCCCGTCTGTTCATGTCTTGTCTTATCTGTCCCCGTCTGTTCATGTCTTGTCTTATCTGTCCCCGTCTGTTCATGTCTTGTCTTATCTGTCCCCGTCTGTTCATGTCTTGTCTTATCTGTCCCCGTCTGTTCATGTCTTGTCTTATCTGTCCCCGTCTGTTCATGTCTTGTCTTATCTGTCCCCGTCTGTTCATGTCTTGTCTTATCTGTCCCCGTCTGTTCATGTCTTGTCTTATCTGTCCCCGTCTGTTCATGTCTTGTCTTATCTGTCCCCGTCTGTTCATGTCTTGTCTTATCTGTCCCCGTCTGTTCATGTCTTGTCTTATCTGTCCCCGTCTGTTCATGTCTTGTCTTATCTGTCCCCGTCTGTTCATGTCTTGTCTTATCTGTCCCCATATGTTCATGTCTTGTCTTATCTGTCCCCATATGTTCATGTCTTGTCTTATCTGTCCCCGTCTGTTCATGTCTTATCTGTCCCCGTCTGTTCATGTCTTATCTGTCCCCGTCTGTTCATGTCTTATCTGTCCCCGTCTGTTCATGTCTTGTCTTATCTTCCTAACCATCCCGGTCTGTTCATGTCTCATAGTCCTAACTGGCCTTTTCTGTTCATCTCTGTCTGTCTAACTACGTTAGGTCTCCTTATATTTGTATATCTGAATCTTTTATCACTTTAAACATGTTAAAAATATTTGCTCTCCAGGAGGATATTTTTCTTTAAAAATAATTCTTGAATATTCAGTCTGATAGACCAAATTAAATTAATATACTGTTTAATTAATAAATAGATCATCTACTCGAATATGAGTATCCTTTAAAAATAACATTTAAAGTAATTTTTATATCTTGAATAAAAAAAAATTAATTACTTCTTTAGAAAATATCTCAATCACAATTTATTCATATATATTTTTGTATAATTCTATTATCTGATTCCTTTTTTTCGTCTTTCTATCTATTCAACCCAATTCTGTAATATTTACCATCATCTATTCATACCTCAGTTCTTAATTGCCTCTATTGATCTATCTATCTGTTAGCCAGTTCATCTTTACCCATCTCAATAGCAATCTTTTCATATGTTTCTTGGTATCATTCTATCACAATCCTTTCCTATCTTTGTCCTGGGTATGAGAATAAACTACATCTGGTAACAAGGCCTCTAATTAGGGGTTGTGAAGAGCATAGAACTGCCTGTTAATTGCTTTTATTCACAGGTCGACCCTGACCCAGGGTGGTAGCACCTGTTAGCATCCCAGCTACAGGCAAATAGTGAACACCAAAACTGGGGTCAAAACATGAAAATAAAAATTACCAGCAATATCCTTTTTTGGGAGGTTGTGGATACCAAAGCTCACAAGAAAATTAAATTTTGACATTAAATCCCCTATAAGGAGTTGATATGCCATTAAACAAACCAAACAACTCCAATGTTTCATACCTATTTGTCTCTTCTTACCTACTTCAGTTCATAACTGTTTCTATCTATGTATTAATGTATTACTCTATTCATCTTTGTCTACCTCAATCTCAATCTGTTTATATATATATATATATATATATATATACATATGTGTGTGTGTGTGTATCATTCTATCATTTTGACTCCTTTTTTAGGGTTTATTTAAATGAAAGAGGGTGGGGTGATGTATATAAGTGCATAAAATGAAATCTTTTCCTGCAGTCTGTTCGTGTCTATAGATTTAACATGTTTGCCTATTATTTAGATTCATGACAAATTTGTGCAAATGAAAGAATGTGAACTTTTTTTAATTTGCTGAGTCAACTTGATGTCTGACATTATTTATATGAAAGGAGAATATAATAAAATGAAGTGAAAGTACAGCTAAAGCTCTTGAAAAACTAATGCCCTAAAAAAACAGACATAGACCACTTCCTTTGTCTATATATATATTTGTTTATTTCTGCTTTATAAACAAACAATTTTAATACCAAACCTTTCTGCTTCCTGTTTAATATTCTATCCATAAACCATTTGCTCGTGACAAGACTAGTGTTTATTTATATCGGACAACTAGTGTGGAACTGCTGACTTGTAGGTGAGTCATGAGAGATCTGGTTCTTCATCCCTAAATTGTCTTTTAAAACCAGGCAACATCTGGTGAAATGTTACTAAAGACTTCCAAACATTGTCCTCTACTAGAGAAAAATATTTTATAATTCCATCTCTTCTAATCATAGGATTTTTTTCTTTTGGGTGTGTGTGGTGGTGGGGAGGGAGTGTTTAAGTCACTCAGATTTTCAAAACTGATTCAGTCATTTTTAGAAATAGATTCCAAGGAGATTTAAAATAAAATGAATGCTATTATGATTATTTTCTCATTTTGTGGTATTATTTATTAAGCAAAATATCCCATTACTGATATATCTGTACACAACATTTGAAATATATATTTGAAACTTTGAAATTTCTGATTGTTTTGCATTGAACCCATTTGGATTAGCAGAAATTCTTGACCATCAAAGCTGCAACTTTAATATTTGGAAAATGGATAAGCATTTTACAAATTGCATGATTTTTTTTTTATTGATGGCTTTGTGTATTTTTTACTTCATTTCTGTTTATAATCATTTCACCCCAAGCCAGGCAAAACTGCCACTGGTGAGTAAGGGGTTACATAAGAAGAGAGTGAAGAAAAAGAGTAACAAGTTACAGGGGGTATCCGAGAATGGATAAGAGAAGGATGAGAACACTGATGTGAACAGAGTTGCATGAGAGTAGAGTGGAAAGAGAGAAGAACATGATACAAGTGTTATCAAAGAAAGGATGCAAATCAAAGATAATAGGAGATGGCAGTTGACATTGCGTTTAAATTCTTAGAAGTTGTAGCTATCAGAGAAACAATTATACGGAAGGGAATTTCACAGGTGGAAAGTGCAAGAAGAAAAGCTGTTAGAGTAGAAGTTACGGTTACATTTGTTTGGTTTCACTGTAAAAAGGATGGGACGTAGTTGCCAGTCTAATAACTCAAGTAAATTCATGCAGAGGAGACACCAGGGATTTAAGCTTGTTGGAGCAGAAGCCGTGAAAATATTTGTAGAAGAGACAGGGAAGCCATATCACATCAATGAGAAAGTGACTGGAGTCAAACTACCAGGTCAGGATCAACCACATTACAGATTCTCCTCTGGATTTTGTTGAGAATCCTGAGATGAATAGCGTTATTATTGTGGTGTAATGGATAATAGATTTGAATGAGAAATCGGAGAGCCAAGTTTGAATTCTACTCAGGTTTGTTGCATTCACTCATGTCTAAAGTACTCTTTGAAAAGGTGAGAATTGATCTCTTCTCTCGGGATTGAATAGCAGGACAGACTGAGTCCTATAATCTTGGTTGGCAACCATTCTCCCACTGAAAGAAACAATGACCTACTGCAGGAAAATCTTCTGAGTCAGTCATGAATCAAGAGACACGATCATCCAAGTGTGTATCATGTATGCCATTTAACTGACTCAGTATGTATCTATGCCATGTAAATTCAATTTTGATATCAAATTGAAGGACAATTCTCTACTACAAAAAAAATTCAATAACCGATACAGAACAAAAAGGTCTCAACAAACTTAAATATATTTTTGAATTTATATAAATTTATAATTTATAAATATTTACCATAATCATCTTGTGTAGGTTTGACCAGCCATGACTGATTTCCTGTGTACTATTCAGACAGTTGATATGATTCTTGGATGGCTCAAGAAGCTGAAAGCAAAATTTGGTGCCTATATTTTAATAATAATTTTAAATAAGATCTTCTAGAATGCACTCAATTTATTAGTAGCTAACTGTAATGGGACTGACCATAATTTTGATTTTAAAAGAATATGCCACTTTAAGTAATTTACTAATATGAATGTACTTTAATTGTTAGATTAGCAGTAAATTTAGCATCCCGGTTCTTACAACATCTCACCTTTCTTGGGTGATCTATTATCACAATGTTGGATATTTAATAACAAAATGATATAAAAGAAAATGAAACTGGTTGCGTGATAGGCCCATACACATATTTCAAAAAAGAAAAATGTAAAAGTTTAAAATTTTAGTGTCCCATCTTGTGTAATTACATCAGTGTAAATGTCACCTTAGTCAAATCAAGTTCTAAAGGACAAAACATGTCTCACAAATACGTCTTGCCAGTGATTTTCTTCATATCCAATTTACTGAATTAAATAATGAAATCCATTCTTTAGAAAGTGTTTCATATTTATATATATATATAACAAACACACACACACAGTGTTGAGTTGTGATAGTTTTTGACATCAAGATTGTTTCTTCAGTAATTTTGCTGATAACAGGTATTTTGGCAAGCAGATTTTTATCATAAAGTGCTTGATATCAGAGTGGAGATAGTGTTGATAGTTTTAACACAAAGATTTTGTCACTTTAACTGAGCAGATTCATATCAACTTCAAAGTTTTGTAAAGAAACTGTTATGATGTTCTCACTGGTCAGGGTTGCTTATCAACACTGTATCTCAACCCTGATATCAGACACTTTACAATAAAAATCCTGCTTACCAAAATACATTTTTTTTTTATAAGCGTTTCACCCCGAGCAAGGCATGTCACTGCCACTACTGCGCAGGGGGCTACGTAGAGTGGAGAAAGGCTGATTAAATATAGGAAATGACAGAGGGTGGGTGATAGGCGGGTAAGGATACCAAGAATGAGGGTTGGGTAGATGAGTGTTGTGAGAATAGTTGGGAGTTAGTGTGATAGGAGGTGTCTATTGACCCTACATTTAAACACCTGGAGATTGTAACTGTCGGGAAAGCAGACTTGTGGAAGGGAGTTCCACAGGTGGGAAGCGCGAGAAAAGAAGCTGTTGGAGTAGAATTTACGGTTACATCTTATTTGTTTAACTGTAAAAGGGTGGGACCTAGGGAAGCCACATCACGCCGGTGAGAGAGCGGCTGCAGCCGGTCTGCCAAGTCAGTATCAACCACGTTACAGATCCTCCTTTGTATTTTGTCAAGAAGCCCAAGGAGAGCAGCAGGGGCAGCCGACCAGATATGGCAGCAATATTCAATACACGGGCGGATGGTAGATTTGTATATGTGCAGAATAGATTCAGGTGGGAAAAATTTCCGGGCCCTGCACAGGGAGCCCACTTTCATAGCAGCAGATTTGGCAATGGATTCAATATAGTCATTCCATTTGAGGTCCGCCGAGAGTGTAAGGCCAAGGAGGCATAGTATTTGACTCTCTGGGAGGCTAGCCTGTCCCATGCTAATGAGAGGTAGATGCGATTGTCTATGGTGATTAGTTGATAACAGCTTTGTTTTAGAGGCATTGAAATTTACCAACCATTTCCTACCCCAGGCCACTACGGATTGGAGGTCCCATTCAAGTACGGCAGCGAGGTTCACTTTGTCGTCCAGACCTGGTTTCTGATCGATGTGGGAGTAGATTGTTGTGTCGTCGGCATACATGCCAACTTGGGATCTAATGGTGTCAGGGAGATCATTAATGTAGATCAGGAAGAGCGTGGGTCCTAGGATAGAACCTTGAGGGACGCCCGCGTTCGTATGGTAGTTTTGGGAGGCATGCCCATTTAATACCACCTTCAATGTGCGATTAGAGAGGAAAGACTGGATGAGGTCAAACAGATGTCCAGTTATCCCATAGCTCCGCAGTTTGCACAAGAGGCCAGCATGCCAGACCCTGTCGAATGCTTTGGAGATATCCAAGGCAACGGTTCGGGCTTCACCATTCTTGTCAAGTGCCTGGTATATGTAATCGGTAATGGTCGTTAGCATATCAGCAGTAGACCTGGTGAAGCGAAACCCATACTGTTTGTCAGAGAGAAGCCCATTGGCCATAAGATGCTGAATCACCTCGGCATTGATAATGGCTTTGAAAACTTTGCCAAAGATTGGAAGGAGACTAATAGGACGGTAATTGGCGGGGTCTGAGGGTTCGCCAGAATTCTTAAATACAGGAACTACGCAGGAGGATTTCCAACAGGCAGGAAAGCAGGAAGCAGATAGGCAGAGGTTATAGAGTTTAGAGAGGACAGAGGAGAGTTCTGGGGCACATTTCTTCAGTACTATGACTGGGATTCCGTCACTGCCACTCGCTTTGTGTGGGTCAAGTTGCGCAATTATCTTGGCGACCAGCGAGGGTGTAATGTGGACGTTATTTAGTTGAGCCTTAGTTCTGGGTGGGAAGTCTGGTGTAGGTATTCCTAACGAGTCCAGTGTCGAATTAGTTGAGAATCTACGGGCAAAACATTCAGCCTTGTTGGCTGGGGATGTGAGAACTTCAAATTCATTGATTAGTGGGGGAATTGATGTCTTGTTTCTGCTGAGCACGCTTTTGCAGAGACGCCAGTAATCTTTGGAGCCAAACTTAGAGGATGCTATGCGTTGCCTAATTCTGGTAGCAAACGCCCTCTTGGCTTCGTTCAGTACTTTTTTACACTTGTTCTGTGCTGAGGTGAAAAGGCGCCGATTTTGGTTCGACGAGCGGCTTCGATAGAGCCAGAAGAAATGGTTCCGGTGGGCAATAGCGGCCGAGCAAGCGGGTGAGAACCAGGGGGACGAATTTGGTTTTAGTTGGAATTTTCTGGCAAGGAGAAAAGCATCGATGCCAGCCTTAACCCAAGAGGAGACTTCGGAGGTACAGTCTTCGAGAGGAAGATCAAAGACGTTGTTTCAGGGGACGTCGCAGAGGCAGTCCCTAAATGAGTCCCAGTCGGCTCTTTGGTAGCAGTATGATATTCTGCTGGTCTGGTTTTCTTGGGTAGAGTTAGTGCTGATTGATATGTTTACGGAGACTACAGCGTGGTCAGAGTTTCCGAGGGGGCAGAGTTGCCTGGTAGTGCAGGAGTCTGGGATGGAGGTAAAGCAAAGGTCGAGTTAAGAGTCCCTTCCGTTAGGGTTTTTAGAGAAACGCGTGGAGAAGTCCACCACTTGCGTTAGAGCTTGGGCTATTGAAAAGTGCATGGTGCGGATCCCAACAAGATCGGTGGCTGAGTTTTCAAGCCACTTGGTGTGGTGGGCGTTAAAATCGCCAAACACAAATATATGGGCAGATGGGTGAGAAGAAATGGCCCTGTCGATATTAGTAGAGATGCAATCAAGTACCGAACAGTCAGAGGGGGAGCGGTAGAGGAAGAATAGATAGCTAACCGAGCTTAGAAGTGAGAGACGGAAGCACATGAAGGAATGATCAAGGGATTCAAGAGATGTGACCCTGGCTAAGGGGAGTTGTTCGCTGACATATACACCAAGCCCATGCATATGGACATTGGAGTCCTTCCTGAAGAGAGGAAGGTAACCAGGAATGAACAGCTCTGAAGAGGGGATAGAAGGGTCAAGGTTAGTCTCACATATAGCTAAGATATCGGGTGAGTTAGTTAGAAGGAAAGATTCTACACTATTAAAGTTACTGTGAATACCTCGTATATTTGTGAAGGTAACGTAGATAGGTTTGGGCGATTTACGACTAGCTGGTTTAGGCTTGATATTTTGTTTGTTTTATCAGTGAAACCACTGAAGAAACAACAACTTTGGCACTAAATATCACAATTAAACGCTATATAATGTTGAATTATGCTAATGCTTGGCACCTAGGTTGTTTTTCAGTAGTTTTACTGATAAAATGTATTTTGGAAAGCAGGATTTTTATCGCAAAGTGCTCAATATTGGGGTGGAGATAGTGTTAATAGTTTTAGTGCAGCCAAAACATCATACAAATATCAACCAAGATGAGAACAATAGTTCGAATAATGTAAATAGTGTAAAATTTCCAATGTTAAATGGAGAGTAATTAGAAAGGCTTGAACTTGTAATTTCCTCAATGCACCTTGTTATCTTTGTCTTAATGAGAAGCGAGAAAAGAAGGCATCAGATTTAAAGACAGGATTAACCTATTAAACCAGAGGATGTGTGTGTATGTATATATATATATATATATATATATATATATATATATATATATATATTTGTGTATATATGTGTGTGTATGTATTTGTGTATATTTGTGTGCATATATATGTATATATATGTGCATGTATTTGTGTGTACATATAATTGCATGTGTTTGTGTATATATGTGTGTGTGTGTGTGTGCATGTATATATATATATATATATATGTGTGTGTATGTCTGTGTATATATTTATATATCTGTGTATGTGTACTTGCAGATATATATATATATATATATATATATATATATATATGTCTGTATATATGTATAGTATTTACATTATTCAGACTATTGTCCTCATATTTGTTGCCCTTTCTTATTTGTCTCCATATTTTTGGTGTATCGAGTCCATACCGATCCTTTAGTATTTGTCTATATTTCTAAGAGGAGGTAGTATTTACATTATTCGGACTATTGTTCTCATCTTTGTTGCAACAAAAATGAGGACAAAAGCCCGAATAATGTAAATGCTACCTCATTTCAGAAATATATATATATATATTGTTTATTCATGTATGTATACATGTGTGTATGTTTCTGTGTGAGTTCTTGAGTTTGTTTGCATGTATTTATGCCTATAGTTGTCTATAAGTAGATCTGTGAATGTGCTTTTATTCTGTAAATGATGTTTTGTGTCTTTTTATGTTGCGTACATATTTTGTTTTTTGCATGCGAATATATATTTAATTATATTTATTTGCTTATGCACCAGAATATGATGGTGTTTGTAATGATCTTATTTAAAACTTCTCCAGCCCACTTTATCTTTTGAATTCAGTGTTACATATATCCATTGTATGTATCGTTCGTAGACATTTCTTAACCTGGCTTTAAATCTAACAGATAAATTGACATGTTTAAAAAATTATCTATGCACATATATATATATATATATATATATATGTGTGTGTGTGTGTGTGTGTGTGTGTATTTGTCTGTTTGTCCATATGTGGGTATCTTTATATTTGTATATGTATGTGTCTATCTCTCTTTTCTGTTTCATATTTGAATATCTTTCTAATAATTTAGAGGTATAATTATAACAGATATTTTTCTTAATAGTGAGTCCGGTAACAAGGCTTCTGATTGGGAGATTTAGAAGTTCTGGGAAATGTGGAACTCCCTCTTAATTGCTGTTGTTCTCATGCCCACCCTGGAGTGGTAGTGCATGCTATGGTCCAAGCTATGGGTGAATAGTAAATCCCTACCAAACAAAATACTATGAATGTATAAAAATACATTTTTATAGTAAATGTACCAGCAATACATTTTTATATAAAAAGAATTACCTACAATAGATATTTATAGTAAAATTACCAACATTCTTAAATCAAATTGTATTCTAGAATACAACTTCATCAAAAAATGCAATACAAAACACGCATCTCACCACATCTAGTAATAATGTCCATACAAACATATATATGCACAAAAGCTGAGTATCATCTACCATGTATTCAACTGTGAAAGCAGAATAACATGAATCATAATTTCATTACTTCTAAGTTTCTAAGAAAATTAAGTTTCTGCATTAAATGACTCATCAGGTGTTGATATGCCATTAAACAAATAAATGAAATCAATCAAATCATAATGGTGATATTAGACATTTCTATACAGGTAATATTCAAAATTCATTGACCAGTGTTACAGACAGTTGAAATTTATAAAATATTTATCTTAAAACAGGTTCTGAAAAATAGGTTTCTTAAATCCATTGATAATTATCATGCTTCCTGGGGAATTCCTTCATAACTTTTCATTTAAGTTGTTGTAGAAAGTTAACGTTTTGATTATATTATTAGTTTCCCTTTGAGTTACATATGCTGTTAAGTTGTTAAATAGCTTAAATTTATATTTACTACCCAGCACAAGCCTTCAGCTCATATAAACTTGTGATTTAATGTGTTGACCTGTTCCACATAAGGTTCAAGTGGGTTCTGCTCATTGAGTTCTGCATAAACTTATTTTTTTTCCAATATGGCCCTATTAATCTATTTGCCCTTGGCTGGAATTGGTATTCTTCTGTTATGCCCAAGACTTAAGAATGGGTTGGGTTTATCGCCCAGCACCCACGGCATCCCTAAAAGTGGAAGTGTCAAGGCAGCTTGTGCAGTTTTTCCATAGTACTGCCAAGAAACCCAACTAATAGTGACCTTGTATTATATCTGGTTATGAAAAATACATAAATATCTATACATCTGTTTGCCTGGTGGATATTAAATCAACATGTGCTATCCTTTTTAGTATTTGCTGCTGTTGGAAGTTTTCAAGTGATGTGTTTTTTGTTATTTGGTAATGTTTAGTGATTCATGCTCACATGACATGACATGAAATTTGAATGTAATATTGAATGTAATATTTTATTATACTAAGAGGTAAATATCATCCTTTCTGACATTACCACTCACCTAGAACTTCAAGTTTGACTTAACTTTGTCCAGCACAGAGCTATAATGATGGAGATTCAATAAACAATTTAATTTATTACTTGTAATTACAGTAAACGTCTAAATATTGATTAAACTAGGAAATGCAGGAAGTATATTAGCTAAAAAAAAATAAATGATGCAAACACTAATCAAAAAATTCATAGAATAAAATAATGCATCATCTAAAAAATTTGGGAGCTCTAGGAAATGCAGAGAATACATCGGCAAAAACCACTGGCCAAGTAAAAGATATTAAATTAATTGTAGGAATGAGGTAAATACTGAATTTTAAATCCTCTTTGTTTCCTCAGACAGATCAGCTTAGATTTAGTGAAAGGCAAGTTTTTGAAATCCCATTTGTATATTTGCATGTTATCTCCTTGCATGCAGATCCCAAAAGAACATCCAATTCTTGGACTTTCTTTCTTTCTTAGCATGCCTGTCAAAAGAGATACGCACGTATACACACAAGTGTGTTGAAACACTGAATGCAAACCTACCATGGTTCATAGATTATTGATAGAGGCAGTACCCCAAAATATATGTGGACAAGTAAAATATCTTCATTCTACTTCAGACCTATACTTTTAACAGCTCTGCTTGAAATCAGAATTTGACTCACTTATATATATATTTTTTTTTCTTCTCAATAGGAGTCAATTGGTTTAACTATCACCTGGCTCACACTCCTCTGCAGTCATATGTACAGGAGTAGTTTATCCATTATTCTCTCTCTCGGATTGGGTTTCTGGTTCCTTTTAAAGTTTTCATTCACTTTCATACCCAGTAGATAATTGCATCTTAGTGGTATTATTACCTTGCTTGAGGTGAATTGATTAAAACATTGAGAGGATGTTTTCCCAATCACTGCAATCTTGACCTCTTCAAAGCTAGAGTTAACCATTATCTTTCATACATAACCCCATGAACTTCACTTCTTACCCTTTCTTACTCTTGTACCTTGAGTGGCTCTTGGACCTTGTGTTGTACTAACTTTAGTAAAAAAAAAAATGTTAAATGAAGAAAAAATTGACAGGGTCATTTTGCCATGTAAAATGCTTAATTTTTGCACAGTATATTCTCTCTCTAGGATTGGGTTTCTGGTTCCTTTTAAAGATTTAAAATTTTTAAAGATACAAATTTCTGATAAGAAATATCTTTTTGCCAATAAAAAGGCAAGTCTGAAGTTATAATTTGAAGTGTGTGTGTGTGTGCATATATATATATATATATATTGTATCTGAAGGAACAAAATGAATAAAAATACAAAAGGAAAAACTGTAAAAAGTTATTCTTGAATATTACTTGCTTATTTTGTCTTACCAGATTCTGAATTGTGGCATTTTGTGTCCACCACATTTTGGCCAATCTTTCAAACAAATGAATATTCACAAACTTTCTCAAATTTAAAAGCCTTGATAAACCAATGACATACTTGCTCATGCAAAAAAATAAATAAATCTTTACATTTGCCTTGATAAAGTCCCTCAGAGAATATATATATATATATATATATATCTGCAGACTGACCTCTTTCACAGTATCACAGCTCTTCAGTGAGGCTAGATTAACCATTTACCTAAAGCCAGAACTGAAATTCGACTGGTTTGACTAATTTGATATTCACCCCCCCAGGCCATTCACACATGTCAGAGAAAGTCTAATATCACAGCGTGTAATATTTTTAATTAAAAATTTTGTAACTCAGCTAACTGGTGTTACCTTCAGCATCATGTTTCCAGAGTTTTGTAGGCAGACCTGTCCATCCACTCGTCAGGGGCAATTGACTGCTTATACTCTTCAATTTTTGTTTTCGATATGCACTTATCATTGGTACAATATTTTTTGTAGAGTGTGTGCATGTGCATATATGTTTGCATGAATGCACTCATGCACCTATCTGCGTGAAACTGTATTTGTGCACATATAAATATGTATATTAAGTATTTGTTTATTTATTGAAGAATAATTTTAAAGTTTGTATTATATTTATTTAATTTACTTATTTAAAATTTATATATTTACTTTATCTATCTGTTTATTTTTAATTAGTGTTTCGATCACAAAGTAATTTACTTATGTCAACTTAAATCGTTCTTTCAGTTTTCTTGTTTGAGAGCTTATTTTAGTTTTTAAAACTGATTGTTGCTAATTTTTCTTCTTTAATGATAACTAAAACTATATACTAAGGAGTAAAAAATCAAGTTTAGGGAGAAAAATACTAATTACTTGAACAATTAATATTATTTATCAGGCATGTCATATATATATTGTCATCCACAGACAGATCTGTTTTACTGTATCACAGCTCATCAGTACGGTTAGACTCCGATTGCTTTTTAACCCAGGATTGAAACCCAACCGAATTGGCGTCAGTCAGTGATTCTACCTCTGGGCCATGGGCGCACGGTAGAAGAAGGCAGACTTTTTAGCGCATCTATTATCATTATACGCGCCTAATAGCCAGAGTGCTCTAATTCATTTTACTGAATAAGCAATGCGTACATGCCAGAGTAGCTACTGTTTTTCAAAGTCTACCATTCTTCCAGAGTGCTCAATCAGGGTGTGAGAGTGTAAATATACTAGCAGTATAGCCTGGCATTGCTCAGGTGTAATGAAAGCTTTAAAACTAATCCATGCTCCTGGAGCTTAGACTCTTTGGATGTTGGCACAAAAGACTAAAAAGCAATAGTTGTTTCCAGTTAAAGCGAAACCGTAGATTCAAAGAAAAAGAATGGATGTAAGTCAAATTTTGATTTCCTGTTATCCATATCAAATAAGTTTTTATCGTTATAAACTGAATTTTGAAGGCTAAATAAGTCCTTTGAGTAAATGGTATCATGGCTAAGAGTAAGAACTACAATTATACCTACTTAGAGCCAAACCTGAAGCAAAAACTAAAATAAAAGTGCTGAAAAAATACAGACATACAGGCAGATAAACAGACACGCACACAAACATCTTGCCTTTTATATATATATATATATATATATATATTATCAATTTTCTGCACAATTGACAATTGTAAGAACTGCAACCTTGAAACTTCTGAATATCGTTTCTTATTTCTTTGTCTATGAGTGTATCAAATTTGATTAAAATTGGACCACTCCGATTTTTTTGATTATTGATTTTCGATATTTATCAGGGGTACCTCAGCATAAAACCTAGCTAAGAACACTCGTAGACGCTTATAGTACAACTGTGTAAATTTTCAAGAAAATCAGTTCAGCCATTTCGGAGTCTATAGGTAATGGACACACACACACACACACACACACACACACACACACAAAGTTCCATTTATTATATAAGTTTAGATATGACACATCGTAACCGCCTGGCCATGCAGGACTAATGGACAAACAAAGCCCGCCCAAAATAGTGCTTTTGAACACACACTTTCCCAATTTTTTGAAGAATTCATATCTTTTCTGTTTTCATATCCTAATGTAAGCAATGACAACTTATTTTACAATAAATATATATATATATATATATTATTTTGAACATTATTTTTACCGATACTTGCATTTAAGTAGATATTCTGTTTTTAATTAAACAGTATTTTATATTTATATCTACCGGCCTGATTATTTTACGATAAATATAATAAAATGTATAAACAAATGTAAACATGTTACGGAAATTAACGAATTTTAACGAAACTTGGTTATAAGCAACCGACAATTTGTAATGAATTATTTTGAACATTATTTTTACCGATACTCGTATTTACAAATTGTCGGTTGCTTATAACCAAGTTTCGTTAAAATTCGTTAATTTCCATAACATGTTTACATTTGTTGACATTACGATACATTCTGAGCAGATATGGTTTGTTTACGGTAGATCGAAAATTGTGTTATATAAGCATGATAAAAACCTCGTCTGATGAAGAGGCTATTCATGGTCGAGTGGTTAAGACAGTACCAGATCAAATGGTAGCTTCCCCTATGTAAAAAGGGGTCGCAGGTTCAAATCCTGCTGGATAGCATACATTTTCGCAATAAAATTTATCGTAAAATAATCAGGCCGGTAGATATAAATATAAAATACTGTTTAATTAAAAACAGAATATCTACTTAAATACGAGTATTGGTAAAAATAATGTTCAAAATAATTACAAATTGTCGGTTGCTTATAACCAAGTTTCGTTAAAATTCGTTAATTTCCATAACGTTTATATATATATATATATATATATATATATATATATATATAGGCCAATGAGCAATACAAGAGATTAAAAAATAATACTGATATTGCTAATAAGACTAATAATACATATTGTATATTAGTAGGCATTTTGACCAAATATTAGCATGATGAGAAATGATGTTAAAAATCAGAATTTTGTGACACAATTGTCATTTCTCAGTGAAATTTTTTTTTTTTCATCATTTCACCCCAAGTAAGGCATTCCACTGCCACTATTGTGCAGAGGATTACATGGGGGAAGGTGGTGAGAAAGAGTGGTTAGATATAAGAAATGTTAGAAGGAGGGTGATAGATGGGTAGGGATGTAGATGGGATGAGTGTTTGAGAGAATAGATGTGAGTTAGTGTGTTAGGTGTCTATTGACCTTACTTTTAAACTCCTGGAGATTGTAGCTGTTGGGGAAGCAAGTATGTGGAAGGTAATTCCACAGGTGAGAAGTGCGAGAAAAGAAGCTGTTGGAGTAGAACTTGTGGTTACATTTTATCGGTTTAACTGTAAAAGGGTGGGGCCTAGTTGCTAATCTAGTATCTCATGCAAATTCGTACCTATGGAGCATCAGTGATCTAAGTTCATCAGAGCACAAGCCATGAAAGTATTTATAGAAGAGGCACAGGGAAGCTATGTCACGCCGATGAGAGTATGACTGCAGGTGGTCTGCCAGGTCGGTATCAATCACATTACAGATTCTCCGTTGTATTTTGTATAAAACTGAAGTGAGACTGCAGGGGTCCATGTGTGTTATATTATGGATATGGTATGTGTTTTTGGCTAGTTGTTGCCTTTGATTATGGTTTACTTTACTATCTCTCTCTCTCTTATTCAAATTAGTAATGGATTTATTTTTAATCTATCATATTCTTATTATTTCAAACTATTATTATAGGAGATGCTTATTTTAAATAAACATCCCATTTTTATTTATTTATTAAATAGTGTATTATGTCTATTAAACGTGCACATTGAAAAATCTAAGAAAAGAAAAGGACTTCCATTCTCAAGTGTGCAACCATGTCCTGGGTATGATGATAAACTACATTTGACAGCAAGGCCTCTGATCAGGAGATGATAATATCTCTTAATTGTTGTACTTGACTCAGGGTAGTAGCACCTGTTAGGGTTCCAGCTATGAGCAAATAAGGAAACCCCGAACAAAACAATATGAAAATACAAAAATACTTTATTATATGAAACAATTACCAAGAATTCATCTTTATATAAAACAAATCACTACCAATACATATTTATATTAAAATTACCAACAATATATATTTATATAAAACAAATTACCAGCAATACAATTTTATAATAGTACTAGCTGGTTTTTTTTACTGGTTATGTTGAAAAGGTAAGGTCAAATGCTTATTCAACATATAAGGGGTTAGCACCTAGTAGAAAACGTGAAATTATTTTGGCATATGATAAGGTAGAAGTTACAAAAAAGATCCAATTGTTGTTGGAATACAATAAGCATTTTGAAGAAATAAGCGATTGCAAGAAGCAACGTTTTTCATTAAATTTTACCGCACCGTGTGTCAACTGAAATTTTTGTTTGCATATCAAGGCATCAGACCTTGATCTACCAGTGACTTGATTTTGGTTCAGTTTGAGTGAAGTGTCTTGGAGAAATGCATAAAAGTGCATGAAAGACCTCCCAAGATTATGTTTGTCGCTAATTTTTGATGAACCCAGTACATTGATTAAAAACATTTTTGCATAAATCAAAGGTTCGGACCTGATCTACAAATTACCTGATTTTTCTTGAATTCACATAAGGCATCTCGGAGGAGAAGAGTTCATAAATTCTTAGCATTTTGGTGATTTCTGCCATACCCTGGAAATCAATTTGAAAAATTTTTGCATACATCAAAGATTCATGTCACTGTTGACAAGTGATCAATTTTGGTTGAAATCAGTCCAAGGGTTTTAGAGGAGTAGGGTTTGTTAAAATGGGGACACAGACATATCCATTTATTTATTTATATATATATATATATATATATATATATATATATATATATATTACCAACAAAGCATTTTATAGCAAAATGACAAACAATAGATTTTATCTAGTTGAAGGCATACAATTGCATTTAAGATCTATTTAGTTGAAGTCATAAAATTGTGTTCAAAATGTTTAGATTTTGGCATTAAATAACCTCTACGGGTTTTGTTATGCCACAAAACATAACCAACCAACCAACCCTCAAATGTGCAGGTCAATAGACTAATACACCCTGTTTAAATAAAAATGGAGCATCTATTTCAAATAAGTAATTTTGCCACTTTAAGAACATTTGAATACATACATATATACATATATATGTAGATAGTTTTAGTGCAAAGAATTTGTCACTTTAACTGAGCAGGTTCATGCTGATTTCAAAGTTTTGTGAGGATAGCATTATGATGTCTTCACTCATCAGGGCTATGTATTTTTTTGTAAAAAAAACTGCTAAGTTTAAGTGACAAATTTTTGGCACTAAAACTATCAACACCCTCTCTCCACCTCAATATTGAGCACTTTATGATAAAAAATCTGCTTGCCAAAATACCTGTCATCAGTAAAACTACTGAAAAGCAACAATCTTGGTGCCAAAACCGTCACAACTCAGCTATATATATATATAGCCGAGTTGTGATAATTTTTGGCACATATATATGTGTGTGTGTGTGTGTGTGTGTGTGTAAAAACCTCTTTATCACAATTTCTTTCTGCTTCTGTTGCAATCATTACTTTTATATGCTTTGTGACATAAGAAAATGAAATCTGATTATTTTATTTGAAGAAATCTTTTCTTCTGTTTGAGCGCCAGTGTTTATGCCAAAAATCTTACCAAATTCTTTATTTCCACCACTTGAAATGCTTGAGAGATTATTGTTTGTCTCTTTAAATTTACCATTTTTATTTTACTTGCCATGTGTCTTGTGTTATCTCAGATTTAGTCAAGTGAAGCAGAGACCTTGTTTTCACAAAGCTGGCCAACTCTCCTACTGATTTCACCTGGTTGGATCCATTTTCTAAGAACAACATTGTCATTATCAGCTCAGCTCTTGTATTCTTTATCTCCTGTGGATTCTACCTCTCGATTCTAACTTGATCTGCTTGTATAACTAAATAGGCCAAATCTCTTGGCAAGCAATTCTGTTCATGGAAAACCAAGAACAAAGGGATTTGATATGTATATTGTTATTCAATGATAAAAATAACGACAATAACAAAATAATAATAATAATAATAATAATTGGATGCGCAAGTGGTATAATGGATAGTAATTCAGAGTGAAAAATAGGAGCGTAGAGTTTAATTTCCAGCTGATTTTGTTACATTTACTTATGCATTAATAAGGCATGAAACTGTCTCTTCTCCTTCATCTATAGGTTGAATAGTAGGACAAACCTAGGTTCTTTATCCTTGTTTGGAAACCATTCTATGAGAAGGTCAACTCTGAATTCCAAACCGGAGTAAGGTTATTTGGAGACCTCATGGCACACTTTGTGCCCCACTTCTTTGTCTTTGGTTCTTCTAAGAAGTGTGGTTGGTTCTGTAGCACTATAATCAAATCATATGTATGGGTAGTTAGGCTGTTAAATTCTAAGAACTGAGCTGTTGCATCCCCTTACATTGAAGACAATGGGAGAGTCCATTATACATATATACACATCCATGCAGATAGGTGCATGTGCACAAACGTGCAGAGAGGCACATGGCTGTATGCACACAAAAACATGAAAACAGATAATACAGAAAAATCTTACCCCAATGATAAGTGCATAAATATGAAAAATCCTGAAATATGAGCAGTCAATTGTTGATATCCCCTGAAGAGTGGATGGATGGATCTGTCTACGAAACTTTGAAGTTGGTATGCTGAAGGTAACATCACTCAGCTGAGTGGTAAACTTACTTATATTAATTCTATCTATCTATATATCTATCTCATTCTGATTATATTTATTCTATTCTAGTTTATCTATCTATCTCATTCTGATTATATTTATTCTATTCTAGTTTATCTATCTATCTCATTCTGATTATATTTATTCTATTCTAGTTTATCTATCTATCTATCTATCTATCTATCTATCTATCCAGATGAAGAGAATAAACAGGCTTAGAGTCCAGAGTTCCCTGGCATTTAGTTTTTAAAAAAGTGCTCAAAACAACATAGAGCATAATATAATTAAATTTAGTTTTTATTAAAAATATTTTACATTGCAACACAGAAATTTCTATGTTTCAAAACAGAAATTTCCATGTTGTAATGTAATTTATTTTTAATAAAACAATAAATATGATTATTTTATACATGTTTCTCAAAAAAGTAATTCTGGTTAGGTTATGATTGTGGTAGTACGAAACTCTAATAGCTGTCTGAAAGTTGTCTTTTCTTTTTTGAGTCATGTCACTAGATAGCATAATTGGTCTTAGGCATTTAGAAATAAAGCAATTTCTATTACTGTTTAGGTAGTTGTTTGTCTTTTGGTCTTCTCAGTTTGTTTTCTTTTCCCTTTTCTTTATCACTCTTTTTCTCAATTTTTGATTTATTGGTTTTTGGTTTTATTTTCTTTGGTCACTTTGGCAGCTGTGGTTGACTTTACCAATTATTTTGTTTGTTATATTATGTATATTTTGGGCAGCATTTCTTTTAAGCATGTTTTATGGAAAAGGGCCTACAAGGAAGATTTTATTCATTTTTCCAGTATTCTAATATATTTCTTTTTTGCTGGAGATAAGGAATGTAAAAATGTTCAGTAATTATTTTTCCAAGCACTTTCAACCACTTCTCTGGCCATTCTCAACGGGGCTTTGTTTCTGATGTTGTTATTTTATCCTCATGTTTTGACTAACATAATTTATGTTGTGTTTCCACTATTAAATAATGTAAGATTGATTGTAGGAAAGAATTGTTTGATATATAGTACCTCTCTAATAGCAAAATACTTTTAATATTTTTATACTATTCTTATATTTTTTGACCAAAATATTCCTTAAGGAACTCTTGTAATCAATGGGTTAATAAATGTGTTTTTGTGGCACTTTGGTTTGATAAGTGCCATATAAGATGTCTATTCAAAGAGCTGGTAGTGTGTCCAATACACACACACACACACACACACACACACACACACACACACACAAATTTACTAGTAAAATATAATTCCAAATTAAAGAGAGACATTCTCAGTGGATTTCAACAAAATTTTAAAATATATGTAAGTAATTAATGGATTTTTAATCCAAAAAATGCTTGAAGAGTCTATCAACAATAACTAGCATAGTCATTGCTTTATTATTATTATGTGCTCTGTCTGTTCAAGGTGTTGGCAATCATGGCTCTCCACTATTTTCTATCCTTTGTAACTCTCACTAAATTCTGTCTTTTTACTATCTCTCCTTAACTTTATTTCACCCCCCATTTACTCAAACTCACTAGGTAGGTTATGCATTGTTTCTATTTCACCCTCTTGCCTTCACTCTATCCTGTAAGTATTAAATTTTCCAAGCCCTCTTTCCTCATTATGTGCTCTTGAAATGTCAGCTCTCTCTTTCTGATGTTAAGTATGAGTGTCTTTTGTTTCCATTCTCTATAAAACTTCATCATTGCTCACATGTTTGGTCAATGGTATTGTCAGCATCCTTCTGTAGAAACAATTTTCTTCTTGCTTCAGTTCTCTTCATCTGTGAAGAGATCATCCGGCATTCACTGCCATATAGGAGAACTGATGCTATGTAACAGTTTAGTACTCTTTTCTTTGTTTCTAATGAATTTTTTTGTTTGATACTTTGCTGAACTTTAGTACCAATAAAAAATAACAGAATTATATATAGGTTAGTACTACTGTCAACAATCAAAGGCTCTGCACATTTTTTCTAGGATTACAATATCATTTCCAAGCAGTTTTACATAGGATCAGTGTAATGTCTGTGTGTTCCATGAAAAATATTATCTTAGACAAGAAAGAAAAAGAAGAGGGAAAGAAGGTGTTAAGAAACAAAAGTAGTGGATATGTAAGAGAGTTAAAGAAAATGAAAAGATTTTGATTGGGTGATTTTGTTTGGTGATATATCAACACCTCTATGGATTAAATATATTTTAAAAGCAATTGTATGCCTTCAACTACAGGTAAAATGTATTGTTGGTAATTTTGCTATAAACAGGTATCATTGGTTGGTTGATTTTGTTTATCAACTTCCTATGGGTCATTTAATGCTGAAATTTTTTACTTAAGTTCTTGCTTTCAACTACAAATATTTTGTACATAATTTGATAATTTCAGGGTAAAGTTATGTTTTTTTAAATTTGTAAATTATAAAATGTTTTACCACAATTTTTATTCTTTTTATATAGTCATTTTGTTATAAAAGATGTATTGATGGTCATTTTATTCTAAAAAATATATTGTTGATTTTTCATTGGTGGGGGTTCACTATTTGCCCATAGCTGTGACCCTAACAGGTGCTACCACCTATGGTCAGGGTGGACCTAAGATGAACAGCAATTAATAGGTGGTTCCACACTTCTCAAACCCTCCAATTTCACAATCAGAGGTCTTGCTGCCAGATTTAGTTTATCGTCATACTCAGGGCACAAAAATGAAAAAAAAAAAAAACCAGTGAAAGGAAAGAGACATAAAATGGACATGAAAGACATAGATTAACTGATCACTTTGATTTTTATTACTCCTTTACCCCTTTGATCATTTAGAGTAATTGAAGCATTACATTTTTTCTTTTGGAACATGATGGACAGCAAGTAGTTAGATATTATGGTATTATTGTATGAATATTTAAGTGGCACAGTGGATTAATGGATAGCTGCTCATGTTGAGAAATCCAAAAGCTGAGTTTGAATTTCAGTCAAGTTTGTTACATTTACTTATATTCAAATACCCTTTGGAAAGGTATAAATCCATCTTTTCTCCTCCACCCAGCTATGGGTAAATAGCAGGACAGACTTGGACCTATAGCCTTAAATAGCAGGACAGACTTGGTCCTATATATCCTATATTATATCCTATATATAGCACGATAATTGTCAGTTTCATATTTCCATGCAATCTTCAGACTATATACTATATAAATATTTCAAATCACAGACTCTGGTATCTCTGGAAAAATACTTGGCTTAATCCAATCGTTCCTAAAAAATTGGGTAATAAAGCTTGTGTTGAATGGACAGACTTCTAGTTCATTTCACATTAATCCAGAAGTCCTTCAGGCCTCAGACCTATGTTTTTTTTTATCTTCATATGTGGTGCACACTGCTAGTGGAGCGCCATGTGTTTGATTGCACCAGTTTTCTTGCTGCTGTTACAACAATCTCAATCTTCCATCACATGACCACAGTAGCACACATGAGCGGAATCCAGTTTGACAAACTTAAAGATATGTTACAGCAAAAGTCCAAATAATTTTTGACTTACCTTCGTATATATGAAGAATGGAGTGTGGTAGGGTATAATGATGTGGAAACACATGTATATATTTTAATGACACAAGATAAGGAATTTATTTACAAATTTACACAGTTGTAATTGTCAGCAGCTTATTTCAAGACAAGTGATCGCACATTAAAAGTTTGTAGATTTGATAAACAGCCAAAAAAGAAAAAGCTCATATTAAATTATCAGACACTAAATACATTTCCAAAATTCGTTTTCACAGAAAAGTATTACAGTTGAATTTCATATAAACAAAGATCCTAAATGATTAAAACAAATTGAAAGAGTTCATTGTTCACATGAAAGTGTTACAGTTGAATTTAATATAAAAGATTATCCATTTTTAGGTACTTAGCTTTAACCATAGAAAAAGTTCTTTGTTATCCTTAGTTGTCGTTAAAGGCTAATAATGTATTAGCATGAAATATGACACGGGTGATATTCAGAAGTGTGGTCTCTGCTTTTCTTTCTCTCAGACTCCAACTCATGCTGACCAATGGAATAAATAGTCCAATCCAGTCATGTGACCGGCTCAATGCAAACTCTTTTCTTTTGGGCAGGAAGAAACATGACATGACAGTTCAATTTGTTATTTTTTGTAAACCACTCTTTTCATTGGTTAGAAAATTAATTCACACTTGCAATCTTTTTATTAGTCAAAGTAGATTTTCACACTTTGTGAGTTTGGAAACCATGAAGAAAAAAAAAACTATTTTTATTTTGTATTCATAACATATACACTGTTTTATCTGCTCATGGAAGTTCCATATACATATATATTCCTGTACATTGGCTAATGAATTGACGAGCTAGGTGACTTCTCTTTTATTCTTCTTTCTATCAAACATCTTTCCCCTGCTGATCAAAAACTCAGCATGTGAACTCTGTCTGACTTTTTTCTTCGCTGAATGTCCTATCAAATTATAAAAGATTGTTTCCATTTGTTCATTAAGCATTTGTGCAAAGCTATTGATTCTGCCTGGCAATGTGTTTTCTTTTCCTCTTGTCTCACACACACACTGCCAGTCTTCAAACTCACTTGATGGCATCACTTCATTAAACCTAAGGAAACCAGTTAGGTATGTACAGGTCTCATTCAGAGAGTCTTCTGCAACAATTGCATGCAAGTTTCTATGTAAGTTACACTTCCCTGGGCAACCATCTTAATTTGTGTTGTTCACTCTGAGTTGCTTGCGTCCTGTTGGAGATTGTATCCACTTTTAAAATTCATTAAATAAGAACATGTCTTAATTTCAGATGAGGAAGATCAGAGTGTCTATTAGCTAAACAAGTGGCCAAAACAAAAATACCATTATTTATGCTATTTACATGTAGGCTATTGTCCTCATCTTTGTTGTTGTTATCACAAAGGGACTGTAGCCTAGTGGCTTAAAGCATTCATTAATCTGGTGACATAATAATTATGAATTCAATTGCTATGGCAGGGTGTACTTGGATTCAGTGGAAGCAGAGCAAGAATATCTGAGCAGTACTAAAGACAAGGACTAAACATGATGTTCCTAGACATGGGCAGTGAAACAAGAACAGTCTACCCCTGTAAATTAAATAAAGGGTTCATTTCAGAATTTACTGTAGATTACTCAGACTGACATAAACCTGATGAAGGATACAGGGCACAACAGGTGAAACACTGGGATGACAACAACAACAAAGATGAGGATAATAGTTTGCATGTAAATAGCATAAATTATGATAACTCCACATCCCAAAAATTAATACAGAAACAAAGATACCAGTTGAAAGGATTGATCAGATAATGATAATACTTTATCTTAGAGTGCAACAGTATAGTGATTTACTAAGCATAGCTCAGATGTGGCTTAAAGCCAAAAGTATGGAGCACCCAGCAAGGATTGAACTCACTACTCTCTCATAATTGATCTAGCAAGGTGAGTTATGTGACTGTGTTTATAAACAAACACAGTAACTATGACAGATAAATATATGGTTCTACAGGAGGATACTGAGAATACCATTGATGAAGCATGTGAGAAACAAGAAAGTTTTAAGATAAATGAAAACAAAAAGGATGCTTATACTTAGTATGAGAGTGGAAATTTCTAGGGCATCTAATGAAGAAATGTCTTGTTTTAACACCTCCTGGCTTCATCTAAAAAGATTATTTTAAAAGAAAAAGGCACATTCAGAACTCTTCATCACTGGGAGTATATCTGTGAATATTTATTCAGAATAGAATTTCCAGATATGCTTTCTGCTAGAATAATATTCATTAATGATACCTGGGTCTCAATAATCAGCAAGGTTAGTCACAAAGTCATCTTGTAGACCACATATATTTGGTACATTGGGTCTGTATCAGTTTTTCAGCAAGTTTATATTTCTGAGATGAGGTATTGTGAGTGAGATACCCAAAGGCATGGCCCATGGAATTAGAACAATCTACTCTCCTGGACTAAATAAAGGGATTTGTTCAAAATTTCAATGTATATCACCTGAAGATGGCTGGAGCATACAATAGCCGAAATGTTGTGAATATGGCAAAGATGAGGACAACAGTCCAAACAATGTAAATAATGTAAGTAGTTACAATACCTTATCTCAGAAACATAAACATGTTGAAGCATCATTTAAAGTTTGCTGTATTTATTTGAAAGCAACTGAAAGCTACCTTTTGTCGCATGTTTTGTTGCGCTCACTTTGAAGGGCATATTTTACACATTCAAAATATTGATAATTCCTGTCGTCATCTAAAAAAGTTTTTAAAAGAAAAAGCAACATGCATTACTCCATATCAATGGGAGTATGTATGTGAATATTTCCAGATTCTGCATATTTGGAATAATCAAATGTACCCCATTTAAAATAAAATTAAAAAAATCAAATTCACACATCCCTATTTAATTTTTAATTTAATAATATATATATAATACTGTATATACTCCTATATAAACCAACATCATGTATAGTGCAACCTCGGAATTCTTTGTATAAATTTTAACCGTTACAAAAAAAAACTTACCTGTGTATAGTGCAACTGATCACCAAAAATGCTGTATTTTTAACCTCTTCAAAAAAATTACCTGTGCCTGACCCCTTTTTTATAGGGAAAAAAAAAGAGAAAAAAAAACTGATGATAATTTGATAGGTTGATTTGTTTTTTTATAGCTTATCAACCTTTGCAGGTTATTTAAAGCCAAAAAAATATTTTTACAAAGTATTTTTTTTAGATAATAATGATTTGTTGATACAAATCTTACTAACTAACCCATAGCTGGAGAAGAAGAGTATTCATACCTTTTCAAAGTGAATATAACAAGCCCAACTACAATATTATGAACTCAACTGAAACTCTGCTCTCCAATTAACAATTCTGAGCCACTATCCATTAAACTACCCACCTATCAAAGCTTACAATACCTGGTATTCCCAAGTAGTCACCCATCCAGGTTTTAACCAGGCTCAATGTTGATTAACTTTGATGATTGTACAGAAAGCAGTAAAAATTTCATCATGTAAACTTGTATTATATACAAGTATATACAATATGTGCATGGGGCTATTATTCTGCATAAAATATCTAGTCTTTTTCTGTTAAATAGAGCTGTTATTAGCTTTTATACCTATTGAGAGTGACAAAACAAAGAGCCAAGTGGAAGTCCATTATAGCCTACATCCTGAAGGGATATGGCACATGAAGAAGAAGAATATACATTATGTGTCTTGTGGTGCAATGGATATTGGCTCAGAATGAGAGATCGGAGTGCCGAGTTCAAATTCCCATTAAATTCATTGCATTCACTTATGTGCAAATACCCTTCAGAAAGGTTTTATCTCATTCCTTCAGTTATAGCAAGACAAATTGGGTTCCATAGTATTGGTTGGCAACCAATCTACCACAGAAAGAAATGGCAACTTACTGTAGAAAAAACTTTTGTCTAGTCAGTCATGTATTGAAAGTGACATGATCGCCCAAGCATGTATCATGTATTATTACACTTAACTGACTGATTTGTATTATTACATATATGTTAAATTAAGGATTTTATTTGTGAAAAACTAAGCTGATAATTGTCAAGCATCCATGATGTTCAAGAAAGTATAATTTTGTTGATGCTAATGTTTATTAAAATTACGAAAACTTGAATTCTCACTTAATTCCATGGCCATGAAGTCATGTCTTCATTTTTCAATTAGATTGCCGCCTTTTCTGTTGGTATTTTCCATTTGTAAAGTAATTGCTGCCAACAATGAATAAAGAGATTTCATTATGCTCAATATTGACATTGTCTTCAGTTCTAAATGATTATGTTTGTCTTCTTTCAAACTGTATTATTCCATAATATCTTGATAGCTTCAACAATATCATTGGTGATTTTGACCTAGTAGTCTCATTTTCATTATGCTGATTATCAATTCAAACTGTGCTTTCACTGGCTTTCCTAATGTTCTCTGAAGTTCTTCTATGTGATATTGTTATTATTTGGTGTATCATTTGAAACTTCTACTTCTGTGTGTCATGTCTCTTCAGGATATAGACAATCATGGCTCTCCACGACTTTGTAGAAGTTAGTAAGTTTTTTCCTTCCAGTCAAAATGCTGTTCTGTTTGCACAAAGGTCAAAATCATAGGCAATATGTTCAATTTGCACAAGGGTCAAAATCCTAGACATAGGTAAGGTTTGCAAAAGAGTCAAAATATTTCATAATCTATTTTTAATGATAATTTCTACCTCATAACAAATTATTTGATCACTCATTTGAATTTATTTTTTTTAATCAGTTCACTTCAAGCACAGCAATAATGCCACTAAGATGCTAGAGGATACTGGAAGTGAAAGAAAATGAGATTTTTGACAGAAACCAATTTCTAAACACGAAACAAGCGATAAACTTTTATTCCTGTTCAAAAGACTAAGGAGGAGTGTGAACTGGATGATGGATGAACCTATCTACTATCATGAACTTGTATAATTGTCCTCTCAGATATTAATGTATGCACTTTTATTTTTTTAAGTTATATTCTTTTTTTAATAATTATATAAGATAATTTTCTTCTTCTGGGGAAAGACACCTATAATCAACAATTAAGTTTATTAAACTTTGTCTGAACTATTTTGCATTATTGACAATGTTATTGCTTTGATATATTTCATACAAAACTTGCATTATTCGCTGATTTTTTTTTATACTGTTATTTATTCAAAAAGTTCCCAGAACCAATCAGGGTAGAGGTTAATGAATTAAGTTGTTGTAAGTCTGTACAAGGAGGGAGTATGAGGTGCATCTTATGAGGTTATGTAAGGTAGATAAAAGTTGACCCTAGACTTGAAGAGGTTAAGATTGTAATGATCAGGGAAGTATCCTTTGGGGATCTGTTCTACAAAGTAATGCTTCTAGGGAAGAGGCTGCTGTTGGCATTTTTATAGATTTTTACAACAACGTGAAATGTTGGCCACAAGTGTTTGTGTGTGCTTTTTACAAATCATTGGAGACATAGTAGTATACAATCGGATATGTTTTGTGATGCATTTTTACTATATTGTATGTTGAAATGGGTATAGTTTAGCTTAATATGAGCTTTACAGTGTCCAGTCAAATCGAAAATGGTAGTTCCCATGAATATGTAAACACTCAGCAAATAGCTGAAAGACTTTCTTCACCCCACCTAAAGTGGGTCAGTGTAGCCAGGTAACAATGCTATAGTGAAAGTATTAATAACTGCAGAGGAGTCCCCCCTCCACACACACACACACACATTTCAGGTGAATACTTGCAAGCTCTACAGGTGGCAAGTGTGGGAAAAGAAACTGTTAGAGTTGAAGTGCTAGTCACATTTTGCGAGTTCAACAGTAAAATGGTAGGATATAGTTGCCAACATAGGGTCAAGCTTAAATTCGTGTAGAGGAAAAAGGCTTGTGGGATCAGTTTTCATGAAAACATTTGTAAAAAAGACAGAGGAAAGCCATACCACATTGGTGAAAAAGTGACTCGAGTCAGGATCAGCTACTTTACAGATCCTTCTTTGAATTTTGTCAAGAATCTTTAGATATCTTTAGATGTACAGCAGAAACACCAGGCAAGATTTCACAACGGCATTCAGTGCACATTCGAATGATAAATTTATAAATGCACTAGATGGATTCTGACGAGAAAAATTTTCTGGTACAACACAATGAAGCAACTTTTAATCTGTAGGGAGACAATAGTTGTCTTCCTTTTAAGGGGGAACAAAAGTTGTCTTTCCTTGTGAGGAACTCTTTTTCCTCTGGTCTTTTTTCCATTCCTTGCGTTTTTTTTCTGTTTCTTAATACTTTCCTGAGCTTTTGAAAGGCATTGTTTACTATCTCAATTCACCTTCACATTTCAGTGTCACATTTTCTGTCCTTTGTTAAAACACCTTCTAAATATTTAAATTGTTATGCAGAAATATTATGGTAATAACACCCAAAATGAGGACATTAAAGCAATATAAATAAAAATCTCACCTTGTATGTGTTTCTACCTTTCTCTAAACAAAGAAAACAGTGTGAGATTTCAACCAAACAGACCAAACACTATTACAATGTATTTATTATCTTCTGTTCTTGTTGTTTTCTATATTTTTCTTTCCTTATTTATATTTATTTTTTTTTATTTTGAAACTCCTTTTCATTCAGTCAGGGTGTGGCACCACTTAAAAAGAAAAGAGGAAATTAAGAGGGAAAAGCAATGTTGCTTTGTGTTGTTACTGTGTACATTTCTTTCTGGCAGAAAATCACCCTGAGCATCTCTTCAAATTTACCATTTTAGCCCCCCCCACCTTCTCAGATGCTGTCCTTGACATGGACATGATTGAAGCCCAATAAGAAAGAATTCTAAATAGATTTTATGTCACTGTCAATGGGGTACAGAGGGTAATGTTCTGGCTGTTTGGGAAAGAAAGAAAAAGGCCAGTCTTTTCAGACATTTTGCATAAGTGAAATTTTAACATAGAAATATAGCAATGAACAGAGAAAAACAATTTCATTAAAGACAAATTGAAAAAAAACTGTGGGGTAGAAAAAGATCCAATAATCAGATGGAGAAAAAAAATCTTAGACGATGATGACAGATGGACGTTATTACATTTGTTTAGCAGGTTTAATTTTGGGAATTTAATAATTTGCAAAATTAGAGAAATGATGGCTCATGTAACGATTAACAAGTTCTGTTTTTTTTTTTTTAATATTTTCCATTTTACAGTAGGGGTTTTATAAGCTTCATTTAATTGCCAATAGTATGTAGAAAGTGATGTATCGCAATAAGTTTTATTATTAAAAGATAAGATGTGCTGGTAAGAACAGGTTTTAAAAAGGTTCTTGTACAACTGTTACAAAAATTTTTTGTAGTATTTTCTATAGTAGAAATATAGACTATAGAGTCAGTTAGATAAATTCTTTTGTAATCGACTCACAATTGGTTTTTGACAGTTGTGAGCATTGTTATTGTAATGATTCATTTTTTTTTATGATGTTGTTGATTGCTTAGGTTATATTGATTTAAAATTATATTATGTTTTTTTTTTTGTTTTGTTTTTATGATTTTCTCAAGGTTATCCATACAGCTATAACTGAATTTATCTACCATTAACTCAACTCTCCAAGTTATTTGTTCACCACTGTCCTTGAGGACACATAACCCAGTGAATATAGATATTAGTTAGTTCCAGTGACTTGACCCAAAGAGTTGTGAGTTCAATATTTGGCTTCAGCAGTGGTGAACAAATACCTAAACGAGTTGAGTTAAAGGGAGATAACTGCATAGAACCAGGAAATGACACCGCACATGGAATAAGAATGATAAACCCCAGTGATCAAAATAAAGGATTCAGTTAAAAATTTCTAGCACTTGAAGAAAGCCAGTGTACAATGACTGAAATGTTCTAAACATGGCAATAAAGATGAGGACAAGTCTGAACAGTGTAAATAGTTTATCCAGAGCAATATGATATAAAAGAAAAAAACTCAAGATGATGTACTGAGTTTATTCCTTATTTATATATATAAGAAATTATATGTTTGAACATCATTTTTGATCAATACTTGTATTTAAGTAGATATTCTGCTTATAATCAAACAGTATTATATATTTATTTCTACCGGTTTGATTATTTACAATAATTTTTTTTTTATTGCGAAAATGTGTTATTCGGCAGGATTCGAACCTGCAACCCCTATCCGCATAGTCATTGTCATAACCATATCTGCTCTGAAATGTATCGTAATGTCAACAAATAAAAAAAGGTTACGGAAATTAATGAAGATTAATGAAACTGGTTTTAAACAACCGACAATTTGAAATGATTTGTTTGAACATTATTTTTGATCAATACTTGTATTTAAGTAGATATTCTGTTTATAATCAAACAGTATTATATAGTTATTTCTATCAAATTGTGTTACGTAACAAAATTTATCATAAATATTCAGGCCGGTAGAAATAAATATATAAATATACTGTTTGATTAAAAACAGAATATCTACTCAAATACGAGTATCGATTAAAAATAACCTTCAAACAAATAAATTATATATATATATATATATATATATATATTTTAAAAATGAAATTGTAAGTTAATAGAAAATTGATAATTATAGGTTTATAAAAAAGCTATTATTATATGATTCTAGTCATTAATACCTACCATCCCTAACACATTATTCAATACATCCTAAGCCTGACATATAGATGTTACCACTAATAAAAAATCCATGTGATTTTTATGAAATACTAACCTTCAAATGGCATGTGACAGAATTTGGGCCCAAGTGGCTTATTAGTTTACAAATTACAGTTATTTAAGTGAAACTACTGTTGCAAATTTTCAAAACAATGGAAAAATCTGAATTTCATGTGTTGAAAATGCATAGATAGAAAAACCTACTGTTCAAGCAAAGTAATGGCTTGATGAGTATTATTTGAACTCTGCTCCATTGGAAACAACAGTTAAGAGGTAGTATGCTGACTTTAAACACAGTTGTACAGACACAAATGATGCTGAATGCTCAGGTCACCCAAAATCGGCAGCTTTCTTGGAAAACACCAAAAAAATCCACAAACTCATTTTGGCTGATCATAAATTCAAGTCGCATGAGATAGCAGAGGCGGTGAATATATCAGAAGGCAGTGTATTTACCATCTTGCATGAACATTTGTCAATGAGAAAGCTGTGTTCAAAGTGGATGCCATGTTTACTCACAGTCCATCAAAAAAAAAAACAATGCATCAACAATTCAGGGCATTTTTGCAACCGTTTTAATGTAACAAAATGGAGTTTTGTGTAGATATGTGACAATGGATAAAACATGGATCTACCACTTCACTAGAGAATCAAATCGGCAGTCAGCTAGATGAACAGCAGCAGGTGAAAGCCATCCAAAGAAACCAAAGACACAAACATCAGCAGGCAAGGTTTTGGCCTCCATATTTTTGGATGTGCAAGGTATTTTGTTCATTGATTACTTTGAGAAAGGGAGAACCATCAATAGCAAATATTATATAGCATTATTGGTGTGTTTGAAGGAAGAAATCGCCAAAAAATGACAACAAATGAAAAAAAAAGTGATCTTTCAATGAGACAACACATCATGTTACGAGTCAATCACGATGGCAAAACTTCATGAATTGCACTTTGAATTGCTTCCACATCCACCCTATTCTCCAGATCTGGCCCCCCAGCGACTATTGGCTGTTTGCAGATCTCAAAAGAATGCTCCAGGGAAAGAGATTTGGCTACAATGAAGAAGTGATATTGGAAACTGAGATATATTTTGAGGTCAAAGACAAATTGTTCTGCAAAAAAGGCATCGAATTGTTAGGCAGGCATTGGAATCAGTGTATCACTCTAGAAGGAGACTAATGTTGATGAATAAAGTCGAATTTTGCATAAAAGTTGTTGTTTTATTAGTTCGGCCCGGGATTTATTGAGTGATGTGTTAAAATGGGACAGTCAGCCTGGCAGCAAATGGAAAAAGGACAACTTGGACCAACCCCTCATTTCTTAACTTAATTTTGACAATTAAACATACTCTTCTTTAAGCCTGTTTAGAGGAAAGCAAACAACATGTCAATGTCAGGGAAGAGCATTTTGCATTCATTGCAATCAAGACTGTCACTTCCATGTGGGCCTGTACAGCCATATCAGATGACCAGCAGCTGAGGCATAACTCTTTGGGTGCAGATCCATGGTCTCTCAAAACCAATGGATGTCACATCATGGGGAGGGATTGTTTTTCCCTTGTTTAATATAAACCTCACTTTGAGTAACCCCATATTTTACTTGGAGGCATGGTGGAGTAATACATAGCGGCTGTGATTGAGGAACAGAGAGCTATGTTCAAATTTCTGTCAAATTCATTACATTACATTTATTTATGTGCTAATATCCTTTGAAAAGGTATGAATCCTTCTCTCTCCCCTCACTTGAGCTATGGGTAAAATAGCAGGACTATAGTTCTATAGCCTTGGATGGTAATCAGTTTGTGAGAAGGAAAAACTGAATTCAAACCAGCCTGAAGAGGGTTGGACTCCATCAGGCTGCCCAAAGAAACACCACTTCTACTGTGGCTGCAATATAGCCTCTATGACTCATTAGAGTCACAGGATATCTGGATCTGGATCTTTTACTTAATGCTAAAAAATGTTTAACATCATCACAGTTACAATCCTCAGAATGAACAGTATTGTGGTTGGCAAGTAATTGTAGAAGACCCTTGACCTTAAACAAACACAAAGAAATCTGATCGTTTGAGACACTTTATTGAATTGATTTTATTCTTTTGTTCAATAACAATCAGAAGACTATCTCATTTGTTGTTGATGAAATTTGAAACTGAATTGGAACAAAGGAAAATAAAAAAAAAAACAATCAATAATTTATTGATTAGATTTCTGATTGAATTACCTGAGGATTATGAATCATTAGTTTATATTTTTTTATGGTTGGCCTAATTTTTAAGATTTCTAGAGCCAGCAACTTCCAGAGAATAACCAAGTTATTGAGGCTTTATATAAACATTAATAAAACATTGTCATTGTGTACAAACAAAGAAACTTAACATGAAATACAGCTATTCAAATGTTTGACCCACTAGCAGAATTGATTTCACATGGATTGAATTGTACTTCTTGAGATAAAACTTACAGCTAATTTTACTGCCTGTTCGTGAATAAAGAATCTGAAGGTGTTGATGAAGCAGGCTTGGTTAAGCAGAATAGACAAAATTCTCAATAACAATGAGAAGAGGAAGGAGAAACATAGTGTAAAATAATATATGACAAGACAATGTAATGCAAAGCAAAGCAACTATAAGACAGAAACAAAGTAAAAAGTTCAGAAAATAGAAATAATGTTCACATGCAAAAGGGATACAGTCAAGTCATTATAGCTGTCTGATTTCAAGGCAAGAAATAAAAAATGTTTTTTAAGACCTGGAAATGCTTTTTTGGTTAGGAAAAAATCCCCACATGCATCTGTAAGATTTATCTATAGATTTTTGTGGGAGTAGTGTTCATTCTCTAAAATTGAAACCAACACATCTATATTTATCTCTTTGATTGTATTTCTCTCTCTCTCTCTCTCTCTCTCTCTATATATATATATATATATATATATATATATATATATAATACTAAAAATTTGTAAGTTATAAATGTTTTTTTTGACAGTATTTATTATTATATATATATATATATATATATATAAATACTGTCAAAAAATATATTTTTAACTTACAAATTTTTAGTATTTTTTTCCTATATATATTAAGACAGTATATGTGGATTATCATTATGATATATATATATATATAATTGTGTAATGGAGCAGCAACCCATCTTTTATACAAGCTTCATTAAAAAAAAGTTTATTTAATTTTTCTTGTGTTCTTAAATTTCTCCTCTTTTCTGGACATTACTTATGTAGAAATTATCTGAATGTTCTGTATGTCCAAATGCTTTCGGCTATACTTTTAACCATTGTCAAGGATGATTTTATTTTTGCTTTTAACTGAATGTATACATTGTTTTATGTCTGTATCTAGAGTTATATAGGAATGTTTTATTTTCCAAACACAATCAGCACATTGTAGCCATGTTCATTGTTGAGTGTTGGCTTTTTCTTTTTTATTATTAATGCTTCTATTATTTTTACCCCTTTTTTTCATGTGGATGAAGCTATTATATTTGTATTATCAATTGCGGATGGAGTTTGTTAGGTCTGCATGTATATTTAAATGAGACTTTATATAGGTATCATTTGGCAGTAACCTTTCATTGAGTTTTTCCAGCATTCTAATATTTTTCCATTTTTCAGAAACTAAAGAATTGTCCATATTCCATAAATTTGTCCATAGTTTTTATTGTTCCAAGTGCTTTTGGGTAGTGCTTTAACCATTGTCAAGGGTATTGTATTGGATATATTTATTCTCCAAGTGTTGTACTACATAGTAGTTTTTAATGTGTCAAGAATCTTGTAGAAGAGTGACTATTCAGAACAGTCATGTGCTATACATGACTGGGTTGACATGAGTGTCATTTCTATGTTCAGGAAACACTTGACATACTATCTCTGCTATGGAACAGTGTCAGACTTATAATGAAGAATGGTGCTTAATCAATAGGGCTTCTTATTGACATGTGATTTTAAAAGGATTTTTGTGTTATTTTCTGTAGGTATTCTATTAAATTATGGGTTAATACTTTTAAATAGCACTACTAAGGTGTCTATTTCATAAGGTGGTAGTATGTCCAATATAGGTAACAATTTATCTCAAGAAACACAGTCTTGTACTGTGCATTGGTAGGATTATTTTGGTTAGTAACAAGGTTAGCAGTCTGCCATTTTCTGTAATATAAACTTTAAATGGCAAATTCATCCTGTTTTATAATTATTGTGCATCTGGTTGCAAAAAAATATGTTGATTTGTTGTGTTACATTTTAATTACTGGGATCGTGTATTTTATGTAAGAATAATTATATAAAGAATAAAACTTTATACAGCACATCATTTAAAGTGATTATAAATTATAATTAATTTCTATGCACCAAATTAGTTAATTTCTTCAGACCACACTATATTCATTTCATTTGGTACAAATATTTTCCTGGAATAAACATTTCTTTTAAAACAAAATGGAAATCAAGTAACATGATCCATGATAAAAAGTTTGGCCTTATCTCAAGTAAGAATCATTATGACCAGACAAGAAATGTCATTGGGCGGTAAGATATTGCTCTGGATAGCATCCATTGAGTTCTCTATACAGATCTAGCATTTAATATTTTATATTAAGTAGATCTTGTTGGATTATCCTCACCATTCATGGACTTACCTTCATCATTTTATATATATATATATATATATATATATATATAGTACTGTGCAAAAGTATTAAGACAAAAACTATTTTATCTTTTATGAGGCATCAAAATAAAGTTTAAAAATCACCCCTGTCCTAAGACTTTTGCACACAACTGGTAGTGTGCAAAAGTATTAGGACAGGGGTGATTTTCCTAAAAACCTCACTGAAATTAAAATACAGGGTGAAAAGCCAAGTAAATTGACAGAATGAAGGCTGTGATCAAAGCAAAAGGCTATTATACTAAATATTAAATTTATTTTGCAACAAGTATTATTTTGTTAAAGCATTTGTTGAGTAAATCAAATAAAATTATTTTAATAAAATTGTTTATTTTCTGTCAATATGCCTCATAAAAGAGAAAATAGTTCTTGTCCCAAGACTTTTGCACATTTCTATATATATATAAATATATAGTGTTGTGATAGTTTTCTATGCCAAAAATGTTGCATTTTCAGTAGTTTTTCTGGTAAAAGACATTTTGTCAAGCAGTTTTTTTTATCGCAAAATACTAAATCTCAGGTAAAGCTAGAGTGAGTGTTGATAGTTTTAGTGCAAAGAATTTGTCACTTTAACTGAGTAGGTACATGCCAACTTCAACATCACGAGGACACCGTTATGTCTTCACTCACCTGCACAATAAAGATAAAAAGAAAATCAATTAATCACAAACAGGACTGCTCCAAGAAAATATAAAATTACACCAGGTTTCTTATGAATAGGAAAGGAAACCGAGACTCAACAGCAGGGAAAAAGATCAGCGCTGATGAGTGAAGACATCATAACAGTGTCCAAAGTTGTTTGAACCTGCTCGGTGAAAGTCACAAATTCTTTGCAAAAAAAACAAAACAAAAAAGACTATAGTTATTGCTTTAATAATAGCATAGTGCAAATCAAAAGGTATCAAGTTTTGGTGCTCAATGCACCATCATTTGCATGTCCTGCCAATTTCTTTATCTGTAATTCTATAACCACACTCTCATTTCCAGACCTTCATGTCAGACACATCACTAGATTATAACATGAGCACTGTTATAGATCACAGTGGGGAATTAAGCAAAGCTTAATTCAAGAATGTTTCGGTATGTTTCTGTATTTGGTCTGAAAACTAAACACTGTGATGCACTGACCCTGTGAACCATGTCAACTTTTAATTTTAACTGAAAAGTCAGTCCTGCAGAACATTGGTGGATGGATAGTTCGGCAAACAAATAAGCAAATTCCAGCCAATCATGAAGAGATAGTTGATTGAGTTTTTATTCTTCTTGTGGTTAATCCAATTCAGTACGAAGCAAAAGTCTTCATTCGGCAATATAACAAAGTGGTGGAGAACAGTGGAAGTACTCAATCGTTGGGATGAGTAAGGTCAGATCGGTTTCTCTAACTCAGTACTTGGCGATAAGGGTGAAGTGCTGCGAATCTTTCTCTCCAAGTAGCCAGTCGGATTCTCCTGCTCTCCCACTAGAGCGTGTTGTGATACAACATTGTTTTTTATGTGGGGAACTAGATAAAGATTACCCAGCCCCTACTGATACAGTAACTGGGTACAAAGCTTGTCTAAATTTGTCTTTTCTGGTCATATATACCCACCAGTTAGCAAATTCTTCTACTCTCCTTGATGAACGAGTTTTTATATAAAATCATCTGGCATGAAGGGGCAAGTTTTATCTTCTTCACCCATTACCAAGATGATAGGTTACCAAGACACACATGCCTATACATGCCAATTAATAAAGTGTTCCCTCCCACATGAATTGCATGGCATGAAGGTTGAATTTGATAATTCAGGTCAGCTGGCATTTCAATTTGGTTTATCTTACAAATCAGTGGTATTTTTAGAAATTTTCAGATTTCTTTTATTGCCATTCAAGTAAGAAAAATGATACGTAAAACTTTAATAAATAAGGGATTTATTCTTTTGCTTACCAGTGCACCTTTGGACTGTTTACAGATTATTATTTGTCTATAATTTACTCTCTAATATCTATTTTCCTTGTCCTAAAGTAAAAATGATTTATTTTAATCAAAAAACAAGAAAATTTCCCTTCTTAAATTCAATTGTAAAATCTAATTGCCCTTGTTTCAAGTCTGACTGAAGGCCATTTTAACCAGAGTACTCAATAGTGTTATAATCACCAAGCTTGAGACATGGTTAGCATTTTTACTTTCTAAAGAGAATATACATGAAACGCAGGTGTTCTACCTGACAAGACAAATGACTTTTATTTTTAAAAGTTCCACTCAGACAGCTTCTTCCTAAGAATGGCTATTTTGTGAAATAGACTCTTGAGAGGATTCTTCTCCAATCAATATAATCTTAACCTCTTCAAGTCAAGGGTCAACTGTTATTTATAATATATTTCCTCATCATCTGAACTTCATACCCTATCCTCTTATAATAATAAAATAACCTCATTCAGTAACTCTCTACCTTGAGTGGGTCTTGCGCTATATGGTGAACAGTCAGTTAAGTGCCATACATGTTTGGCCGATCATCTCTCCTAGTTCATGCCTGACTAGGCAGAAGATTTTTCCACAGTAAGGTGTCATTTTTTTCTGCAGTAGACTAGTTGCCAACCAAGGCTATAGGACGCAGTCTGTCTTGCTATTTAACTCATAGGTGGGGGAGAAGAATAGGATTCATAACTTTCTAAGAGTATTTGTACATAAGCAAAGGTAACAAACCCAATTGGAATTCAAACTTAGTTCTTTGATTTTTAATTCTGAGTCATTATCTATTACACAAATCTTAGCCACAAAGTAAAGCTACAGTTAAGGAAAATTCTAATTTTTACCTTTGGCACAAGGTGGGCCATCAACTCTTGACCGACATCAGGAATTCCTAATCCAGTTTATTTTTATATCATTGTTTGTAATGCTGTTTTTTTTTTTTTGCTTTTTTTTTGCATTTGTATATCATCCACTTGAGAATCTTTGTTTTGGGCGGATAGCAAGTATTTCACATGTATTTCATATGTTTGAAGAAGCTGGACAGTAATTCTGGGGATGTATGATACAAACAAGGGCTAAGTAAGTAAGGATTGGCTTAGTGCTGTTTACCTACTCCCAACTCTCAGTTACAACTACAACTAGTGCCAGATGTCAATGTTCAAGTTTAAGTAAATGTCCAGAATTTAAAATGCTGCTTTTCAAGGTGGACATTGAAAAGTTAGCCAAACTTGAAAGGCTGGTTTTAACTGACACTTCTCCAACCTCTTTTTCCATATTTATTAAGCTGAGTTATTGTTATGGAGTTATTTTCGCAGTAGAGGCTAGTATTTGTGCTAAAGTCAGTCCTAATAGGTTCGACATACAAAATGTTAGGAACTTGATATAATATGTATTAACAGTGTAATCTTGTCAGGTCGCTGACTACTTTCGTATTCGACTGTCAACTACTATCGTCCAACATCGACTGACTCTCGTTCCACTTACTACTCCTACTTAGGTGGGAGAGTCTATTTACTATAGAATAGGTGTGTTTCACCATAACACCCACATCCTAAACCTTTACTCCATAGAAGTAAAACAGTTTTCTTTAATTTTTTTTTTAATTTATTACAGAAAACATGAAGAAAAGAAAAAAAAACAAAAAAAACACTTCATTTTTATTTAGCAACATTGTATCGTATCTCCTACACTTTTAAATGATTAATTGCCTTTCTTTTCCTCCTGGATTGGTGTACCTCAGATCACGTGTACGTAGATCAAACATATTGAAAATCACCTTCATAAGCGTTTCTTCCGCGAGACCGCTGTTAACCACGTTTGAAGAGCATCATCTGATCTGGTTAATGTGTGATCTGCACATGAATTTTTGGCTTTTCACCAAGTACATCATATTGCCAATTTGCTTTTTTATTTTTCCAATCTCCCAGAATTATTTATTCTATTTGTAGACCTTAAAGTATACTTTTTCACCAGGATTGCATTTTTTTACTTGAATAAATTTTTCTCTACCTGGCTTTGTCTTTTTTGGTAGTAATTTGTTGAAGACAGATTTTACCCAACGTGCAAACATCACCTCAGCTGGCGATTGTGAGGCTGGTGTTCCGTTATTTGGAGTAATTCAGTATACCTGAAAAAACTTCTGTAGGGCTTCCTCTGCAGGTATTTCCCTAGCTTTCTTTAAAGCTCTTTTTAGAATGTCTACAAATTTTTCAGCTAACCTGTTTGATCTTGGGTGATATGGAGCTGTGGTAACATGTTCGATCTTGTATTCCTTGCAGAAATCTTTAAATTGTTTCGATGTTAATTGACTTCTTTTGTCCATCAGAATTGTGTTTACCACACCAAACCTTGTGAACAATTCCAGCAGGAAGTTTTTAGTACTTTGCGTTATCGGTTTTCTTATCCTTTGTATCTCAGGCCATTTCGAAAAACTATCCACTACAGATCTGCGAAATCCACATGTAACCTAGACCATGTTAAGTCTGTTTTTTGCCAGAGATAAAATTTTATCGGGGGTGCCTTTGCAGCTAAGGCACAGGTTTTACATTTTGCCTCTGCGTTCTCAATGTCCCTGTCCATATTTGGCCAATATACAAAATTTCACATTAGGTTCTTCATTCTAGTACTGCCCATAATGACCAGTACAAAAATCCTGTAGTATTTGCTTTTGCAGTGTGTATGGAATCACCACGCATTCTCTGTATAACAATACCGTATCGCAAAGTGAAAAAAACATTTATTGTGTACTGGTCCCTCTCGGCTATTTTTTTTCTTTTATTTTCAAGATATACTTGTCCCTGGTGGCTTCTTTTATTTTTCTAGAGTTAACGGAAGTTCCCGAACTGCATTACACACAGTAAATTTCAGCTCTTCTGACTTCAAGGAGACAATTACTGTATCTTCTAATGGTTCGCTCATTTTAGGAATTAACCTGGACAGCCCATCAGCATAGCCAAATTTATTCGATGGTATGTACTCTTTGCTGAAGTTATAATTTAGCAGTATTATACCCCATCACTGTAATCGGTTGGCTGTATGCTTCGGCAAACCCTTTTTTGACCCAAAAATCGAAATTAGAGGCTTATGATCAGTTTGTAGCTAAAAATGTTGATCGTGGACAAAATGGCGAAATTTTACTACCACTAATATTATTCCTAGCGCCTCTTTCTCTCTCTCTGAAAGTAATTTTTCTTAGCCAGAAGTAGTGCTCTGGAAGCATGAGCAATTGGTTTTACTTGACCATCTGGCATTTTGTGTAAGATGCATGCTCCTACTCCATATGCACTCGTGTTGCAAGCTACTATGATCTCTAAATTCGTGTTGTAGTGGGTTAAAAATAATTCTGAGGTTAACACTTCCTTTATCTTTTCAAATGCTTTCTGGCATTCATTAGTTCATTTCCAGGGTTTTCCTTTCTTCATTAAATCATTTAATGGTGCCCACATATCATACATTTTAAGGATGTATATTTGATAATAATTTGCTAATCCCAAAAAACTTTGTCGCCCATTCACTATACTCAACTTTTTTAAGTACACCAGTTTTTTCCAATCTGTCTAATTTTCTATCTATCTATCTGTTCAATTGAGGCAAACAGCACATTCCTTTTCTTTTTGAATACCACCTGAGTGTTTCCTTTTAGCTGTAACTTTGCCTCCATCTTGGTACACGTTCCCAAACCTGGAGCAAAAACAGTAGGAAATATTTTCTTAAGTTTCTTTATTAATTTTTGGGCTTCGGTGTTTAAACTTTCTACCTTGTAACAGAAAGAATTTATCAGTAGATCCCATAATTGGAATTCTGTTATCCAATTCGTACCAAGAAAGTTCATGGTATTTTCTATGACAAATAGTTTACCTTTTTGTGTTTTTTTATTTAACGTGATGTTTGTAACAAATTCTTCAATAAATTGTATTTTTTCTCCTGTCACTGACCTCGCAATTTTCTTTGTCTTCATTAAAGTTGGTTTCCCCAACTTCTTCCATGTATGCAAATTTATGATAGATAAGTCTGAACCCATGTCAAGCTGCATTTTTATATTTTTATTACTTATTTTGGCAGTAACAAATTTTCTGGTTATTCCATCTTTTACCTTGTTGGACATTAATTTTTTTTCTTTTATTGTCTTTATTTCTTGACCTGCAATGCGTGCTTTTATGTCCCATTCTTTTACGGTTGAAACATTTTTTTATTCCTAAAATCGTAATATCTGTACCAGTGTAGTTCACCGCAAGCAAAACATGGCTTTCAGAGTTTGTTTATTTTTCTCTGGTATTTCACTTTTTGCTTGATAATCCGCAATTTTAGAATTCTCTTTGGTAGACTGACTTTTTCCTTTGTAGCCTATTTTCCTTATATACGAAACACCAGACTGTTCTATCTTTTTTAATCCTTCTTTACACTAACATATCTTGTGCAGTCTTCTGCCAATTCTTGTACCATAATACTTGGATTACTTTCCAATTTTGCTAGTACTAATTTTCTCAACTGTGCGTCTCTTTCCAATACCAGCTCCTGAACAAGCACCAAGCACTTAAAATTGCGTGTGCTTAATTCTGCCAGCTTGAATTCTTCACAATGCTTATTCACATTGGCTGCATACGTCATATAGTCTTGTTCATCATCTTTTGTCAGATTTAAACATTTACACATTTTGTTGAACAGATGTCTTTTTACTAAATAATTCACTTAATATATTTACCGCCTTGGTAAAAGTCAATTCGCTAGTTATTTTTGTTTTTGTTTTTTTTTTTCGGTAAAATGTAGTTTACCAATTTGTTATGCTCAGTAGTTCCTAATTTACTTAAAATAAGCTTAACCTTCTTTCCTTCAGACCATGATTGGCAGTCCATGTTATACACATCCATATATTTTTTATAATACTCTGCAAAACTTGTTTCTTCATCCGGACTGTACGTGAATATTTCAACTGAATTCCAGATTGTATTCTCTGGGAAAGAATCATTTTGTAGATTTTTCTCTTTCCTCTTCTCAGTTATTTTCAGAATTTTGTTTTGAAACTTCCTACATATCTGTTCCATTTTTTTGTTGGAATTGCATTTGTCTATTGAAAGTTTCCTCCTGTATCTGCATCTGGAATGTTTTTTTGTTGCTCTAATATTTTTGTCTGCTGTTCCGACTGGAACTTAAAGAATTCCAAAAATAGATTTTTACATGCCTCCATTTTTGCAAAAAGTTAACACAATGCCTAATACTGTAAAGGGAGGGGCTACAAATTTGCAATTCATGATCTATTTGAGCAAACTATATTATTGTGAAAACTATTTCTTTTCTCAGTTGAGAATATGACAGATTTTTTCATCACTGAATTGACATCTTGGCTTGCAAGAAACTTTGGCAAGTTTTTTTTTTTTTTATGTGAATCCAAGATTTTGTTGCCAAAATTTTTGTGTTGCGCCAATTTTTTCTTCCTCCATATGAGTGCGAATTTCGTCACCCAAAATTGTTTTCTGGCTAGTGGAAAAAATTCTTTTTACCTCCTCCATGTGAGAAGCCATTTCTTCCAAGCCAAGGTTGCAGCATTCACAATCTGGTAAATCCGCCAGACCCTATATGAAAAGCTTGTCATTGAGAGACAACTGATTTCAAGCCAATCGCCAGGTAAGCAAAAACTCAGAGTTGCTGAGATAATCAGCACCTGGCACTCAAGACCAGAACAAGCAAAACTCATCCTCCAACAAGTGGAGCACATCATGTAATGAATCCTTCGCAACACCCTCCACTAACCCACGATAGAAGACTCTCCTAGGCTGTGAAAGGTCACTAGACTGTGGAATGGCCCACAAGGCTGCCAGACATTCGAGGAGAAAACTTGATTGCCCTTGAGGCTCATGTCACCACCTCGAGATGGGTGGAGTGATAGTAAGGCTAGAGAACATGTCCCTCATTATCCCTGCCAGCAATGAGTCTTCCAAAATTGCTTGCCTGAGAAAGACCAACCTTGAAGCGACCTTGTGGCCCATCAAGTGCAGCATTCCCAGACCCCCTCATGACACGGACACTGGACACACACGTTTTGTCGACATGATGTTTGCGTCCTCTCCACAGAAGGGCGAATAGCAAAAGCTCTCTCACCTTCCTATGTCGTTTACTAAGTGGAAGTACTGACAACTGGTAAAGGATAATGGGAAAGATGTATGTAACACATGCCTCAGCCAAACCCTTTAAGGACAACCTCCTTCAACGCCAATTTTGACCGACGCACCAACCTTTGCAAATGAGTGCAAATTGGTACTTCTGACCAATTTTTCTCCAACTGGAGGTCAGGCCCACACCACACTCTAAGAATGCGGATGAGGCTGTCCATCCAATTGAAGGGCCGCAGCAGGGTAACACTCTTCCAGGCACCTAACCGCAAACCGGATGATGTTGCATTTAATCTTGGACCCCATGACCTGTTTGTACTGTTCAAATGCCTTCTTTACCACCTCAATGTCACTCCGGGAGGATACAAAAGTAGTGACGTCATTGACGCGCTCCTCCCATAAACTGCAACCAGTCAAAACACATTGCTTTTCACTGCAAAGAAACTCCACTGGCCAGCTTGTTCCCATCTGCTGAATAGGCAACAATGTCGTTAGACAACTTACAAGCATCGGCCTTGTAAACAAAGTGAGTCTCTTGGATCACGGCGACATCCACACCAAAGGACAAGAGGTCCCGAAACAGGCGGTCAACCTTACTTCGATCTCTAAGGCCCCTGGCATTCAAGCAGGCTAACTTAATTGACATCTTTTAAACCTGAAATGAGAAAGAGAAAAATTACTCCTAGTCACATACAGCGCGGAAATCAATGGCAGTAGGGACCCCGACAAATTGTCCTAGGCTTCCAGAACCAATATCAGACATGATCCATTCATCCTGGACAATGCCATCGACGTCAGTGGGAAAAGTAAGTTTTACAGCTCTGTAAAGAGAGGAGTGGAGAATTACAGGAACCATACCAGAACAAAAATGCGACAATCTCTGCAAGTATTTTGTGTATCTAATGGTTACTTGATATCAGAGCATATATCAGAGTAATTTATTGAATAATGCCAACTTTATAGACAAAAAAAAGGCTACAAAGTTGTATTTTTTCTCTTTTTTTTTTTTTTCACAGTAAGGTTCACTCTTTACAGTGCTCAGGGGACACTCAAGGTAAAGACTTATGTTAGGAGACAATTCATGCAAACAAGAGGAATGATAATGGTTAACCCTGTCCTTGAATAGGTTAAGATTGTAGTAATCAAAGAAATATTCTCTTAGGATTTGGATCCACAAAACAATGGTTCATGGAAAAAAAAAATGTTCAAGTGGAACTCACCAGTGGGAAATGGCAGGAATGTAAGTGGTACAGTATATGCTTGCCATGAAGTTTTGAACTGGCAAAGATGGGGTATGTAGTTCGTTTGAGCACATATAGAGGCTTGTCACATCCCAATTGTGAGAGAGGTTGGAGGGTGGAAATAATTTGTACTTTCACATTTGAATTCTATCAAAGCTGGACAGTGAGTCTGGGTAGCTCTCACCCAAATATGACAATAGTACTTAATTTTTGTTCTGATCTGGCTCTTGTAAGGGTAGAGAACAGCAGGAGTCAGGTACTTACTAGTGTGGTACCAGGTAACTGACTAGTTTACCTGCATATTTAGCTATGGACTGTATGTACAAGTTCTACTTGAGGTTAGTTGTGAGTTTGAAGCCAAACAGTTTTTTAAGTCACAGTGCCTCTCTGAGGGGATATCTGTTCATCATGACTGGAAGTAGTTTGGATCCAATTGACAATGACAGGTAATAATAAAACAACATAGATGAGGATACTTATTTAAATAATTTATTTGTTGATGACAACACTTGTTCTCAAAAATGTAAACAACATTTATGTATATATCTTCCATCTCATGACAATAATAGATTAGTATCACTACTTCTTAGTGAGTGGTGGCATCCTCTGATAACAGATATTGACAAGCCACAGTTACAATCACAGAACATTTTTATTAACATGATTTTTAAAAACAATAGACACTGACTACTTGTGTCATAAATTTCAAGGTATTGGATACAGTTCAACAAAAGTTGAGCCAAAATATAAATTGTTTTTTAAATATAGTAATTTTTCTGTTGAATATCTTTGTTTTTCTTTAAATTGAAATTAGTTCTTAACTACTTAGCACATTGTGTGTGTGTGTGTGTGTGTGTGTGTGTGTATATATATATATATATATATATATATATATAAGGAAGTGAAAAAAACAGTTAAATTAAAATCCACTGTTCATGCATTTACTTTTATAAAGAGTGCTCAATTCAAAGTAGAGCTTAATATTGTAATTTTGTTATTACAATTGTTTATAAAAGCATTATATCACTATACAAAAATTTTCATGTTTCAGAACAATACTACAGGTGAGATTCTAAAATAAATGGTGAAAATGATTGATTTAGAAAATATAAAATGAATTCATGGTTATTTAGAAAATTAGGGAGTTGGAGAATATGCTTGTAGATGTGTCAATATTGTTCAATCAAAAATGAGAATTAGGTTGAACTATTTGAAGATTTGGGTTGAGAAAGGAAAATTTTGTCTGGGTAAGATACATAGTGGGACCATACATTATTTAAGTGGGTAGACAATAATTTTTAACAGCAGGTTGGATTTCAGGTTATTTTAAAATTTAGTTTTGTACTATCTCATGACTTAAAGGGGCTGGAATGTTTAGGTTAGAATTAAAATTAAATAATTATGGTATCCTAAGGTATATTGTAATTATAAAAAGTATTGTGTGGGTTATTTATTTTAGTAAAATAATTTTTAATTAAAAAGTTATATTGGGGCATATGTTTATAAATGAACAATTGTAATTAATTAAATTTCAGAGAAAAATATTTTCGATGTTTAAATAAAATCGTCAGTTCATATCTATGATTCAGTAGTATTTTATTTTTAGGGAACCTTAAAATTTTCAGTTTTTCATTCAGGCACAAAGGGCAGATGTCATAGAGCAACTTACAGATTCTTGTTTTTTCCAGAATTTTCCATTTTGTTTAGTTTTGGTACATGTTATTTTTTAAGGAAGTTAAATGCCAATACTAATGCTGCTTAAAAATGTTCTTAGTAGAATCAATGTAAATTTTTTTGATAGTTGGGTTTTCATTTGTTGTTATAGTACTTTGGTACACAATAGAATTCATTAGGCACCTATTTTCCAGTAGGCAATTTTTAGGATTTCAACAATTACATAAATTTGTATTAGTGTTATTTTCATTATTTGGATAATTATTGTTGCTTTGGTTTACATGCTGAGTTAAGATTTTATTATTATGATTTTGAATAAATTTTTCTAGATTATTTGTACAACTATAAACTGACTTAAGGGTATTTTTATTATATGTAATTAAATTTATTTATTTATTTACAAAGCCTATATATATATATATATATATATATAGGCTCTGTAAATAAATACATTTAATTACATTGAGCCCTGTGGCTGGATCAATGTTAATATTTTATATTAATGGGATACTTGAGAAATTACCTCAATGCCATTTTTGTTTTTTAATTTATTTATGACCCAGATATATAATCATCTGCAGACAAGCCTGTTTCACTGTATCACAGCTCTTCGGTGCAGCTAGATTAACCATTTGGTTCAAGCTGGGATTGAAATCCAACTGATTTGCCATCAGATATCTTTCCACTGCACTATTGGCATACGGCAGAGAAAGGCAGCTTTCATAGCATGTTATTCACAGGATGTAAACAAATAGCCAATAACTGGGACCTTTCAATTCATTAGCCAAAGAATGTAGCAAAAATTTTTAAAATTTGTGGGCATTTTCCCTCTTTATGCCCATGAATTTTTAAAACCTTCGGTACAGGAATTGAGGAGAGAGAACGTGTACTTTTCCAGAGTGCATATATTGCAGGAAATGCTCTTCATAATTGCAGCCATATACAAACAAAACAAATGACAACTCATTTCCTCACAGATATCGAAAAGCACTAAAGGAATTAATAAACAACAAAAATATAAAAAGATACTGCTCATGCAGACTCGTCAGAGATATATATATATGACAAAGTGGAAAAAGCGTTTTGTGATGTGTTGCGTTCTTTAGGACTTCATCTAAGATTTTTTTACGTTTATGTGACTAATGAAAAAAAAAATTTTAAATTGCCAGCATCTCAGATTTGTGCACACATAGTTACTGGAAATTTTAAATTTAAATCCCCACCTCCACTTTTTTCAATTTCTCATACATCTTTCCCTAAAAATTGTTCTTGGTATATAAACATTTATATATCATTATCGTTAGTTATAAATATGGATTGGAATTCAACAAGATTAAATGGCGGGTATTGTTGCAATAAATTTATATTTGGTTGAATTTTTTTTTATTCTTGTGTGTGTGTGTGTGTGTGTGTGCCTGCCTAACACCATTTCAAATTTTCTTCTTGAAGAAGATTTGAAATTATGTTTTACACACACACACACCTGGAATTTATGAAATAAAATGTCTACATTAGACATCACATGATCAAAAAACCTGTATCTATAGACCAGCAGTTGGCAATCCTCGGCCCGCGGACCACATCTGGCTCTCGAGTGAATCTTGTCCGGCCTGCTACCTTAAATATAGATAAACCAAACCATAGTGACAGTTGATAGTCTGAATATATTGCATCGAAATTAAAAAATTTATTTCTTTTTATCTGGAGAATGTGTTTTACTTTTATTTTTTATTTGTAGAGATCGCCAAAATTAGCATACAGCCTCACTTTCACTTTTTCTGTGAAATTGCTTTCATGAGCGGGCACTTTTAAATGAATATAAAATAGTGTTTTCAATGGAATTTTTTTTCAATAATGATTTATGAAACATTTATTTTTAAGATGTAATATTTTTTTTAACAAAATTCCCATCAGATATTAAATTATATTGAATCCTTGCTTTCTTCAAACACATAGAAAATTTATTCACATATTTAATAACATGGTTCTTCTCCATGACACTGGAGCCATAGCTGTTTGGCCCTCCTCCATGACTCTACATAGTTTTCTGGCCCTCACTCTCCAAAAGGTTGCCGACCCCTGCTATAGACTTATGTTTAAACTGATGTTCTAACTCTCTCACTTTACATCAAAACAGGGGACATAACTCTGATTTCACTAATGCCAACCTAATTAAAAAAGAACATAATACTTTATGGAGAAAATATTTTGAAACCATAATAGCATTTACTACCAACTATGAACACATGATTAAAACATTAAATTACTTCAGTCGTTTTCTACAGATCCATTCTTCATGAATAACCTCATAAGTTATAATTTAACCTAATGCATAAAATAAATGAAATATTACTAATTCCATCTTCAAAAACTGCATCACAAATATTTTAATGAAAAATTCCAATTAAACAAGTTTATCACATCTAGCTGCATTTCACTGACATACACAGAAGTAACAACAGCAGATATTCCTCACACACACCTAAATATAAAATGTCCAACCAAATAGAAAATCATTGCAACATCTTGCTACATTACATTGAAGTATACATAAATGACTTCTACTGGCATTCATCTGTCTCTCACGCGCACACACACGCACACAGAGGAACTAGCATTACTATCCAACAAACACCTCGACAGACAAGTGTTTCTCTACAAACACACACATACACTATTTCACACGTTTTTGTCCAAAATATTTCACACACCTATTTAAAATATTATATATTGCTATATTAAATGGGACACATATCTTTCCAATCCGAAATCATAACATACCAGTATTTGCTCTCTTTGTCTTTTCATTTCTCTCTCGACCTTAGAAGAAGCCATAATAAAAGTGAAACATGTTAGATTGTGACACGTTTCCTATTTTTTCTTCATTTTATCATTTCTGTGTATACAGGGTCACCTTTTTATATTTTAAATTTTGCATATGTGAGTTGTTTTTTTTATTTTTATCAACTGCACAATATAGTAGTCAGTTGGTGACAATCTGTGAACACCGTGATGCAATTCACTCTGTCAGAAATTTAAAAACAGCATGCTGTACTGCTTCACATTCATATCAGAAGCTTCAGTATGAACATTTCAGTGTTTGGGTTTCAATCTGAGGACGATCCAGAAGATTTGGAAAGGTTTAGATGAGTCTAATGTTGATTACAAAGGTACAGCAGCTTGGAAAACTCACTCTGATTGCTCAAATGATAACAAAACTATTAAAGAATAAAAATGTGGGACCTGGATGCCAGTCTAGTAGCATGCTTAAATTCATGTGCAAGATCGATTCTGACAAAAAAAAAATTTTCTGGTTTTGGACAGTGACCCAACTTTTCTAGCAGTAGATGCAGCTTTTGATTTGATGTAGTTGTTCTATATGAGGTCATTTGAGAGAGTGAGGCCAAGGAGGCGCAGTGTGTTGCTCTCAAGGAGATTATCATTAGCCATGTTGATGGCTGGCAGGAAAGTTTCTCTATGGTGGTTAAAGATCAGTTTTGTTTTGGAGGCATTAAAATTCACACGACATTTCTTTCTTCAATTAACCACCAATTGCTAGTTTGTTTCAAAAGCAGTAGCTTTATTTTTGTCAGTCTTGGCAGATTTCCTCTTAAGACGGGAGTAAATGGTGGTATTATCTGCATAGATGCCTACTTGGGAAGTGATTGCATCAAGAAGATTGTTGATGAATGTGCTGTGTGATCAGTGTGTTGTTCTCCAGAAGACCAGTATCAGCTTTGCTGATGGCAGGTAGGAAATTTTGTCTTTGGTGGTTAAAGAAGAGCAGTTTTGTTTTTGTATATATGTGATATAGATGCGTGAATATATATATATATATATATATATATATATATATATATATATAAGAACATTGTAATATACCTTCCTGATAGCATCTGTTCTCAACTCAGTGTATATGCTACTGTCTCAATTGTGGTAGCTGATCTAAAAAAAAGACCCAGGAATGGCTTGTTGATTTTAATGTCTTCAAAATGTAATTTTTCTCTATTAATCATCTAAGAGAATCTTTTCTGCTTCTCATCAGCATGACTGATGCTAACCTCCAGGAAAGTGACTGATTCTACCTTCTTGGATTAACATTGTCTGCTGTTATAAAGTAGAAAGGTTATATTGAATGAATTCTTAAGTTTGCTGCTAAAAAAAGTTGGTTCACTATATTGTGCTAGACAATTTTTATGTCGACAGTATGTATTTCACATATTTAAAAGCCTATCGTATTTACATGCTTTTAATATTGCTACTGCTTATGGCCAGCTGCTCCTGCTATATTTTTTAAAGATTCTTGATAAAATCCAAATGAGAATCTGCAATGCTATTGGTCCTGACCTAGCATCTCAGTTTTAGTCATTTTTCCACCACCATAATATAGCTTCCCTGTGATTTTACTATAAATACTTTTATGGTAATTGTTTGAATGAACTTTTCACTATGGTACCTAATGATTTTAAGAGCAGTATTAGATTAGTTGATTTGGATGGGCGTTGTGGTGCAGTGGACATCAGCTTGGAACTGGAAATCATAGAGCTGAGTTCAAATTCCAGTCGAATTTGTTACATTCACTTATGTGCAAATAGCCTTGCAAAGTTATTAATTTGTCTCTTCTCCTGCCATATATGGATTAAATAGCAGGACAGATTGGGTTTTGTAGTCTTGGTTGGCAACCAGCTTACTGTAGAAAGTAATGGCAACCTACTGCAGGAAAATCTTCTGTTCAGTCAGTCATGTCTCTTTCGAGACCTGATCACCCAAACGTGTATCACGTATGACACTTAATTGATTGACTAGATTTGTAACAAACTTTCATCAATTTACAGTTAGCTGGATGCAACTGTAAATTCTATACTAACCGTTTCTTCTCTTGCATTTCTTTCTTGTGAAATGGTCTTTAAGTTCCATGCTGTCCAGCCTACTTTAAAGGTCAAAAATTTAAATGCAATCTCATTGGTTATCTACTGTTCTCTTAATTATTTTTCTATTGTTTTTGCTCCTTAATAATGTTTCTCTATTTTGTTATTCTTTCACCCTCTGTAACCTCTTGTATCTTAGTGGCTGCACTCATTGCTTTGGGTGAAATAATATACATAATCATAACATATTTTAACAGTTATATTAAAGCTCAGTCCTGTCACTTTCGTTCTTTTACCCTTTTAACATTTAATCACCTTTTATACTAATAACTATATATACACTCACACACACATGTACGTACATAGATACATACATATATAGTGAATTTGAATTATTAGATATACATATAAGGGTGCACATATGTATAGTATTATTATTCAGGTGTTAATAAAACAGTGATCAATGTATGAACAGAGCTGTATTATATATATATATATATATATATATATATATATATTAATAAATATACATATTCTTTTACATCTATGGCACAACTCGGAGTTTCATGTGTTATGCAATCATTAGGTGCATATTTTAAACTGACAATTTAATAGATCTGAATTTAAGTTCATTTGATGTTCAATATTTTCAATTTTTCAAAGACCATGATCTTAATTTTACCACTATAACTAGGGCTAAAGTCATAAATTTCTTAGTTGTTACCTTCAACCTGAGCAATGGTCTGTACAAACCATACAATGACTCACATATATACATCAATAGGGAATCAAATCACCCCCAGAGAATCATCAACAACTTACACAAATCTATCCAATTTCATTTAAGTACCAACTCTAGTAATAATGACATTTTTGACAATTCTAAAATAAAATTCATTAATGCCTTAGAAAAAAGTCAACTCAATATTAGTTTAGAATATTCCGTTACAAACAAGTTAGGCAGAAATAAGCAGAAATCACATAAACATAATACATAACATCATTTGGTTTAACCCATCCTTCAGTCATAACATCCAAACTAATTTTTTTTTTTTTTTTTTTTAATTATATCACCCCGAGCAAGGCGGTAACGCCACTGATGTCCAGGGGGCTACGTAAGACTGAAAAGATTGGGAAAGAGAAAGCCGGAAACCACATCCTAAACAGGGAACAAGGGATGAGCCTCTACACCTGTTCAATAGATGAGGGTGGAGTGTGAACCGGGCGATAGTTTAGTCAATCTACTCCAATTGACAAAGAAAAAAAAAGTTTTAGCTTAGTTAAAATTGAAATGAAATTTGAACAGCAAAATCATTTACAATAGCAAAATAGTACCTATGTCAATAATTAAAAAATTCAAACAAATTAAGGCTAAAAATTGCAAATTTAAACAAAAATTAAGGACAGGAATTAAAAAACAAAAAAAGCATGCAGGATTCAACATACCAGATAGTTAAGACATACTGAAATTGATAAACTCTCCCTAAACATAATTTGCAAACATTTCTACCATTCACTTACATACAAAAAAATCATCAACAAAAACAATGTTTAATTATAGTTGCATTAAGAATGGGAATAAATATATTTGACAACATAATACTATGATATCAAATAAATACTTGGCCCACCTGAATAATATCAGTCACCCTACAAATAACAACAATGATTCTTCTAAAAATAATTGCAACCCCTGAAAAAATAAAACCTACCCTTAGAATGGCCAGTGTATGTCCAAAATAAAGTTTGAATTCTCTGGATGATAATGATTTTAAATTTTACTTGGAAGCACCTCTAACAGGTGGAAGATAAGATTTAACATCCTCGTGTTGTCTTTAATCAACAGTAAATACAGCAAATAATACAATAGACCTTGCTACCTATAATGCACCATTGGCCAGAATATATAAATAGTCGAGGTAAACTACAACATATGTGGCCAGAAGATTATGTTCAAGTATAAAACAGACTGTTGCTGCTTGGTGTCTACTTTTTTATTTACATGCACTCTATCTCTGATAAATATTCTTCTTCTTTATGAGCTGTGTTCTTTCAGGACATAGGTGATCATGGACCTCCACTTATCCCTATCCCTCACTGCTCTTAACACTTTTATTCTTGGTATCTCTCCCAAACCCTGGTCTGCTAACCACTTACTTAAATCCATCAAGTATGTCTCATGTTGATTTCCCCTGTCTCTCTTTCCCTCTATCCGTCCCGTGAGTCTCCAAGCCCTTTTTTCTCATATGTCTCAAAATCTTCAGCTGTCTCTTCCTGATGTTAACTATAAGTTTTTTTTGCATTTGCATCCTCTCCAAAACCTTGTCATGGCTCACGTTTAGTCCATTGTATTCTCAGCATCCTTCTGTAGAACAATATTTCGATTGTTTTGAGTCTCTCTTTCATCTTTGAGGAGATCGTCCAGCATTCGCTGCCATATAGGACAGATATCCCATAACAGTCCAGTACTATTTTGTTTCCAACAAAATTTTTCTATCTCTCAATACTCTGTTTAGTTTTTGTAATGCATTTTTGGCCATACCAATACACTTTCAGATCTCAGTGTCACACTTTCTGTTCTCTGTTAGAACACTTCCCAGGTCTTTAAATTTCTGCCCCTGCTTCATTTTAGTATCCCCCAACTGTAGTTCACATTTTGGGGTTCTCTTTTTGCTGATGACCCTGCATTCAGTTTTCTTGATGTTTATGTTTAGTCTTTTCTCCTTGCTTTTCCTTGCTATCTTCTGTAGAATCTCCTGTATCTGAAATGACAAGTCAAAACTATATTTTTACTATATATACATGTGTGTGTATATATGGATGAGTGTATTTAGAATATATATATATATATATATATATATATATATATATTTAGTGTATCAAGGCAGCAAATAATTTTCTAAACATAAACTGTTAAATATAAGAGACAATGAATGTCTATTATGTTTAATCATGAGCCATTCTAAACGTCATATTTTGGCTTTAATTTCAGTTGAAAATAAAAACAAAAATTCTCCAACATTTGAATAAGTTTTATTAATTTGGTTCTAAACTTTCGGCTCACATGAGCCATCTTCAGAGAGGTTATTAAGACGGTAACACAATAACATTCACTATCACCGATTTTATTTTGTGTTGACATAAAACTCCACTAGGCAATGGCAATAGTTACCAAAAATAACAAATGCAGTTTGCAAATTTGCAACGCGTTTTTATGATGTCACACTGCGTGATAGCGCGAAATGACAACAGAACCATGTATTCAAATGCAATGTAATGTGTTATGTTATAACACATATATATATATATTTATTAAGATACAGGAGGGTGCTAAAGTAGGTATACAGTAATGAAAGACAATGTGTGCACAAAATGTATTTGTCATACAAACATGCTGATAACCTCAAATGTTTAAATTGTTTGCTTCCAGCATTGACACAGATCCTAAGTTATACTTTATACCTACTTTTGCATCCCCTGGATACATATTTTTTTCTACATATACATGTTTCATTTTCAAGTATGTATATATGTTATATTGGCATGTTTGCTGAGTAGTTAGAATGTTTGCTTTCTGACCATAAGGCCCAAATTCAAATCTCACCATTGAAGACTTGTCAGGAAGGTGACATCTTGATGTTGGAAGAGGCAATCCCAGCATATGGCACTTTTGCAAAGTGAAATGTAACTGCCACTTCTACTCTATCAGCTTCTTTTCTTGTAAAAACCATACTACGAGTTGACTCAAACCTTAGACGTGAAATTGGGTTTACAGGACCCTTAAGGAGCTGTCAATGGTTGTGCTAGTACAAAGTCACAAGTCATCAGGACCAAGAGTTTGTGTAACCTGGCTTGTACAAACTGTTGTTTACACTAGATAGTTACAGTTTCTGGGAGAAAATGCATTAAGATCTTTTCAGAATAGTTGCCGTACAAACCACACGTGGGCTCTGTGTGTGTGTGTGTGTGTTGGACAAACACAGGTGTACCAGAGCAAGCATCTGCAATGGGGATTATCTAACCGCCCTTGTAGAAAAGCATCCTTGAATACAAATGGCCAGCTAGACATATATATTATAAAATATATTTATGTGCACATACTTATAAAACATTTAATACCAAATCATTTCATATCATTTGCAAAATATAAGAGTTGAAATTTTTACATTTCCTGCTCTTTAAGTGAAGTTTCAAAAAAAAAAAGAACAAAAATTGTTAAAACGAAAAATCGCAAACAAGCCAAACGACTTTAACCTAATGATGACAACTAGACTTACAGGATATATTAGTTTTTAATTGTTTTTCACCAAAATTATGGCACATTACCAAAAATAAGGATGAACAGAAATCTATCAATCATATTCTTTCCTGAGGGTTAATTATTTCCTCAATTAAACACCTCTGCTCGACAAGTTTTTATTATGTATTAAAGACATTTTATTGCCTCCTACTTTTGATATTTTATGATTTGATTTTTGTTTTTCAATATAAACAACAAGTAATTGATAATTTATTAACAGTTTGTTTAATTAATGTGTTCATAATAAGTCTCTTATATTTATTATTTATATATATATAGTAATGTGAATTATATATATATATATATATATATATATATATAAAGGTACACACATGTATAATATTATTCAGGTGTTAATAAAGCAGTGCTCAATATAGCATAAACAAAATTTACATATATTATATTTATCAATAGATATACATTTTGTCCAATGTTGATGACATGACTTGGAGTTTCATGAATTATGCAATCATCAGGTGCATATTACAAACTGATAGTTTAATAGATTTGAATTTAAGTTCACTTGATGTTCATGGGAGTTGAAATCGTATAAAGTATGATTACTGCTTTTCAATAACAAGAGTAAAATTTAAATAGACAAGCACTACATGAAGATAAAAAATTACAATTTTAAAAATAAAATTACAAAAAAATATTAAAAAGGAAGGAGATGAAATCAAGGCGGCATAATTCATAATTATTAATAGTAATATTTGCAGGAGAAAGAAAGAAAGAAAAATGGGGAAATTGAGGGCATTAGGAAGAAAGAGTCCAACAGAGGAATCTCTATCAATTGGGGCCTAAGAATTTAAGTAAGAATTTTTTTTTCTATTGCAGCATATGGTCATTAAACCACTTTTTTGTTAAGTAGGTTAGGGTTATTTATATGTTGTAAGATGGCAAGTTTTTTAAAAAGGTATAAATTGCATCTCTCATTTTTTATTGTAAGGTTTGGATTTAGCAATGATATTCCAGGTAATAATTTAAATAAAAAATTTTTTTCTTCCCCCCAACCCTTTTTTTAAACTTCTTGTGTATGGATTATGTTTTTGGGCTTCTTCCAGTATAGAAATTTTGTATCATATTTGAATAATTAAATTTTTGTTTTTGATCATTGCTGATGAAGCAAGAATTTTCTCGCTGAAATAGCCATTCAACAAATGTAAATTTTGGAATTTTTTGCCTATGTATATTTGGCTCTGTAAATAGATAATACTATTTACATTGATCCCTCCCCTTGGTCAATTTTAATATTAATAAAATTAATATTAATAAAATCTGGTTTTTAGGATTTTACCTATTTGCTCATCCTTTTTGGATTTAAAATATGCATACATACATACATACATGCAAACTGTGTGTGTGTGTATATATATATATATATATATATATATATATATAATTTATTTATTTTCATTTGTAAGTTACTTGATTATGCAATCTTGGTTTCAACCTTTTAAATCTTCAGGTGTTTTATATCAACTGATTTTCTAATGTCTTTTTTTTTTTTTCCAAACTTGTAACAGGGATTGTCAGAACGCAGAACTGGAAGTTTAAAATAACTGAAATTTCAAAATAAGGAAAAAGTTTTTCAAGAATTGTAAACACTTTCATCTGGGCTTATATGACCCTAAAATATATTTTCTAATGTGTTTACATCCTGACATTACTTCAGATCTTTTGTTTAGTAACTTTTCCTGTTCTGGAAATAATATTATGGCTAACTTTTCTTCCTGGCATAATCTGCAGATATCACCACCGTTGTAACATTTGGCTCTTTTTAATATGCTCCATGTTATATCAGGGTCTTTGCCATTTTTTTTTTTTTTTTCAATTTCCACTTGTGGTTAGCCAATTTGGTACAATTCCTAAGGCTTTTGAGCTTGAATGTAGACCTGTGATTATGCCAGTGGTATTTTAAAATTTCTTTAGTACACCCCAAGTATGTTTTTCTTTGTCCAACTGTATCCTGTACTTTTGTTTTCTAAATAACTTATGTTTTACAAACTCCATTAAGTGGGCATTTGTTTTTGTCTCTGAGGTTACATTTTTCATTAACAATATTATGCTACATGCTGTTTTTTAAATTTCTGGCCTTTTGCTTTTTTATGTAATTTTCTAAATTACAAGTACAGCTATAACTTAATTTAACTATATTTCTATTGAATATTTTATGTAATTCTGAGTTTTAGGGAAGTGTTTATTTATTTGAAAAATATTTGCCCAATATTGGATTCTACTTCAAGATTGCATAAGCAACTAACTTCCAAATTAAAATATTTAAAAATGTTACAATATATATGTATTGAGCACTTTATAATACAACTGTATACTGGTCTAATTTAATTCTGACCAATACACATACACACACATTCTCACACACACACACTCTCTCTCTCTCACTATATATACACATGCATACACATGGCTGAGTGTTTAGAATGTTCACTTTCTGACCATGAAACTTGGGTTTGAATCTCACCATGGTTGATTCGTCAGGAAGGTGACTTCTTGAAGTTATTGGTCTGGAGAAGGCAATCCCAGCATGCAGCACCTTAGGAAAGTGCTTGCAAACCATACCTCAGGTTGACCCAATCATTGTGAGGGAAATTGGGTAGGCAGGACCCTTTGGTAACTGTCGATGATTGTACTAGTTGAAAGTCATCATCATAAACGTAGTTTGTGCATCTTGGCATTGTTCAGACTGTTGCTCATGCCAGATAATGCACTTTTTTCTAGAAACTGTAACTAAGGTCCACTTGGCTTAGTTCCAGTACAAACCACAGGTGAGGTCTGGATGTGCTGAACAAACAGAAGTGTGCCTGAGCAAGCATCTTCGATGGGGATTAGCTATCTGCTCTTGTAGACAGGCATCCTCATATATGAGTAGCCAGCCACACACACACACACACACACACACACACACACATACACACACACACACACACACACACACATATATATATATATACACACACACACACACACACACATACATACATACACTTCTAACAAGAAAAATTTTATTAATTTTTTTATTTAATTTTTCCAGTATTCTTACAGGTTTCATTTTTGCTAGAGATAAGGAATGTAGAAACGTTCTATAATTTTCAACTTTCCTAGTGCTTTCAGCTTTTTCATAGGCCATTTTTATTCAACACACATTAAGCAGAATATGATACTTCCACAAAAGACCCTAAACATATCAAACTCTTTTATTGTATCCAGATACATGATGAAAATATAAATCTTATTCATACTAATATATTTCCTCTTGATTCTAATAAAATATTAAAATTGATAATATATATATATATATATATATATATATATACAATACTACTAATTTAATTATCCATAATAACTCCTCCCCACCAACTGAATTATTACATAAAACCAACAAATATCAATTCAAATATCCCTTGGTACAATGTATCTCCAGCAAAAAAAAAAAACAAATATATATGTTGGATTTATAACAACTAAATTACCAAGACATCTTACATTACACATGTCTGACCATTTGTCAATTTCTAGACATCTACAACAATATTTCTGTTTACATTCCCAATATAAAAAAATAATGATCAATAGCACAACTATCCTACACCAAGAAAACAACAAAAGCAAACTACAGATTCTCAAGGCAATATTAGAATCAGCTATGAATACTGTAGTAATGTCCTAAAATGTTTGTTAAAGGAAGAGTTTTTGAAGAGCAATTTGTCAACCATTACATTTGAAGCAAGAAAATTTACAGTAATTTTTAGCAACAATGTTTTGTGATTATTTTTTTGTTACCATAACTCACATCTTTGAAGAGGATCTCAGAAGAAGATTGAAAGTACTTGGGAACATCAAAAAATTAATAATAATAACATCTGTCAATGTTACAGCTCATTTCTGACATCTTTCAATTATAACACGCAAAAGATTATTCGTGAGTATGAATGGATTTTATTAAAAATAAGCAGACAGAATGTTTGCAATTTATTTAATCTGACATGTCTAAACAAAAAAATTGCTGCCTAAATATGCAAATATATATATATATATATATATATATATATATATATAGCCTAATAATATGGTATATGCACTGTTGCAGATTTGAACCAACCCACAACAAAGAAAAAGGCTAAAAATATGTTTAAATATAAAAATATAAGATTTTTATTTTTGTGATTTTTATAACTAAATTTTTCTTAAAGTGTATGAATCTTAAAGTTCTTACATTCCTTGTTTAAGATGAAAGGCAATGTGATTTCTTCATGTCTATATGAGAGAGGAAGAAAGTGTAAGTGTCATGTAGCTTGGTGAGGATGATAGGTGAATGAGTAAGAGAATATATTTCAACAGTGCATTGTGAAACTGTTACTGTCTCTCTCCCTAGTGGTTTGTCAGTCTAGAAAGCATGTTTTTATTCTTGGCAGGAATGTGATTCAGTTGAAAAAATATTATTTTGAAGATGAGATTTTAATCTCGAAATATTAATGTATAATAAGTAGGTAATGCCCAACAACTTCTTTGCCTTCCTAAACGCATTGTGACAGCCTTCAAAACCTAAGCATAATCCTAATATACACAATGCCTCAAGCAAATTACAAAACTTTCCTATTCCTACACCTGAGCTAGGATGAATTTGCAAGGGAGCTATTTGACCTGTCTGAGAAATGTGCAAAGGTAGAATGCCAAATCAACTTCCTAAAATGATGTCTCAAAAGCAAGAGGTGCCCAACACCATCGGGAGTGTCCACTTCCTGGCATGCCTCAAATTACCAAGTCACAAACAATCACTGAACTGCCTGCATGAGTTCTGCATAATCTTTCATCTTAATAATAACATCAGCGTTTTGACATGAAATTTTACTTTCAGTAAATTTGTGGCCTTCTTTATTACACCATGCTATTTGTTAGAAAAGATTACATTAAAAAAAAACAAAAATTCAAAAAAAGAAAGATATAATTACAAAAATACTTTGGTGATCACAAAAGGGAGAAAAAAAATAAAATTAAATAAATAAAACAAAATAATTAAAATATATATATATATATAAATACACAAAATAAAATAAAATAAAAACTCTTGTCAAAGTGGAAGAGGGTTTTTTTATGACTAAAATCAAACTAATAGTAAGGTCAACACATAAACCATATATTAAAGCAGACTGATACCATCAGACCATAAAAAAGATCCCAAATATCAATCACACACCATAAACACACACACACACACATATGCTCTAGCACACTTATACACACACACACTCACTACAATTAACAGCAACAGCAGCCAGGAATGACCATCATAAGCTTCTCTTCCACCATTCTGAAGATGAGATTTTAATCTCGAAATATTAATGTATAATAAATAGGTAATACCCAACAATTTTTAACTTCCTTTATTTTACTAAATGCATTGTGACAGCCTTCAAAACCAAACCATAATCCTTATATTTCTCTCAGATTTTTTTTTCTTCTAATATTCCTCCTGAATATTGAAATCTTCTCTTGTGGGTTACTAAAATATTGCCCAAAATGTTATTTTTCCAGCATATTTTCTGTTTGGGATGTGCGTGTTAATCCATCTCTTCTTCTTTCCAGCTATGTGTTGAATAGCAGGACAGATTGGGTTCTTTAGCCTTTGTTGGTAACCAGTCTACTGCAAAAAGAAATGGCAACCTACTGTGAGAAAATTTCTGCCTAGTCAGTCATGAATTGAAAGTGACTTGATTGTCCAAGCATATATATATATATATATATAGGCAATTAACTGACTGAATTTTTAATTAACATTTTACTGTTCTGAAAATGACGCAGATAACACACTGAAGCACAAACAAATTCATTGTTAATCAGATAATGATTTTTTGTAAGCATAATTTTTAAAGATTGTTTGATTTGAAAAGATTGTTTTTGTTTTATTCTAATTGTGCTGTTTTCAAATTTTGCAGGTTTAGAAGCCAGTCTTTTGATAGCGGGCCAGCTTCTGCTTCTCCTGAGACAGCTGATGAAGAACCTGTATTTGATGAGGAAAAAAAGAGAATGCAGAGTGCAACAGGAAGAAAAACTTTCAACAAAATTCTTCCATTCCAGGTTGGTTACATTTCACTCTCTAAAACACATTTCATTATCACCGGCAGACATGCTTCGTATACATCTATAGCCAGATGGCGTAAAACAAGAGCCTTACAAATTATGTAGAGTGGTTTCATTTTTGGCATTTTCACTTAAAAACATTCAACCCTGGAAAAAAAAAACAAAATTTTTTGTTTCATAATGATCCTAAAGTGCAAAATAGTAATAGCAGTAGTTAGGATCTATATTATAAAATATTTTGGTTAAATTAAAAGGTGGAAGTTTTCAAAGAAAGAAAAAAAAATCTATGCTGATGTTGTAGATTAAGAGATACAAGATATTTTCTCTCTGTCCCATAACTTTTTTTGCCGTCTATTGTTGTAATTGTTCTATTTTATTATTTATATAATCTGTGAGGTGTACAAAATTTTGCTAGGACTTTTAAAAACTGACATTTTATCAAACAAAATATACAAAAATATAAAACAATGGGAGAGGAAACACAAGATGAACTTAGCATCTGTATTTAAGAAAGCACAAAGATAAAGAAAAAATTGTTACTCACCATATATATTTGACTTCTTTTTTTTTTTAATCATTTCACCCTGAGCAAGGCATTCCACTGCCACTGTTGCGCAGGGGGTTACACAGGGTCGAGGAAGTGATGGGAAAAGGATGGTTAGATATAGGAAATGTCAGAAGGAGGGTGATAGACAGGTAAGGGTACCGAGAATGAGGGTTAATTAGATGGTGAGAATGTTTGAGAGAATAGATGCAAGTTAGTATGTAAGGAGGTGTCTATTGACCTTACATTTAAACTCCTGGAGATTGTAGGCGTCAGGAAAGCAGGCATGTGGAAGGGAATTCCACAGGCGGGAAGTGCCAGAAAAGAAGCTGTTGGAGTAGAAATTACAGTTACATTTTCTGTTTCACTGTAAAAGGGTGGGACCTAGTTGCTAATTTAGTATCTCGTGTAAATTTGTACCTAGGCGACACCAATGATCTAAGTTCATCAGAGCAGAAGCCGTAAAAGTACTTGTAGAAGAGGCACAGGGGAGCCATGTCACACCAGTGAAAGAGTGGTTGCAGCCAGTTCGCCAAGACAGGATCGATCACGTTACAGATTTTTCGTTGTATTTTATCAAGAAGCCCGAGGAGAGTAGCAGGGGCACCCAACCAGATGTGGCAGCAGTATTCAATACACGGACGGATGGTAGATTTATATATGTGCAGGATAGATTCAGATGGGAAAAATTTCCGGGCCCTGCACAGAGAACCGACCTTTATAGCAGTGGACTTAGCAATGGATTCGATATAGTCATTCCATTTGAGGTTCACCGAGAGTGTAAGGCCAAGGAGGCGTAGTGCTTTACTCTCAGGGAGGCCAGCCCTTTCCATGCTAATGGGAGGTAGGTGCGATTGTCTATGGTGGTTAATTGATAGCAGCTTCATTTTGGGAGCATTGAAATTCACGAGCCACTTCCTACCCCAGTCCACCACGGATTGGAGGTCCTTTTAAAGCTCGGCAGCGAGGTTCGCTTTGTCACCCACACCGGGATAGTGTTTTAACACCGAAACTTTATAGCTATTAAGTTGCAGTATGCCTGTATTATTTTAATAATGATAATTACCATATATATATATATATATATATATATAAATTTTTCAAATATTTTATTTATCCAAGCACTTTCAGCTATACTTTTAGCATTTATCAATGATGAATTTTATTTTACTTTTAACTGAATATATAGATTCTTTGTTGCTACTATAGCAGGAGGTCTACCTCAATATATCGTCTACCCAGGTGCAGCACAGAGGTCTGCCGTGCCCTTCTCCTCATGTGGCCATTATGTGGATTCAGTGACAGAAGCACACACTCGGACAATTTAGCAATCATGGTTGGATGCTAAAACGATGATTCTCAAGAAAATGTGATTTATTGGTAGTAAGCTGTTCCAGTCACATCTTGATCATTTTTGCTGAAAGATGATGAGAAAAAATTTCAGTGTTCTATTCATGCTATTCCTAGAAGATATATGAAGTATTTATTGCTAAAATAAATATATATATTGTATTTGATAGCATGTTTATTTTTATCTCTCTACCTTAAATATAAATAATATAAATGGTATATAAATATGTAAATATTAATATAAGGTTTAAATAAATATGTATACACATAAAATATTATGTTATAGTTTTATGCAGCAGTAGACCTCACACTATATTCAAAATGGGAAATCTCATTCAGGTAAACTTCATAATATAGTAGCACTGATTCTTTTGTGTATGTATATAGAGTTATAGGAATGTTTTATATTCCAAACATGGTGAGCACATTGTGACCATGTTTATAGTTGATATTGTTGAATGTTGGCTTTTTCCTTTTTTATTAATAATGCTTCCATTGTTAAACTTTTTTTTACATGTGAATGTGCTATTTGTATTAACTATGAGTGTATATATATATATATATATATATATATATAGTTTCTGATTAAGATGAGATTGTCTTCTATATATCTTGAGTAGATGGAGTGTTTTTAGTGATATTAAATATCTTAGTTTCAAGGTCAGCTTTGTAGAAGTTACTAAATGTTGGCCCCAAAACTGGACCCATGGAAACTTATACATAGTATATATTATTTTGATGGTCATAGAAGGGAACTTTGGTGCTACAAGTCAAAAGTAGTTTCCATAATATATAATAAGTCTAATTTTTAATGGAGGGAGAAATGGATTTTTGTAAATAGTTTTTATAATTGTATCAATTGTTTCTCTAACTGGATCATTGGTAATTAAATTTTCAGCATCAAGTAGAGGCTATGGTTTCATAATTGGGTAATTTTGTTTTTAACATTTGAATTAATTTGTGAATTGATTTAATGCTGTATTTACTATTTATGTGTAATGAGTTGGTTAATGATTTTGGTTAATTTATAAACTGGAGTTGGGATTTGGGGTATGATAAGACAGAAAGGGAAGCTATGTTTATGCATTTTTATAGTTCTATACTTGTTTGTGGTTACCAATTATTTTGTGAAGTTTTAAATTACCTTGTTCTGCATTAGTGGCTGTGATCAGCTTATTGATTTTTTTATTTCGGTTAATAAGTTTTTTGTTGACTTTTTAAAATTTAGTGTGATCACCAAGTATTTGTTGTATTTTTAAATTATAACCAGCTTTATGTAATAAAATGAAGATATTGGTTTTATCTGCTTTTTTTTTTCTTTTTGACAATTAGTTTGGTTATTTAGATCTTTGGCAGCAATTTTTTTTTCTTTTTTTTAAATTGTTTTGTTAGAAGCTTGGATGAGTTTTTTCTTTTGTCTTGTCTGTCTTTTATTGCTTCAGTTTTGAGTAGGTCCTGAATTTCTAGTTTTGTTTTTATCAGTAGTTATTCTTCAAGTTAATTTTTATTTTTTATAATCATATGGCTCCAAGCAATGCATTTTACTGCCACTGTTGTGCAGGGGGTTCCATAGAAGGAATGTTATGAGAAAGAGTGACAGGTTACAGAGTGTCAGGAAGCAAGTATGAGAAGGAAGAGAATACTAATGAGTGGGGTGGACTGATAAAAATGCATGAGAGATATGATGTAAGTTATTAAGATAGAAGGTGACTATTGACTTTACATTTGAATTCTTGAAGATTGTAGCTATCGGGAATACAAGTAGGTGGAAGGGAATTCTACAGGTGGGAAGTGCAAGAAAAGAAGCTGCTGGAGTAGAATTCGCATTTACAATTCATCCATTTCACAGTAAAAGGGTGAGACATAATTGATAATCTTGTTGCTCGAGGAAATTTATATATAGGGGGTACCAGTGAGCTAAGTTCATCAGAGCAGAAGCCGTGAAAGTATTTGTAGAAGAGACACGGGGAAATAACACTGCGTCACTGAGAAAGCAACTGTATCCTAGCTGCCAAGTCAGGATCAATCACATTACAAATTCTCCGTTGGATTTTATCAATGACATCTAAGTGGATAGCAGGAACACCCGACCAGATATGGCCGCAATATTTAATGATATGCTATATATTTTAAATAACATGAGGTTATGAAGCTAATCATTTTCTTTTAATTTTTTTCATGTTTTTATACTCATGTATGTTAACTTGGAAAAGTTGTAATTCTTTCAGGAATGCCAATATTTAACAAACTCTAAAGCACAGATTTATATTTTGATAATATTCAATAGTAGCACTTTCAAGAATTTTCTTCCTATGTAAGTTAATTTCTCTTTTAATAAGATTCATTCATTTGATCAAAGTTATGGTTGAATTTATTTCTATGTATAACAAATACATTTAATTGTTGATTATAAGATCCTTTTTGTGTTCATAAATAGGTTTTTACATATACATAACTTTTTCTTTTCTACTGTTTTTTAAACATTGCACATTTATACATGCTTGAAATTAAGACTCTCTGAAGAGTGTAGGATGAAATCAGTTAACCCTTTCTTGTTAATATGTTTTTTTATTTCTCCTCTTTATGGTAATTTTTATTTTATTTATTATCCATGCTTTTTCCCCACTTCTTTTTGGCCACTGCAATGTGGTGTACTGGCTAACAAGCTTGTCATGCTAGAATCATTACAATTGAGTAGTGAGTTTGATCCTCACTAGGTGCTCTTTTATTTTGGTCTTGTACCGCATCTAAGCTGTGCTTAAAATATCACCTCTTTTCCTCTTGTTTGTCGATTGTTTATAAGTTTGTTTGTTTTTCTTGTTCATGTGTCAGAGATATTTTAACGTGTCTGTGTTTTGAGGAATCGTAACTATCTTATTTAAAAAAAACATCAAATTGTAGAAGAACAACACTAAAAAAGAAATTGTCTTGAAGGAATACACAGCAAAGATGAGAAGAATTCCCTTTTAATCCATTGCAGAAGTGAAAACTGTCTCTGTCGACTCAATAAGAAAATGCCAGTTGTTCAGAAAGTGTTGCTAAAGTCTTTTCAGTTTTTTTTCTTCTCCTTTACACTTCAGGGACAAATGCGCCTTCTGCTGTCAAAACCACTTTGCCTTTTTAGCAGCCATTAAGGAATAAATTGAATTTGGTTTATATCGAAAAGATTCTGTGGAGCTTTTAAGATGGAACCTCTTGGAATGCGTAATATGTGCTGCTCACCAACCAATTTTTGTTTTATCATCATTTGAGTATTAGCTCTACATTAGTGAGCATGATGCATTATTTATAAACACTTGTATGTAAATCTGTCCCTAAACCTACATACACATATGTAAAGATGATGAGACTAAGTGGAATTTTTTAATCAAAGATGTATTTTGCCAAAGAAAAGCTTATATTCTCTTTGGTGTCATCAGTTTGACTAAAAGAAGAAAACCAAAATGCAATGTGTTAAGCATATTGGGATCTCTGAGGAGAAGTTGGTTGTCGTAAAAACACATTTAATTGTTCTGGTTTATCACTTTATGGCTTGAAACTTGAAGAGTGTCTGTATGTCCTTGTGCTCGTTTGTTTTATCTATCTTCACTTAGATACTATTATACATCCAACAATGCATGCACATATTCTGTGCTAAGAAATACATAGATACCTTTTTCAGTGATTTGCACAGAGCCCACTTCACACATTATCCATGTGTACTTGAAGCAGTATATATCAAGTTACACCAACCAGGCATGTGTAAACAAAAAGAGAATTTCATTTGTTGTTTTTCTTTTCTTAGAGTGTTGTATTTTTTTTATAGTCCATTGGAACATTTATTTATTTTGTTTATTCGTTAATTGTTTTACTAATAAATTGTTTTAATCATGTTCCCTTCTCATTTATTATTTTTCTGTGTAAAAGTGTCTTCTTGCGTTGTCAAAATTTGCCAAAAGTTTCCTTCTGATGAAGTGTTGGCACAAAAGGATTCTGTAAGGGTGGGGAAAGTACTCTTGGCTTTTCAAATCAACAGTAATGCTCTGTGGTATCAATTCTTTGTTCACACGCGCAAATATATATAGGTTTCATTGTAATGACAGGCAAGATATTAACTTTTTATACAATTTTTCATGTGTTCATATAATTTCCTTTTTTTTTTTTAACTCAAATTATATAAGAATTGTCCAAAGGTCTTGTGCTTTCAGCTATACTATACAAAATTGGTGTTATTAAAAAATTTCCTCATGAGACCATACAAGAATTCGTCTTCCCATTCACTTTTCTTCAAAGACTTACACAATTTGAAACAAACACTTGTCAACAATAGCTTTCCAAATTATTTACTTGATTACCATATCAAACTTTTTCTTCATAACATAATGAATTTCAACTACAAACACATGAACAACAACAATAACATTTATTTTTTACAAAAATCAAATGCACAATAACTGCAGACAGGACGAATCTTCATTTCGTGATATCATATGAAATTATGCAACACTGATTAAGTCAAACAAGAAAATTAAATTATCTATTATAAAAAATTCAACCTCATTATCAATAATGATAATTCACCTGCAAAATCTAAACCGCAAAGAACCAGTGTCGTTTATGAACTTATGTTCTTTGAAGAACTGTGTTCCTCAACTATCCAAATCTGTAAACAATTACACTGGCTACACCACCACAAAATTGATGAAAAGATTGACATTGCACCTTTCCTATAACAGTTCCATCCGATCTCATTTAAACACTCACTGAGATCTTCCAGAACCTATCCATGATATCCTTGTTGATAATCCATACATAATAGCATCATCCACATGCAAAAGATTAAAAATAATAGAGGCATTACTAATAATAAAGAAAAATCTATACTTAATAATATCAATTATGAACATGGTAATAATGTGTTTCGGAACTTAATATACACAAGGTTCTATATGCATAAACTTTACATATGTGTATTTACAAGCAAGACAAAATTAATTCTTGATAATGGCTAAAAGTATAGCTGAAAGTGCTCGAAATTACAAAACCTTTGAAGAATTCTTATATAATTTGAGCTCTGAAAAGAAAAAAATTATATGAACGCATGAAGAAGTGTATAAAAAACTTAATGATAATACCTTGTCTGTCATTTTTAATGAAACCTGTATAAAAGAGAGATTGTTGCCCAGATACACAAAATATATATACAGGTTTCATATATATATATATATATATATATAAAATGAAAGATAACATCAGATGAGTTCTAACTGCTAACATGTGGAAATACCGTTTCAATAACTATATGTTGTCTTTAAACAGCAGTAAATACAGCTAAAGCACTGCTTTGTCCATATATTATTGGAAATTAAAAAACAATAAGAACCCAATTATTACCTGGAATATTATCACTAAAACCAACTCTTATAATGGAAAAGGAGGCATGTAACTTATGCCTTTTAGAAAAACTTGTCATCTTAAATCATATAAATAACAATAATCTACTTAACAAAAAATGTGAATTAATGACCACATGCAGACAGAAAAATGCTTACTTAAATTCTTAGATCCTGGTTGATTTGGGTTTCTCTGTTTGTCTCTTTCTCACTCCCTTTCTTTCCCCTTTCTTTCTTTCTTTCTTTTTCCTGCAGATATTATTAATAATTATGAATTTGAATTCATCTCTCTGAATCTTAAAAATAATTTTTTTTAATTTACAATTTTAGTTTTCATTTTTATCTCAATGTAATTTTTGTCTATTTAAATTTTATTCTTGATAAATTGAAAAAATCATACCCTAACATTATAAGATTTAACTCCCATGAACATCAAGTGAACTTAAATTAAAATCTCCTAAACGGTCGGTTTGTAATATGCACCTGATGATTGCATAATACATGGAATTCTGAGTTATGCCATCAACATAAGATAATATGTATGTTTATTAATATATATAATCAATAGCTCTGTTTATACTACATTGAGCACTGTTTTATTAACAACCAAATAATATTTTTATACATGTGTGTATTCTTATATGTATAATTATTAATTCATATAACTATATATATAAAAATAAAAATCACCATCACAACGATCAGAGTTACATTAAGTTTGCCTTTGCAATTCTCACCTGAAGATGATCTAGAAACAGATCAAAACTACTTGGGTTAACAAAAACTATGCCATATTGCTTAATAGATTTCAACTTAACATCAATAATCTATTCAGTCAGTCAGTCAGTTAAGTGCCATATGTGATACACACTTGAGCGAAATGTCATGAAAGAGGTATGACTGACTGGGCAGAAGATTATCCCCAGTGATTTCCATTACTTTCTGTGGTAGATTGGTTACCAGCTAAGGCTATAGAACCAAATCTGTCCTGTTTAACCCATAACTAGAGGGGAGAGATGGATTAATACTTTTTCTCCAAGGGTATTTGTGTGTAAGTGAATGCAAGGAATTCAATTAGAATTCGAAAGAACTAGAAAAGATTATGATGAAAATAGACAAAATATGTCTGTGATATTCAGTGAAACATGCTTAAATGAAGATATGTTGCCTTTATTTTTATATATATATATATATAACAAAATTGGAAAAGTTTAAACTAAATTTATCATACATCTTTTAAATCTGTTCTTGATACATAAAAAAATTATATATCATTAACCTCTCTCTCTCTCTCTATATATATATATATATATACACACACACACACACTCACATATGCAAGCATGTAAATACAAAGGGAAGAGGCTGTCAATATCTCTGACTAGCAACTACAATCATTGTCAGTGTTATTCAATTGTAGATCTTCAGCTCGCCATTGTATGAAGCCTTGTCTAAATATAGCTATGATATAATGCAGTTTTTTAATGGTTGTGCATGATGGTAGCAAAAGATAGAAACAATGTGGGTGTTCGTCCCTCTAAAGTGCATCTTGATTATCTTCCTGTGTATTCATAATGATGGTTCTTTGTCTTTATGTGCTGTGTCCCCTTAGGACGTAAATGTATGTATATGTAGGAATGCTTGTATGTTTAAATGTATGTGTGCATAATAATACATGTATAAAAAAAAAATCGTCTATCGTTTTAATACACTTGACACATGTATTATTACACACACATGCATTTAAACAGATAAGCGTTTTTATACTTACATACACTTACATTTAAAATAAACATCTATTGCTTTATTACATGTTACACATATATGACCAATAAGAATGAAAAGCTAAACAACACTCCAGTTTACTGTCTCTTTTGGTTTTTTTGGGTTTTTTTAAATTTAATTTTTTGTCTTTTGTCTTTAAGCTTTTTCAGTGATCTTTTTAATAAAAGTATAACATGTTAAATTAAGATATATTCCTACTTTGTTCTTTATTTATTCTATTAATATTAATTGGATTTGGCAGAAATACTTTCCTCATATATCTCTGCTAGTCTGCTGCATATGTTGCCTATATATATGTGTGTGTGTGTGTGTGTGTGTGCAACATATCTTTATTCAAACATGTTTCATTGAATAATATCGGAATAGTGTCTATGTTTGTAATAATCCTTTCAAGTTCTCTAATCGGTTTCTTGATGCTCAGATGAAATTCATGAAAGAAGGCACTGTAGTTTTTTATAACCCCAGTACATTTGACCTTTTAAAAATCACTATCACAACAGATTGCAGATTTTAGCACAGTTACAATAAGTTTGTATTTGATTTTCTCCTGGATATGATTAGGAAAAAATTACAGCATTTTCTTTGCTGAATTTGATCTTCACATCAAGAAACTGATTAGCCTGCTGGAAAGAATCAGTATAAAATGAAAAATGACTATATTATTCAATGAAATAAATAAACAAATATATATGTGTGTGTGTGTGTGTGTGTGTGTGTGTGTGTGTGTGTGTGTGTGTAATTTTTAAATAGATTTTTTAATCCAACGTTATTTCTTTTTTTTATAAATGTTTTTTAGTGGGTGCATATGCTTAAGTTGACGTGTTCTTTTTATCTTTAAACAGTAAAATTAAGATGTCCTATTAGAAAAATGTGCTTCTTGACAAAAATTCAAAGCTTTATTCTCCTTTTTCCATCAGGGAAACCACTTCTATTGTTGAAGAATGCACATTTTTATTTTGGAAGACACACACACACAGTCTTATATATGTGTGCTATTGACATAAAACAGTGGTTCTTCTTTGATCAATGAAGTTGAGCCTGATTACTACTTAGATAGGAGACCCTTTGGGAAGACCAGGTACTGTAAGCAACCTACTATAGTTCAAAATATGTTTCAGCTTTAAATAACCTGGATGTGCTTTGTGGTGCAGTGGATATTGACTTCAAAATAGAAATAGGAGAGCTGAGTTCAAATTCCAGTTGTATTTATTGCATTTACTTATGCACAAATGCCTATGCTTCACTAAGAGTGATGGGTTGATTTTTTAAAATAACCCACAAAGGGTTGATAAACTGTAAAATAACAATTCAATCAATCCCAGAGACACTAAAACATTTTCTCCTCTACAAGTTGGAGATGCACATCTATTGCAAGACATCAGTCCACACGGATTGTTTTCCAGAAGCTTCTCTTTCTACCTCACACTTTCTTTTTTGTTTTTTCAGTTCTCCAAACAACATTTCTATTTATTTTGTATTTGCCATTCTTACTTGCTTTCTCTTCATCTCTCTTTTGAATGGTAAAAAGGCTTCAGCTTTCTATCCATCAACCTTGTTTCTTCCATTTTGTTTGTACTTGCTTTGTTTGTTTGTTTGGATATGTTGGGTTTTTTTTTTTGTTTTATTTATTTTTTTTTTTTTACTTCCTTCTCTTTTTCTTTTCAATCAATGATTCTGACGTCACTATTTACATGTAAAGTCAATGAAGTCTTTTTCCTTTTTCTTGCTTTGTTTCACAGAAAATACTTGTGGAATGATTTTGACCAGCTTCAGCCGGCTTTTGAGAAGCCTCAAAATGCACCCATTTTTTTCTTTATTTCTGGACATAAAATGTCAATATTTTCTTAGCTTCATCACAAGTCAACAAAAACAAATAGGCAATTTGTTTGCTGGCCAATCCTCTACAACAGAGTTTCAGTACAACTGTACAACTGTCTGGCACAAAGCTACAATAGTGGAGCACTTGGGCTCACTCATTAATGCTGATGTTATTTTCTTTTGCTATGTTTTGATGAACTGCACTCGAAAGTAACAATCGCATTTATACATACTCACTACATTTTCAATGATTTAATTGGAAATGTCTACAGACCTTTCTTTCACACACACTTATATTAATTAACATTACCGACCATCACATGCACCATCATATACGTTATTGTTTAAAAGATTACTCATGCATATATTTAAAAATTGTCCATTGTTTTAATGCACTTGATGTGTATTAATATACATACATTTTTTTTTTTATAATCATTTCACCCCCAAGCAAAGCTGGACCACCACTTGTGCACAGGCGGTTACAGTGAGAGAAAAAACAAGGTACAGGGGATGTCAAAGAAAGGATAAGAGAAGGATGGGAATCAAGAAAACAGAAGATGGCAATTGATGTATTTAAATTTTTAGAGATTTTAGCTATCAGGGAAGCAAGCTAATAGAAGTTCCACAAACATGTAAACAGACAAGCATTTCTATACATATATACATAGACATATGAAATATTCCATATTCCATGAACTTACATTTGAAAATAATTATCTATTAATTTAATACACATGACACATATCTGACCAATAATAACCAATCCCAAATCACAACATCCCAATATACTGTCTTTTTTGTAAAATTTTTCATTTTTACCTTGATCCCTGAAAAAGCTTTTATAAAAAATGGAACATGTTTTATTTAGACACTTTTCCTATTTTTTCTTTTTACTTCATTATATAACAAACACTACCTGGTTTCTGGACATGGGATTTGGTATTGTAATTTATTTCATAGCCTCTCTCATCCTCAAAAATCCCAATGCATTTTCCTTACATACAGTTTTGTCTTTCATTCTGATCTGAAGAAGCTGAAATCAATAGACATTTAGTAATTTGTATTGTTTAAATCTTTTCCACTTCATCTATTGTTTTGAATACTATTATACATTCTATAAATACACATACATACACATGTAGGCACGTACCAAACTTTGCTAGGTCTTCAAACCTGCTCCATGGCTGTGTCAGTTAAGGCACATTGGGTCTCACAAAGGTTTTCCTTTGACCAGAAAGATGCACATTTTCTTTTAACAAATTTTCCCAAATAATCAGGTAGACAAAGGTATATAAATATAATGTTTAATAAATAAATGAAGCACTTACTCAAGTTTGAGTAGTATTCACTAAAATGACATGTGAAGTGAAAAAAAATTTACATATATATATATATATATATATAAAGATGTACTTCTTAATAATTGTAACTAATTTATTAGCATGTGTTGTCACTTTAGTAAATTTAAATTTCACTAATTATCTCCTCCTTCCACTTATACATAATACATTTTGCTTCTTACATAGATTAGAATTTAAATTTGATGAATCCAAAGCTTTTTCCAACCTACAACCCCTGATCCAATGATCAAGTCACCTGCCTTTTACTACCAAAAGAAAATTACTACTGCAATTTTCCTCTGTTTGACCCTATTGTAACCCAACATTCCTCACTCATTTTTTTACTAACCCTTGCTTTTGGTACTAGAATTTTTCTCCATTCTTTGGTTGACTGGGGTTGACAATGTATCTCTCAAATTGATATGTTGAAATAGCTATCCCCACTAAATGTGATCTGAATTTACAGATATATATATCTCAGTAGATGCTTGTTAAATAATAAGCCAAATAAAAAAGAAGTAATTGACCATAAAACATGATATAGATTTTAACTCTTTAAACAAAATTACATCATACAGTCTTGTATTTAATGCATTGTCTTATTACTGTATGCAGATAACATGAATATATTAGGTTGAGTCATAAGTGATTTGCTTTTTGACGACTATTTGGAATGATGAATATGTTGTATCCTTAAGAAGGGGTTACAGTATAAATGGTTGTTACTCGAGGGGGAAAAACAACCAACACAATAGTAGATGGAAAAAGAGAAGGCAATAGAGAATACAATAAGTGGATAGACAAAGATTAGTAAGATACTTACTAATCTCCGAAGTAAGACACTAGTAAATGTGGTGCTCACTATATATAGTTCTCTGTATTAGTAAGCCTACATAGAGAAAAGAGGGCGTAGGCTATTTTATTACAACACCTCTCTCTGAGCTAATTTTCAATGAAATTCTGATCAATATCTTTTTTAAGTGGGGGACACATAACCGCTTCACTTTTTTCTCTCTAATACTCTCACATCTCACCAATTTTATAGTGCTGGCAATAGTTGTGATATTAGTGGGTTTGAGGAGCTGGTACTTCCTTCATAGGTGGGGTTAGAAGAACTGGTACTTGTGGCATTAGTAGGACTAGGGAAACTGGTATGTTGAAAACATCATACAACACTTCAATCGGCATTTCTTCAGTCATTTCTTGTGTGACATCTTTAGTATATCTGGGCCTTAATTGGTTTAAGTATCTCTTGATTTCAAATTTTTTACCCCTCAACATAGAGGTTACTATGGCAAGTCTTCTAGTGATTTGGAACAAATTTCCCAGAAATTCTTTCTTCCTTTATAGTTTTTGAAGAAAACTTTGTCTCCAGGATTGAAAAATTTGTTTGCAAAATTTTTCTTTTTGACGTTTTACTTTGTTGGACTCAGCAAATGCCTGTCAAATACCGAGCGAATTCTCCTTACAGATATCAGTTTGAGTGATCCTGAAACTGTGTTTGGGTTAGCAGTTATTCTGTACATTGATTAAAAAAAAATTTCCGAATTCTCCTCTCATCTGTGTCCAAACCATGATTTTTTCTTAATGCTCTTTTGAAACTGTCCACAAATCTTTCCAGTTGATCATTGGACCTGGGATAGTAAAGAGGGGTTTCAATGTGCTCAATGGCCAGAGATGTGTAGAAAGTTTTGAATTTTCTTCCAGTAAACTGTGTCAGTTTCAATTTTTTTAGGCACACCAAAACAATTAAAAAATTCATTCAGCACATTTATAGTAGTTGTGGATGTCAGGTGTTTACATTTTCTAGCCACTTGGAGTAGCTGTCTACAATTATTAGGTAGTAGTGACCATTTAGAGGTCCAGCATAATCAATGTGTAGTCTCATCCATGGAATGTCTGTTTTGGGCCATGGCTGAAAATTTACCGGTGGTTTCTTTGCCAGTAGTTGGCAACCTCTACATGCTTTCATGCTATTTTTGATATCCTAGTTTATCCTAGGTCAATATATATAGCTATACATTAAGCTTTTCATTCTTGAAATACCTGGATGACTGATGTGAAATTAATTTAGAATTTTCTTTTACAGTAAAAAAGGCATTACTACTCTATCTGTGTGTAAGAGTATTGATCACATATAGAAAAAGGTGATATTTTAGATCCCTTTTTAGATCTTTCATTCAGCCATACTTGCTTTTTCATTTTCCTAATGAATTCGTTCTTTTCTGAATTTCTCTTGATACCTTACAAAGTCAATGGCAATTCACAGATAGTATTGCATAGTAACACTGATAGTTCTTTTTATTTCCTTAGGACAGCTATTACTATGTCCTCTAAAGACTCTGCAAAATTTGGGATTAATCTAGACAAGCCATCAGCTTCTTTGAGAATAGGAATTCCATTTTGAAATCATAATTTAATAAAATAATTCTCCAACACTGTAACCTGTTGGTTGTGTGGGTAGGACCTTTCTGGGATTCGAAAATTGTTAGTAACAGTCAATGATCTGTTTGTAGATTAAAATTTCATCCATGAATATACCTTTGGAATTTTTTTACTACGTAGACTATGGCCAGACTGTTTTTTTTAATCTGGTTATAGTTTCTCTCTATTGGAAGCAAAGCCCTAGAAGCATGGTCTATGGTCATCTTCAAATTTATGGAGAACTAGCAATATAGGCCGGTGTTGCTCAGGTGTAATGAAAGCTTTAAAACTAATCCATGGTCCTGGAGCTCAGACTCTTTGGACATTGGCATGAAAGACTAAAAAGCAATAGTTGTTTCCAGTTAATGCGAAACCGTAGACTGAAAGAAAAATGAATGGATGTAAGTCAAATTTTGATTTCCTAGTATCGATATCAAATAAGTTTTTTTCATTGTAAACTGAATTTTGAAGGCTAAATAAGTCCTCTGAATAAATGGTATCATGGCTGAGACTAAGAACTACAATTATACCTACTATACCTAATTATACATACTATGCTAAATCCGAAGCAAAAACTAAAATAAAAGGGCTGAAAAACTGATTTTGATCAGACCTGGTATCTTGCCTTTTATATATATATATATATATATATATATATATATATATATTATCAATTTTCTGCACTATTGTAAAACTGCAACCTTGAAACTTCTGAATATCGTTTCTTATGTCTGTCTATGAGTGTATCAAATTTGATTAAAATTGGACCACTCCTTCTATAATCGATTTAACCTTTCGATTATCAATTTTTGATATTTATTGGGTGTACCTCAACACAAAATCTAGCTAAGAACACTCACAGACGCTTAGAGTACAACTGTGTAAATTTTCAAGGAAATCGGTTCAGCCGTTACGGAGTCTATAGGTAACGGACACGGACACACACACACAAAGTTCCATTCATAAATAAGTTTAGATCCCTGCTCCAATCCTGTAATTACTAGCATTGGATGCCACAATTATTTCACATTCAGCAACAAAATAAGCTAGCGACAGGTCTGACAACAAACAACTTTTGTCTTCTGAAAAGCTTCTTTGCACTCTTTTGACCAATTTCATTTTGCTTTTTGACCAATTTCATTTTGCTCTCTTTGAACAACCTACTTTAGTAGGTTGTTCAAAGGGGCTATAAGGTTATATTTTTTGGGATGTAGATGCTGTAGTAGTCAGTCAAGCCTAAAAATGCCTGAAGATTAGTTGTTAGGTGCTAGCATGTTCTTAATGGCCTCAGCTCTTTTAGGGTCAAGCCTTCTGCTATTTCTGTCTATTATTTGATCCAAATACTTGAATTGTTTCATAAAAATTTTACATTTCTCTGAGCCGCATTTGAAACCATACTCATCTATTTTCTGGAAAACTGCCTTTATATGCTCTTTATGTTGCTTGTTATTGTTGCTACTAAGGATGTCATTAAGATATGCAATGGCAAACTCTAATTCTGCAAACATGATATCCATTATTTGTTGGAATAAATTTGGAGCAACTTTCAACACAAATGGAAGTCTGTTTAGTTTATAGAGGCTTTTATAGATATTTATTGTTAGTAATTCTGAGCATTTTTCGTCAAATTTAACCTTGAGGTAAGCATCCAATAAATCTAATTTTGAAAATATTTTGCCACCATTTAGTCTTGAAAAAATGTCTTAGTGAAGGTTAAAGGGTGTGCAAGGTCTTTCAGGCAATCGTTCAATCCAGTCATAAACGCATACTCTAATTTTTTTGTTCTTTTTTTTTTTTTTTAAATATACTGTCAATGATAACCAATCCAAGTGTTCTACTTTTGAAATCACACCCATTTACTCTAAACATTCTAGTTCTCGGTTCACTGGTTCTAAAATTGTGAACGGTACGTTACTTTTGGTTTAAATACCAGATTTATGTTGTTTTTTCATTCAAACCATACTTCAGTTTTCGTGCATTCTCTGAGTCCTTCAGAGAATATGTGTGGAAATAATTTTTTAAATCAGAAAATATGTTTTATTTCTTTTTTTTTTTTCCATTAGTTGACACATCTACTTTATTGCAAAACGAATGCACGGATAGTTCCCACAAATCAAATAGCACAATCTAGTCTGTACCAAACAGGTTTGTCATACTGGGTAGCACATAAATTTTCAATTTGAATGTCTTTTCAAAAAAACGAAACATTGCAGTTAAATTCACTTTTGAAGTTTACCCTTCTTCCTGATACACCTCACACTATTTTTGTTGCTATTTTTCAATGGAGGGCTACCTATTTTTTTCACGTTTGTTTGTTTATAATAAAAATATCACTACCAGTGTCCAAAAATAGTTTCACAGTTTGGTCATTTATCTTTGTATTCATATACTTTCGTTTCTCACCATCTTTGATTACATTTTCAGACAGGACAAAATTTACTTTCGTTTTAAAATTTGATTTTTTTTTTTGGTTTTTTAGCTTATTTCTGCAGTGAGTGCTTTTGTGTCCAATATAGCCATACACAAAACAAGCCTTGTCTTTGAAAAAACAGTTAAAATATGACCCCACCCCCAGGCAGCCATTGCACAGAGATGATTTTGCATTACTTTTTGCAAATTTCTGTAGTTTGATAGTTTGAACATGAGCCATATTCTTTTCCTCAGTCCTTGTATTGTCTCGTTTCATGTTTATCAGTCTTTGGCACTCCTCAGTTACTTTCTGCCGTGTTATTTCTGGATCTTGCTCCATTATGGTCAATATTCTGGATTGGATATCTTTATCTTTAATCGCTGTTAGTCCCTGCACGACAATTAAGCACGTGAACATATCAACCGACAAATTGCCAAATTAAAATAATTCACACTGTGAATTTACATTTCCTGTGTGTGTGATGAACTCTTCATTTTCTTGTTTCATGATGTTCAATCATTGATATCTTGTATGAAACAAACTGTCCCGTTTACCAAAGATTTCTGATAAAATCTTTATCTCTTCAAAAGAGATTTCTTGTGGTTTTTTTGCTAGTATAAGATTTGCATATTTTGTATTTTCTTCTTTACCTAGGTTTTGTAACAACAAGGTGATTTTCTCTTCATCAGACCATTGGGCATGTTTTCGAAAAAATCATTTCATATTTACAAAAATAAGCTGGAAAAATGACACCATTTCCTGGGTCATATTTAAATTCTCATAAAGAATTTAATATATATACCTTTGGCTGAAAAAAATCTTATAATTGTTCCTCAATAGTAGTAACAGAGCTTTGCATAACAATTTTGTGTTTTTAGTTGTTTGTCTAATTGCGTCGATTAATCCTGAAAAATCTTTTGTGGCTTTTCAAGCTGTTGTAGTTGCTGCTGCTGCTGCATGCATATAAAGCCTTAGTCAAATCTATGAATTGTTCCATTTTGTAACAAATTTTAAGTGAGTCGAATCACAGAGTTGTTATTTTTATGGTTTAAAACAGTATTGTTAAACACTTTTGCATAAGTTCTTATTCAGAATCTGTTGTAGTCACTTGTCAGGGATCTTTATAAACTCCTGGCGGTTTAGTACTACTTGCAATTCAAAATCCTCTGTAGGTACTCCCGCCTTGCTGACTATCAAATTCACCTCCTCCACTACACCAAACTGAGCAAAATAGCCTCTCACATGGTTGCTGGATATATCAAGCAGCACACCAAGGATGACAATCCGAGTCTGTCATGTGCCCATGTACTCAGGCTGTAATCTGACACTTTTCATTGTCAGAATACTGTCTACCAGAATCTCTGCCTCCTTCTCAGTTGCAAGAAGCACATCCCACATGGAATGCAAATGCTTTGCCAGTACTTTAGCTGAAATTTTGAGGCTCTTTAGGGCCTCCTCCATGGTCTCCATGCTGACACCAACAAATTTTCGTGTCTTCCCGTCAGTTATCAACAGGGAGATTTTCTTTGCCAACACGATATCTAGAGCCCCAGAAATGGTAATTAGTTCACTTGTTTTAATCAATTCTTGGTAATTTTTGCATATTTGGTCATAAGACTGCATCGTTTTTACCAACCATTTTTGTCTAAACAGATGGTATTTTAGACACAGTTGATTCCACATTTTGCTGGGGAGACTCATCCATCACAGTAAGAAAACCAAAGAAAGTTAGTTCACAAAAACAAGCACAGAAACAAAGTCAAATGAAGACAATAACAAACATAGAAACAAATAAGCTTATTCAGTCACAAAGTTTTTTTGTAATAAAATGCTACTCCAACTAATTTCTGAAGTGGTGTTCACTACAAGTAGTTCTCTATATTAGTAAGTCCACATAGGGAAAAGGGGATGTAGGATATTTTATCGCAACAAAATATATCCTCCTAACTGATAATCACATGTAACAGTTAACAATAGATTTGTCCAGCCCCAAAATTAGTGGACGGATAAGGATAAATCTCTACAACCGACCGCAAAGGCTGAACTTCATAGAAGAAACATAATATTTTGCATGTGGTGCAATTGTTAGGATATTATTCATTTACAATTGTTACAATGCAATTCCAGTTCAAATTCCTTGCATTCACTTATGTGCAAATACCCTTGGAAAAAGTATTAATCTGTTTCTTCCCTCCAGTTATGGGTTAAATAAAAGAACAAATTGAGTTCTATGGCCTTGGATGGCAACCAGTCTATGGCAGAAGGTAATGGCAACCTACTGCAGGATAATCTTCTGCCTAGTCATTCATGGCTCTTTCGAGACATGATGGCCCAAGTGTGTATCAAGTATGGTACTTAACTGACTGACAATGCAATGAAATATGAAATTCATATTTATCTGTTAAGCAACTCCAATAAATTAATAAAAGTGTGGTTGGCAATATGAGAAAATGTTCTCCTTCATGGCAACATGATATCGTATACAGCAAGAATGACACTGGAAAATATTCTGGAACTTTGTTAGTCTGCTCTACCTCCACCCATGGTATTCATCTCTGACCTTGCACCAACCAATTAACTTTTTTGATTGCTGCAAAACGATCTCACGAGGGGAAACCTTCTCAAATGAAAACCAGACTCAAGAGTCTGTCATGTTTCACATCAAAACCTACAGAATTTTCCTCAGAAGGTATTGAAGATATTCCTAATAAGTGGCAACAGGTTATTGAAAATAATGTTGAATATATACTTGAAAAAAAAGTCATTGTACTATATTTTTGAAGGATAAATATGCTACAAAAAGATGAAATTATTTATGACTCAACCTGATTATACATTTCTATATATGAAGCATTGCTTACTTGACTATACATAAAAGGTATGCTAGGCATTGTCTTATCAATAATATGGTTTTAGAAGCCATTGTAAATATCAAACGTGAATATGTTTGGCAAATTAGTATTAGAGATTGCACTTTAATGCTGCTTTTAAAAATATGGCAACCCAGTCATTATTATTCATTTATGTGCCATGTTCCTTCAGGAAATGAGCAATCATGGCTCTCCTATTGGAATTTAGAATATTTAATCAAAAGATAAGATTACAGCACAGAATAAAAAAAACAAGGATGCTGAATAGCTAAAGAAAGGTCAAATTACTGTCCCTTTAAAGGTCACATGACCCAGGTTATATAAGCCCCAAATTCAAAGATTGATACTCTTTTTTTTTTTTTTCTTCCACCATGGTAATGATGCAGCATGATACTCTCTCATCACAAACCCAGTCAGTGGTATCAAGTTACAGAGGAATATGGCCAGTAACCCCAAGAGAAATTACTACTACCAAAAGAAGCTAGCCAGGACAGAAAGAGACTTCAACAAAGACTGTTGACAAGATAACCAAATATCTTTCGCCTATGCTAAGTCTGCAGATACACATTGTCTGCAGCCACTTCTTTTTTCCTCATTTCTTTTTTTTTTTCTATTTGTATATAAAATATATTTAAATAGTACAGATTGCTGTGTTTTTTCCTCTTCTAAAGCTGTCAAACATTTCATTTGAGTGCACAAATACTTCACACTTATCCACCATAAACTTGGGGTTATATCTTGGCGTAATTTTGTGTATATAATTACCACACTCCACACTTTCCTGTACTTTGTAGTTCTAAGCAACATTTGGCTTATTGCCATCCCTCTGTCTTTACACTGCAATTTATTCACACAAACTCATTAAATAGGTTACTTGCTGTTCTCTCTGCTCTTACTTTCTTCAGTATTTACTGTGAGTGTTAAATTTTCCACATAAAGGATGACAGATACCAGGTTCAGTCAGTCAATTAAGTATCATATATGATACGCACCTGGATGGTCATGTCTCGAAAGGAACATGACTGACTAGGCAGAGGATTTTCCCACAGTAAGTTACCATTTATTTCTGCAGTAAACTGGTTGCCAAACAAGTCTAAAGAACCTAATCTGTTCTGCTATTCAACCCATAGCTGAAGAAAGAAGAGATGGACATGTACCCTTCACAAGGGTATTTTGTGTATAACTGAATACAATGAATTCAACTAGAATTCAAACTCGCCTTTCCAATTTCTAGATCTGAGCTGATATCCACTGCACCACAATGCACACCTCGATACCAGGTTAGCCTTCCAAAATCACGAAAAGGGAGGTAACCACATATCCACAAGAAGGGAGATAATCAGAATATCAGTATACTAATTTTCATGTGAAGTTGTCTGTCTTGTGGTAAAGGCATGAATCCATCTTTTCTGCTAAATATGGGTTAAAAGATAGGGTAGATTTGTTTCTGTAACCTTGAGTGACTACTATGAAGTGGTTGTAAATGTATAAATGGTATAAGTTAGATGTGTATATTTTGAAGATATGTAGGATAGATAACAGTTGACCTTAGATTTGAAGGTTGATAGCCATGTCATATTGAAATCTCAGTACTTGTATGATCACCAAATTGATACTAGTCAGTACCTAGATGTGTGACCACTTGGGAATACCAAATGCTCTAAACTTCTTTGTGCAGGTGGTGTAATGAATAACAGCTCAGAAGTGGAAATTGGAGAGCCAAGATCCAATTCCAGTTGGGTTAGTTATATTTGTGCAAAAAAACTTGAGAAAGATATAAATCAGCCTTTTCTTCTCTCCAACTATGGGTTAGTAATATATGTGCAAAAAAATGAGAAAGGTATAAATCAGCCTTTTCTCCCCTCCAGCTATGGGTTAATTAGTAGGGCATTTATCAAAAAACGATTATTACTCCCCACTTAATTTCTGCAATCTGAAAATATTTCCTGGATTTAAATAATCTGTAAAATTTTGATAAACAGTAAAAAAACTAATCAATTACTCTAGACTTGACGAGATTAAGTTGTAGTGATCAGGGAAGCATACTCATAGAAGTTTGTTTTACAATTTAACAGTTCTGGGGAAGAAGCTGCCTGAGTAGAACTTCCTCATAGTACTTAACATCAGGAAAAGATAGTTGAAATTTCTGGGGTACATAATGAGGAAAAAGGACTTTAAAAATTTGATATTCAGAGGACAGATTTAAGTCAAAAGAGACAGAGGAAAGCAACAGACAGCCTATCTAGCAGGCTTGAGTGAATGGATGATGGAGCAGTGTTTCAGAGAGATGGCAAAAAGACAAAAGTTATTAAGAGCTATAAAGTACAGGAAATTGGGAAGAACCATGATCAGCAACATCATGAAGAGACATGGCTCTCAGAAGAATTAGAAGAGATTTTCCTGCATTGCTCATAACACACATTTCAAAGTTTATATTTGGCTTTGTTTTTTAAGTAAATATTTTTTCTTTTACATACAAATTTGACCTCTACTAATTTGGATTACTAGAAATACCAATGAAAATTTCATTTTCTGATGAATCTTAATTCATAAGTAAATGATTAAGTTCATGACAAGTTTTACAACAATAAAATACCTGTAGAAATTTCCCTGTTGCATGTTAAATAATTGAGCTTAACTTTCATAAATATTGAAATAACAATCATAAATATGAATACTGATCATTATTTTAAGAAGTGGGTACAAATAAATTGACTTCAAATTGACAACTTTTCCATTCCACTGAAACAGACATTAAACACCTTTACCTTGCCTCCTTCCTTCATTTTAGTTTCTCAGTGACTTTTCCATTTTTTTTTTTTTTTTTCACATGATCAAAATGGAATAATCCATCATTTATGAGGTATTGACAAGCAGTAACATCATGCTAACTAAGGGGAGTGGACAAGCAGAGTTAGGATTATAGTTGAAGTATTCAAACCTTGATTAATTTGAACTCCTTCTTTAAATTTAAGAAAACTATAACCCCAAATAGTTGAATGATCCATTGTCATAGGTGTTCATTTTGAATGATTTCTTTAAATTTCCTGTTCCCAGGAGGTTTTATTACCACCAAATGCAAAGTCATCTATCATGGTAATGGTGAGATTAGCCATTTCACTGATAAAAACATTCAGTAATCATTGATCAAATAGTTAACATTATTGGCCACTGAAATTTGTAAAATATTTCTCTTAAAACAGTTTTTCAGGAAAAAAGGCTTCCCAACTCCACTATAATTACTCTTTCAAATATTGATGGGAATTTCCTTCAAAACCACCTGTTTAAGGTCGTGTGGAATATTAACACCTTGCTTATATTATTATTCTCCCTTCTAGTTATATGTGCTATTCATTTTATTTGTTGCTGCTGTTGGAAATTTTTAAGTGATGTGGTCTGTGCTAGGCATGACAATAGTATCCAGCAGCAAGACCTCTAATCAGAGATTGGATGTTTTGAGGAGCCTGGAACCACCTCAACAGCTGCTGTTCCCAGGTTTACCCTGACTCAGTGTGGTAGCACTTGTTACGGTCTCAGTTATAGAGAAAGAATGAGCTAAACTAGAACTCATATTACAATTTGGTGGTGTTATTGTTTTTCTTTAGAACTCTGTATTATTGGTTCTCATATTGTATTCATATCTACCAGGAAGAGGTCCAGTTACTATTGAACAGTATGAACTCAATAAGATCATTGATACAGTTCACAACAGAGATAGAGAGAAAATAACAAACTAGCATAACTGGATGTATCAATATCTCGAACAAAGAATGGGTTCAAGACATATGTATACTGCAAGCCAACATTCACAGGAGAATACCTCAACTTAAACTCCACCCCACCCATAAAGTATAAAGAAAGGAATCCTCTGCTGCCTAAAACATTGTGCAAAAGTCATAAGTCGCAACACAGAGACATGGACAAGAAATGGTCACTGTAAGCAGTACTCTACAATGTAACAGCTATCCTGGGTACATGATAGCAGCCCCAAGAAACTGGGATAGAAGGGTGCAAGAGGATAACAACCTCGGTCTGCCTACCTTATGTAAAGGAATTATCAGAAAAAATAGAAAAATCCATATAGTATCAGGATGTTTTTCAAAAGTGGTTCAATACTTTGTAGACACCTCTTCCAAGTTAAAACCTTCCATAGAAGAGAACATGATTAAGGACTGTGTGTATGTAATTTTTTTTTTTTTTAATCATTTTACCCCAAGCAAGGTGGTATTGTCACTGATGTCCAGGGGGCCACATAAGAGAGTTAAACTTTTAGGCAGAAGGAGAGTGAAGACAAACCAGCTACAGGGGGGTGACAGAGAAAGGGCAAGAGAAGGATGTGAACACAAGAGTGAAGACAGTTGCAAAGGTAGAGAGAAAGGAAAAGAACAAGGTACATGGGGTGATGTAGAAAGGGCTGGAGTCAAGTGGATAAGAGATGGGAGTGACATTGCATTTAAATTTCTGGAGGTTGTAGCCGTCAGGTAAGCAAGTATATCGAAGGGAGTTCCACAAGCAGGAAGCGCAAGAAAAGAAACTGCTGGAGTAGAATTGTTGCCTGCATTTGGTTGATCTAACTGTAAAAGGGGTGTGATCTTGTTGCCATTCTGGTTACCCAAGTAAATTATTGTGGAGGGTGTCACCAGTGACCTAAGTTCTTCGGAGCAGAAGCCATGAAAATATTTATAGAAGAGACAGAAGGAAGCCACATCCCACCAATGAGAAAGTGGCTGGAGTTGAGCTGCGAGGTTGGGACCAATCACATTACAGATTCTCCTTTGGAGCCTGTCAAGAACACTGAGACGAACAGCAAGGGCACCTGACCAGATATGACAACAGTATTCTATGCACAGTTGGATGGTTGATTTGTATATGTGCAAGATAGATTAATTCGGAAAAAACTTCCTGGCCCGACACACTGACCCAATCTTCTTAGCAGTGGATTTAGCTATTGATTCAATGTAATGATTCCACTTGAGGTCAGAAGATAGGGTAAGTCCAAGGAGGTGCAGTGTATTACTTTCAGACTTCAGAAACACAGTAAATCATGAGGGGAAATAGAAAAACCAGGCATGGCTGACCACATATGGGATGAGGTTGAAATAATTTACAGAGAACATCACTGGAAAATACTTTAGGGATCAGTGTATAATGCTAGGCCACAAAATTCTCCTATGCTGGTCAAGCATAGATGTGAATACAATATGGGAACCAGTAATATGGAGTGCTAGTAATAACACCAAATTTTAATATGAGCTCTGTTAAGAAATGGTTACTTCTTACTGAGACATTAGGTTTATAAGTCCCAAAAGTTCATACACTGAGGTGTCCAAAGATACAGGGCCCAGTGCATAAAAGCTTTGGTTGAATTCAGTGACTTGACACAAAGTGTTGTGAGTCTAATACTGGTTACAGCAGAAGTGAACAAAAACTTACAGTTGAGTTAAAAGGGAGATAACTTACTGAGATATCTGGAATAGGCATGGAATGTAGAACTAGAACAATCTACTGAGTGGACAAAATAAAGGGGTTGTTTTGAAATTCCAATCACCGGAGTATACTATGGATAAAATGTCATGAATATAGCAACAAAGATAAGGACAAAAGTCCAAAAAATGTAAATATAGTCTCAATAAGAACAATTTTATATCTACAACATTTTAAAATTTAATACAATTAAAACTAATACAACTAAAACTAATGCAATGCAATATTTATCATTTACAAATTTTTAAAGTAATAGATATGAAAACAATTTTTATTCATAAATTTAGAAACATTTACTAAATTATTAAAATATGTGAACAACTACAAAGAAAACCTTATTATTTAGCATGTTTTCCAATATACAATATAAGAAATAAGTAGTGTAAATAAATAAATAATCCAATAAATAGCATTTAATATAGGCATTATTATTTTACAATGAGTTCTTTGCACATTCTACCCATATCAGTGTTGTTTTGGGTTAATATTTCACATCTGATAAAGTCTTGTTGGCTGTCTGCCAATATCTGATTATGCTGTTCAACAATTCAATAATTGAATGGTAGTTTACCTGTTGTCATTGGCAGGTAATAAAATTATCCAACTTTTAGTTTTTATTCATTTCCTTGTAATTATCTTAAAAAAACAATTTCCCCCATTATCAGTTAAGAATTTCTTACATCCACATTAAGTAAATGTTTCACACAATTTCATGACAGCAAAAAACAAACAAGCTTCAAAATCTGTTGTAGTTGAGTCTGTCATTTGTAAAATGTAAAACTTGTTATGTATCTAATACTTTAACTCCATACACACAACTTGATTAAATCTATAAATCAAGGGCATACCCACAATTCAATGCAAAGGTGGACATTTATACTTTATGCATATATACATGACACAGTCATAACACACTTGAGTTATTTTCAGGAATTCATTATAACAGAAATAACTTCACATAAATTTTCTTTTGAGACATAAGAAAAATGATCTGTGTAACTTCATTTTTTTTTTCCTCCTTATGTTAAAAAAGCAAGAAGAAAGGACTGAGCATAAACTTGAAGAAATCTATGGTCATCTGCAAATCTGCAAAAAGACAACTCCAAAATGCCTACTACAGGTTGAAGAAACTAAAATAAAACAAATAAAGAAATTTAAATACCTGGGAAGTGTTCTGACAAAGGATGGAAAATGTGACATTGAGATCCAAAGACATATTGGCATGGCCATTTTAGAAGCTAGCCAGAGTACAGGAAAATCTCATTGGAAACAAAGAAAAGAGTTTTGGTTGCTATGCAATATCTGTTCTTCTGTATGGAAGTGAATGTTGAATGATCTCATCAAGGATGAAGGAGAAGCTTGAGGCAGCAGAAATGTGGTTTTACAGAAGAATGCTGAGGATTGCACGTCAGCAATGATGTGTTGGAGAGGATTCAAGCAAGAAGAAAACTCATACTTAACATCAGGAGAGAGATGAGGTTCCTGGGGCATGTAATGAGGAAAGAGGGCCTGGAGAATTTAATATTCACAGCATGGATAGAAAGACAGACAAGGAAAAGCAGCACAAAATATACTTGATAGGCCTGAGCAAATGGATGGCAGAGCAAGGTTTGGGAGAGATATGAGAAGTGGAAGTGCAAGTCCATGATCACCTACATCTGAAGGGACGCAACACATGAAGAAGAACAGTATTTATATTATTTGAACTATTGTCCTCATCTACAGCAGTGGTGAACAAGTAACTTACAGGGTTAGAGGGAGATAACTCATGACTTCCAATCAAGGCATTACTATGCAAAGAATGATGTTCATATATCCCAGTGATTGTAATAAAGGGTTCCATTTGAAATTTTTATCACCTGCAGAAGGCCGGAGTATGCAACAGCCGAAACATCATACAAATTGCAACAAAGATGAGAACAATAGTTCAAATACTGTAAATACTATAAATACTAACTCATTTCAGAAATATACACAAATACATGAAGAAGTTAAAAATTTTATTGCAAATGTAGGCAACACCACAGAAACTCTTAAATCACTTTGTTTATTAAGTGACATACAAATTAACCTCTTAAATGCTGTTATTCCTAAGTTCACTCTGACTTGTAGTTGTAACACCTGTTAAAGCCATAGCTATGGGCAAATAGTGAACCTCTAAACAAAAACAACACTATGAAGTGTTGAAATACATTTTTGTTGTAAAAAGACCAGCAATACATTTTATCTGTAGTTGAAGCCATAAAATTGTTCAAAATATTTAGATTTCAGGATTAAATATGCCTTAGAGATTGATATGCTACTAAACAAAATCAACCAATATGAAATAATTCTTTCATGATTTTCATCCATATAATATCCTACAATTTCTTAAAGAATTCAAACTGTATTCAGAATATAAGTTCACCAAAACTATAACATAAAACACATTATTTAGTAATTATGTCCACATAAATTTATACATGCACAAAAACCTCTACCATGTACTCAATTGTGAAAGCAGAATAACATATATTTTTATTACTTCATAACTCCCTAGAAAATTAAATTTTGGCATTAAATGACCCATCAGGATTTGATATGCAGTTAAACAAATAAAACAAGCAAGGTACAAAAATAAGGCTTATTTACATTTGAACTGTTGTCCTCGTCTTTGTTGTTATTATCACAACATTTCAACCATTTAGCCTTCTTCAGGTGTTTGCTAATTTAGTTAACCTTCAGGTAATTTTAAACAGAACCCTTTATTTAATCTACAGAAGTAGACTGTTCTTTTATTGTTGTCCATGTTTAGACAATAACTTAGTGCATGAAAGTGTTAGTAATTGTAATTGTGAGTTCAATCCTTAGTTTAGGCAGTGCAGACTTAGACTCAGTGGAAACAGGAAAAGCAATAACTATGTCATACTAAATAAAAACAAGATGATATATATACATAGATATTTATTATTACAGATGTAGAGTAACTGGCAACATTTTGAATAAACAAGAACAAAAGAAGAAAAATTAATATGAAGCAAGCAATATATCAAGAACATAAGTAGGCAAAGCAACAGTAATGATGCCCAAAAGTTCCCAAAGTAAGAATAGTGTTAACACAAAAAAGGGATACAGGCAAGTGATTGTAGCATTCTGACTTCAAGACAAGAAAAATCAAAACCATGGTGGATGAAACCAAGAAGCGGCCAATCTTATTATGGTTGGATGTTGAGAAAGTTGATTCTTCTTTAAAGTTTGAAAAATGAAACAGTTACATCAAGATACTTTAGAACACCTTCCATTGCAGACCACGTGAGTGGATTGGGTTACCCAACCTGAAGGTATTTTTTAACCACAGAGTAATTCACGATGCTTTTGTAAATTGGTAAAAAAGCAGCAAGCAGAAGTGATAAAGTTTGCAATAATACAATAATAACAGAAAGAACAGGACAAAAATGTTACAAATAATATATGCAAGACAAAAGTAGGCAAAGCAACAATACTAAGGCCAAAAAGTTCACAAAGTAAGAATGGTGTTAATGCACAAAAGGTACACAAAAAAGTGACTGTAGCATTCTATAGTGTTACATTTTTATATAGAAAAAAACTCTGAGTTGACCTCCAATAAGTATGATAAACATTCATCATTTTTTATACAATGATTATTACTCCACATATCTATTGAACTCTCCTTTGGTAGAAGTTCTGTTTACATTGGCATATATTGAGTGATATAATTTTATCAATCATTGTCATTACTGTTATTTTAATTGATATGGTATATACTTAAAAAAATACAGTATAGTAGTTAAATATTCATGACCTACATGATTAGTAAATATTTAAATATTATTTTATTTTAATAACTGAGATTAGCAAATTGGGCTAGTACGAGAAAAAACATTTTTTAATACCTTTTTTTATCAACAGAATTATGGATCCACTTTTTAATAAATTTGGTGACACCTTAAAAAATATATAAACTACTCATTGTATGTATTGGTCTGCTTGGAGGGTAAGATAGTTGCATATTTCTCACTAGTAATCTTCCTATGTTTCTATGTGACATGGTGACAGAAAAATAAGTTGTAAATTATCCACTGAGTGGGAGTTAATTAAGGCAAGTAAAAACCAGAAATTAATAGTAATATTAAATAGTCCATAGACCTAGCATTATAATCTGTTGTTTGCATGGGAATTCTTTGTTCAAACCCAAAATTGATAACATATGTCTGTGTTCTGCCTATAAATGAAAATTCCTTCTGTGTATAAATTTGTGAAATTTTTTCACTGCAAATATTATTGCTAATGCCTGTTTTTTGATCTGGTTGTAGTTTTTTCTCTTGTCAGTAATAGAGAATGGAAAGCATGTGCAACAGCTTTCAAATTACCATCATCATCTTTATACAAAATTACTGCTTCCATACCATAGTCACTAGCATCTGAAGCCAATACAAATTCAGCTTTCAGATCGTAGTGTGCTAATAAGATTGACATTAGTATTTTCTTGATTTCTTAAAAGGCCTTTTGACACTTATCAGTCCAGTTCTACTTTACACCTTTTATAAGCAAATTGTTCTGTGGAACTCACAAATTCTGCATATTACATATGTAAAATTGATAATAATTTGCTAGTTCTAGAAATGCTTGTAGCCTAATAACATTTGTTGAAGGCATATTCATAATTACACTTGCCCTTGACAGGTCTGGTTGACAACCATTTCTGTCAATAATTTGTCCTATGTACTTGATTTTAGGTAAAAAACAATTCACATTTTTCCTCACTGAGTTTGAACATGTAGTCTTGTATTTTTTCAAAGATTTTTTTGTATGCTCAATAAGTTGTTCTTTAGGCACACTTCATCCCAGTAAACAACTGCAAAAGCACAATTTGCAAGCAGAATACCCATTGCTTGTTAAAATATGGCTAAACCAACTTTAATCTCAAAAGGAAGTCAGTTAGACTTATATAATCCCTTTCGCATATTCATCATTAACTCTTAACATTCTTTTTCAATTTTTATTTGAAAATATGCCTCAGAAAGATCCAGTTTTGAAAAGAATGTTTCACCATGTAATTTTGTAAATTTTCTCTGAACTTCGTAATATATTATGGAATTCTTAACATTTGTTTAACCTTGTCAAAAAATCAGAATGAACAGGAACTTTATTTACTTTTGTACATATACTAATAGATCTGCCGATTTTAAATGGTCAGTTTTTTCTATTGCACCCATTTTTTCAAGTCTCTGCAATTCTTTGTTGACTTGATCCAATGCAGCAAATAGTATGCTATGTTTCAGTTTAAATACTGTTATCAACCATTTTTCACTTGAAATTTTGCTTTGATTTTGAGACACCTACTCAACTTCTCCAACAGAACATCTGGAAAACATTTTTTTCAATTCTTCCTTTACACTTTCATATTAATATTTTTTTTAAACTAGTCAATTGTCTACTTATATTTTTCTGATAAACATTTATAGGTAAATTCCATAAGTTAAATGATTCTATCCAGTCAGTTTGTGGTATTTTTTAACACATCCACCTTAGCTTTTACACACTTATATGAAATGTTGCAAGTCATTTCACCAATAACGAATAGTTTCTCTCCTGTCTTCTTTTTTTTTTGTCAGATTCATACACTTCCATCAATTATTGAATAACTAACTTTGGTCACTAAAAATTTTAGTCAGAAAATTTAACGTTTCTTCAAAGCAAATTTCTCCTGGTTTTCTTGGTAGTACAATTTAGTTACGGCATTTGCCACTGCATTGGGAGTGAAAGAAATTGGAGAATTTTCTGTTTTCTTCTGAATTATTTCAATCAACTTTTGTTGTTGTTTCTGGGATGCTAACAACTGCTGTAGTTATATTTTTACCACTTGGGCTAATAATTCTTCCATATTTAAGAATGTGTTTTTTTTTTCATTACACACAACAAAGAAAAAATTAAACCAATGTAGATCTAATTTCTTATTTTCACTGTTAAGTGCACCACATTGAAAAAAGTATTTTTTCCTACTCTATATAAGTTTTGATTTCTTTGTTGCCTCTGGTATGACTTGCTATTAATGGTTATACTATTATGTCTTGACTGACGCCAATAATACTCTAACAAACATTATCAGAACTCTCTTGGAACTCTTGCCTAGTTTTTTTGTGACTATCTGGGGTGTTTCATTTACTCCACAACATCTCTCTATCTATTCTGTTCATTATGTAACTTTCTTCATATCTATCTATTGACCAATCTATTTCAATCTGTTCATTATGTACCTTTATTTATATCTATTTCTATCTTATATTTTAAGAAATATATAAATATGTTTGTGTTTCAGAATTGCACAGGTGTAAGCCTGTAGCTTTTATCATTTGAATTTTGATATAATGTTTCATCCATATAATTAAAGATTACTACGGCATTGGAAAGGAAGGAAGTTATAAAAAAATAAATATTTGCGGTTTAAATTCTTTTAATCATTATGAAGAAGCAGACTTGTTGATGTATCTCCATTTTCACTACTGAATCAGGTGCATTGACAAGTGCTTGTATTCATGAACATCACCTACCTAACTATACTTACATCTCTGCACATTTTTAGATGTATATAGATTTGTATATAGAGTATCTGTTAATAATGTTTTAGTCTTCTTTCTCCTCCCCTTCATGCTTCCACATTCACTGCACCTCCTCTCTATACCAGAAACAGAGCTTTCCTCAGCTTTCCCCAAGCCAAATTTTTACTTCATCCTTGGCTCCATGCCAAATCCAAACTGGCTTTTATCAGTGGTCTAATGTTACTCAATGCGTTTACTCTGCATCTCCCGTGTACTACCATGTTGGCCGTACTTTTGCGGATCAATGCAGTTTTTAAACAGAATCGTATCAAGGATGTAGGTAATTACAAATAAGGCACACTATTTATTTACTTTTTTTCCATGTTAATTAACTTTATATATACCTCCTTACATAGCCTTGTTTCTCTGCTGCACAACGCATTTGTGCAAGTATCTGCAGACATAGTGCCTGCATAAGGGTGTGTACTGCCGCAGTGTTTTATGAAAATGCATTTCTGGAAATTTTATGCATTTATGATAAAGCCTATAGGTGTGAGCGGTTATTCATTTATAGTGTCTGTAGAATTATCTTTTAATGAATTATTGAAGAGTTCTGTTTTTATCTATATAGTTTATGTATAACAAATATTTGTACAACAGAATTTAAATATTGTTTTTAAAATGATAGAATGTATTCATTTTCTTTAAAAGGAAACATTTTTTGACCAATGACTTGTTGGTTGAAAAAACTGAATGCATTGGATGAAAGTGTTAGTTTGTTATTTTTTTTTTTTACAACGATTCTTTCTGAAAGAAAAAAATGGTTTCTTTTAAAGAATAAAAATAAAAATAAAAACGGTTTCTTTGAAAGAAAATGAATATGCTGTTGTATTTAAAATTATATATGTAATATCCATGTATCTTATCTTTGACTTTTATCTTTTTATATTAAATACATATTATATATTTATTTTTATTTTTATTTTTATATATGTATATTGCTTAAAGCATTATTATAGTATAGTTGAAGTAATCAAAATGTCAAATTGAATGCTACTTTAAGTCTTTAGAAATATATATAATTAAAAAATAATATACATTGAGTATTGGTGATCATAAAACAATGCTCAATGTATAAATAACAGAACTAATATTTACACTAATAATAAGCATACATTTTATTCCTCACCATTTGGTACAATATTGAGTTTCATGAAATTAAACTAAGAATTAAAACAAACAGTGAACAACAAAATGTATATTTATTATTAGTGTTATACATATATATATATATATATATATATATAATGCATGTGTGTTGAAATTCTCAATATTTCTATTTTAAATTTGTTTTTTTGTGTGTGTAGATACTGATGTGCTTTTCCTTCATGAAAACATATACCTAACATCATGTTTTTTTTTGTTTTTTTTTTTTCAATAAATTGTGTTTTTCTATTTTCAATATCTGTATGTATGTGTTCTTCTGAATTTGTGAGACACCTTGATTGAATAGAAAGAATTATCATAAATATTTATTTTTATACTTTTAACATTGTAATTATGAGTTTTGAACTTGATAGTTCTTTTTTATAAGAATAATCGTTAATTTTGTTTTGTAAAATCAGAATATTCAGTAATGTTTATTGGTTTTCTGCAAAGAAATTTTCTTTTATTAAATATATCAATTATAAAGATGGTGTGTTATTTTTAATAAGCTTTGGTGCAGTTATTTTTAAATAAGGATGTGCAGTTTTCTATATGTACTACTCCCTTTGTATAAGAAATCATCTGTCAGAAATAGTGTTAAAAGTTTGTTTAGTTTAAAATGTAGCATAATGTCTATCGTCATTGTCAAACAAAATATGTAATTTTGGCAGTTTTTTATTATTTCTTTGAAATGCTTGCAGATATGACAACTGTTGCAATGAAAAGTGTTCATTCTGTATAACATTGGTGAAAAGTAAACACTCATAATGCCAATTAAGGAATAAATAGAGAATATACTTTTTAGGCAACCCAACACATGCTGAAAAGTTCATGGCCTGACCAAGAAGGAATTTCTTCAAAAATTATGTTTAGTTATATATATATATTTGTGTTTTTGAAAAAGAGCATTTTTTGAAGCTATAATGTAATGCATGCAACTGGGCATCACATGAGGATCTATTTAAAAAAAAAAACTTTCAAAATTCTATTTAGACAGACACTCACATGATGCCCAGTTATGCGCATCACATGATGGCTTGAAAGAATGCTTTTTTTCAAAAACACAAAAATTACGTTACTGTCAAAACATGAGGATAAAATAACAGCATCAGAAAAACACACACACACACACATATATATATATATATATAGTATGAAGCAGACTGTTGCCATTGCGTGTTGACATCAATGTCCTCTTTTAAATTTATATATGCTCTATCCCTGACATTGAGCACCAGCAACAGTCCACTCTGTTTCATGATTCAATACAGACTTTAGGCTTGAAGATTGTATTGAAGCATAAAACAGATTGTTGCTACTCAGTGCTGACCTCAATGTCCACTTTCTCATTCATATTTATATACATTCTATCTCTGATACTGAGCACTTTTATCCATAAATAATGTATACCTTAAAACTATTTTTACGTTTCATCTGATGACTGTCATCAGAAGTAAAATATATCGAGGTGGGGGCATATATATATATATATATATATATATATATATATATATAAAAATAATAACTAAATAGACTCTGTAAGTATGTAGGCCGTAAATTTATACTAAAATAAACCTTAAAAAAAACCACTAACAAACAGAACCTAATTCCGTTACAATCCGGTGCACTAAGGCGTCGGATAAATGGGGAGAAAAAAAAGAAACCCACGGAACAAGAACAAAACATTCAATACTCTGCAGCAAAGAAAAAAAAAACCCAAACGGAACTAACCACAAGAAAAAGTGCTCAATACAAAAGAAAATATACAAAAGTAGAGCAAAGACACACAAAAATCTAAAGTGAGCCAAAACCTACCACGGTTTCACACTACGGATCGTCAGGGCCAAGGCTGAAACACTAAAGATAAAACCAAATAAATAGACATACACTAAGATAGGGGGGAACCATACCAACACAAAAAGGGGGGTTAGAACAAAAAAAGCAAAACACACTAAATTAGGAAAAATTTTTATTAAACACATAGCTAAAAAAAAAAAAAAAAAATTAAACACTACGCTCTCACACACTACGCTTAATTATGGTAGATTATTGTACACCGAAAATAGGTGATAAAATTAGAAAAGATTTACAACGATTTTTTAAAACTTACGGTTTCGCTATTGAAATCGAGCATAATATCAAGATTGTTAACTATTTGGATATTACGCTTAATTTAAATACAGGATATATTACACCATATATTAAAAATAATTATATCCCTAAATATGTAAACAAGGGTTCTAACCATCCCGCCCATATACTTAATAGTATTCTTAATGGTATAGCGTATAGATTATCCACTAATTCATCTAATGTTGAAATTTTTGATAAGTATAAGAAAATTTACCAATTTATAAAAAGTGGATACTCTCAAACCCTCAAATTTTTAAACCAGAATACCGATAAAAACAATAATAATACTAGATACAGAAACATAATATAGTTTAACCCCCCCTAGTTTTCAGTTTTCTTTTATTACTGTTATTAATAATTTTGCCAATATTTGGAAGGCAAGAATAACTAAGTTTAATGGTATTTCTGTTGAATATCTTTTTAAGGGGACTATCGTAACTAAAATGTCTATCTATAAGATTGAAGAACATCTTACCAATTTTAGATTTAACCTCTTTGTTTTAAAAATAAAAACACTAATAATAAATGTAATTGTAAAGTAAAAGCTGAATGTCCTATTAGAGGCAATTGCAACCAATCTAACGTAGTCAATAGTGTTAAAGTCTATAAAAATGAGCAAGATAAGTATCCTAAAACGTATATAGGTGCTACGCACGATTCGTTTAAAGTTAGATTTTATAATCACAAAACCTCATTGAAAAATGAAAAATATAGACATAGCACTACCTTATCGAATTGTATTTGGGACATAAGACCTAAAATTAAAAAAGACCCCATTTTGAAATGGGAAATAATAAAATAATGTACTGATGACAATAAAGGCAGTAAATTCTGTAATTTATGTGGCGAGGAAAAACTAGCGATAGCCTTATTCGAACCTGCCAATAAACTGCTTAATGCTAAGACTGAAATTTTAAACTAATGTAAGTTTCATAAATATAAATTCATTGCTTAGTGTGAGAGCGTAGTGTTTAATTTTTTTTTTTTTTTTTTTTTTTTTTTAAGTTATGTGTTTAATAAAAAATTTTCCTAATTTAGTGTGTTTTGCTTTTTTTGTTCTAACCCCCCTTTTAGTGTTGGTATGGTTCCCCCCTATCTTAGTGTATGTCTATTTATTTGGTTTTATCTTTAGTGCTTCAGCCTTTGCCCTGACGATCCATAGTGTGAAACCGCGGTAGGTTTTGGCTCACTTTAGATTTTTGTATATATATATATATATAAAGGAAAATTTAACATATGATTTCAAGTGGTTAAAAATTATAATTCATTTCTATGAACTAATTAGTTCATTTCTTCAGACCACAACTGTATTTGTTCTACTCAGTACAAATATTTTTCTAGAACAAACATTTTTACTAAAACAAAATGAAAATCAAGTAACATGACACAGAATAGAAACTTTGGCCTTATCTCAGGTAAGAATCATTCTTGCCAGGGAAGAAGAGAGTTCATTGAGTGGAAAGAGTGACCATGAAACCATTACATGCTTACTCACAAGCACATAAATACACATGTTTCTTGACATATGAACATACTTACTCACACACACACATATCCACATACATAGATGTCCATACAAATGCGTCAAGGCATACGCCTATATATATATATATATATATATATACACACACATCCAACCATATCTACATATAACTATTTTGTTTGCATACTCACATACATGTTTATGAAGACTGGACTTAAACACATATAATTAATACTAAGACATATTTACGCAAGTATACTAACAAACCTCATATATACTCAGAAAATATGCATATATTTACATATTTATACACATATATCTTCATGCATATACGCACTTCTGTGTGTATATATGCACTTCTGTGTGTATATACATATATGAATACATATACACAAAATCTTCTACGTATGCTTATAAATTTCTTATCTCTGCACACTCTCACCTTTCTACATCTATGTAGTCACTTATAAAAACCAGATTTATACGTGTCTATACAAGAATAATGCTAACATATATATATATATATATATATAGTCATCCACAGAGTGATCTGTTTTGCGGTATCACAGCTCATCAGTACATGTAGCCATCCAATAGCTTTTACCCAGGATTGAAACCCAACCGAATTAGCGTCAGTTGGCAATTCTACCTCTGAGCTATGGGTGCTCGGTAGGAGGCACACTTTTAGCATGTGATATACCATGTAAACATACACCTGTAGTTAGTGTTCTAATTCATTACTGAATGAACAATGCGTATATATATATATATATATATATATATATATACACACACACACACATAAGTGTCTACATTTACACACCAAATGAGGTGATCTACTTCAAATTGCATACATTGTAAAAAACAGTGACATACATATACCAGCATATCTCATTTGGATTCTAATATCTACATGTGCATACATGAGTATAATGATCAATAAAGTAGAATACAATGAATTACATGTTTAATACAAAATTAGTCCCAATTTGCATATAACTGGATGCCTCTATATACACAAAAAAACATACATATAATTAGGTGCACCTACATACATGAAACCTACATGTGACTAGGTGCACCCATTTGCACGGAATATGCATATAATTATAATTAATCACACCCATGTACACAATATAGAATAACTAGGTGCACCCATATATACTAAAAAAACCTCACATAACCATATAACTAGGTGCACCTATATACATGTAAAATATTTATATTAAGATACATCCATAATTTTATAATGCAAAGTAGGACACTCTCAATTTCATACATAATACAAAGTCGTTGCAGACATATACTGGCATGTATACACATTACATAGATTTCCACTTTCATTTCTTCAATCCTTAAAAATCCTCCAACAAATGATCAATGCAAGATAGGAATGAATTGGCAGGTATGATGGAATAGGTAATTATAAGGTTCTGTGTAATAGTTTAAATTTATTTTTATGATAGTATTTGAGCTCTCTATACAGATCTAACACTTAATATTTTATATTAAGTAGATTTTTATACTCGACGTTCACAGATTTGACATCATTACCTTTATTCATCAACATAGTCTTCTTCTAGGGTGATACACTGATTCCAACACTTTTATAAAAAATTTGATCCTTTTTGTAAAGTGATTTGTCATTGGCCTCAGTTTCTGATATCACTTCTTCATTGGAACCAAATCTCTTTCCCTGGATCATTCTTTTGAGGTCTTCATGCAGCCAGTAGTTGCTGGGGGCCAGATCTGGAGAATAGGGTGAATGCAGAAGCAATTTGAAGTGCAATTCATGTAGTTTTGCCATTGTTGCGATCGACTTGTGACATGGCACATTGTCTTGAAAGATCACTCTTTCTTCTTCATTTGTGGCCATTTTTTTGTGATTTCTTCCTTCAAATGCACGAATAATGCTTTATAATATTTGCTATTGATGGTTCTTTCTTTCTCAAGGTAATCGATGAACAAAGTACTTTGCACATCCCAAAATACAGAGGTCAAAACCTTGCCTGCTGATTTTTGCATTTTTTGTCGCTTTGGACAGCTTTCACCTGCTGCTGTCCACTCAGCTGACTGCTGATTTGACTCCAGAGTGAAATGGTGGATCCATGTTTCATCCATTGTCATATTTATGCAAAATCTCTTTCTTGTTGCATTGAAACAATTGTAAACAATGCTCTGAATTATTGACACGTTGTTGTTTTTGATCAACTGTAAGCAATGTGACACCCACTTTGAACAAAGCTTTCTCATTGACAAATGTTCATGCAAAATGGTGAATACACTGCCTTCTGATATGTTCAACCCTTCTGCTATCTCACACAACTTCAATTTATGATCAGTCAAAATGAGTTTGTGGATTTTTTGGTGTTGGTGTTTCAGAGACAACTGCTGATTTTGGGTGATCTGAAAATTCAGCATCATTTGTGTCTGTACAACTATGTTTAAAGTCCACATATCACCTTCTAACTATTGTTTTTTTATGGAGCAGAGTCCGAATAACACTCATCAAGCCATTGCTTTGCTTGAACAGTATTTTTCTCATCAGAAAGCAATGTTTTATCAACACACGAAATTCAGGTTTTTCCATTGTTTTGAAAATTTGCAACTGTAGCTTCACTTTAATAACTGTAATTTGTAAACTAATAATCTGATTGGGCCCACATTTTGTCACATGCTACTTGAAGGTTAGTACTTCATAAAATCATATGGATTTTTTATTAGTGACACCATCTATATATCAGGCCTGGAACATATTAAGTGATGTGTTTCATATATATATATATATATATATATATATATATATATATCAGAAGAATGCCTTGATACCACAGAACAAAAATACAGATCTGAATAAACACAATTTTACACTTGTGTTTTTGTTTGATATTAAGACCTGGGCTGTATATATATATATATATATATATATATATATATATATGTGTGTGTGTGTAGTGAGTGAGATGCATATAAAAATAATTAAGAATAACTTTTTTTTAGTTTTCTGTTTAGACCCTGTTTTCAAATTAGGCACTTGCTTAAATTTTGTATGCCATTTTGTCTTTGCAAAAGAAATGTGTCAGCATATAGAGAGTTTGAAATAATTTCTTTTCTTTTCTTTAGATATTGTGTGTTCTGGAGAAACATCTGTATTGAAAAAGAAAATGGGTTGTAAATGGGTAACTGAATAAAAAAAAATCTCTCTATATTCCTGAGTTGAGCTATTGTAACTGTTTATATTGTTTGAATTGTTTGGTTCAAAATTCCAACAAATATCACCTGAAGAAGACAGGCGCATTCAGTTGACAAAACATTGATGAGAAAGGCACAGAGGAAACAAAAAAGCAGAGAGGAAAACAAAAATGAGGACAAGAATTCAAACAATGTGAATAGTACAAATAAATAAAAATGTTACTTTTTATGTATATTAAAATGATCTTTTAAAAGTATTTAAAAATGAATACTCCTATGTAAGAAAAAGAAATATATATATATCCAAATGAATAAGGAATGAAGAAAATAATTGCAATGTTCAAAACATTAATTTAAAACAGTGCTCGATATAAATATAGTGCAGTTAATATTTATTATAAATTATACTTTAGAAAATGTACAAACTACAAGCTACTACAATATTGTACATTTTGCTTCAACATTGAAAGAAAAATATTTCATTAGGTAGTTAATAATGATGGTAATAAATTTTTTTTTAAAGAAAATTTAAAAAAAAACACTTATTTTTGGGAATCTTTTTGTACAAGTTAAGAGAACATTAAAAAGAAGGGGAAAAAAGAAAGCGGGCAGAAAAAATGAGAAAGCAAAAAGAGAAATTAAGAAATAGGAAAGAGAAAGATACAGGAAATAAAAAAAAGTAAAGAGGAAAACAAGAGAGAAAGAACTGAGAGGAAAGAGTAACCCTAGAATTTTCTACTGAAGAGATAGAGCACATGTAAACCAGGGATTTAGTTAAAAAAAAATTATTCTTTATTTTTGTTTTTATTTTACTTCTCCAATTGATTATATTAGTGTTAATGAAATTATATCTTTGTGTTATGTCTAAAGTTAGTTTCTATCTCTTAGCCATTTCCATTGGCTCTTCTTTCCTCCAGTTCTTTTTTTTTCTCTTTCTTTTTTGCTGTTGTTTTCACTGTCTTTCTCTTTCCTCTCTCTTTTTCATTTCCTGATTTCTCTTTTTGTTCTTTCATCTTTTCTGCCCTTTCTTCTTTTTTCCTCCTTTTTAATATCATCTTACTCTTACTTTTATTTTTGAAAATCTTTTTGTAAGTGTTTTTTTTTGTTTTTTTTAGAAATTTTCTTTTAAAAAAATAAAGTTTATTACTATCATTATTAACTACCTGTTGAGACATTGTTCTTTTAATGTCAAAACAAAATGTACAATTTTGTAGTAGCTTGTAGTTTGTACATGTTCGAAAGTATAATTTATAATATGTATATAGATCACCAGTAAAATAGCGTCTGGTTGGACTAGCAGACCGAAGATCAAAATAAGTGCTCAATGCACAATCAAAACAAATGAACTGAATATGAAGAGCTAACAATATATATATATATTTGTGTGTGTGTATGTATGTATGTATATATATATATATATATATATACACATACACACACACAAGAGATGCAGGAGATTCCGAAGGCATCTGGAAGTTGTAGTTAAAGCAAATGGCATTTTTATTGAATAGATTTACTCATTACAATTTCAAGATATTTCTGTGTAATTTTGCTAAATATATCTGTTAAAATGTGATGTTACTGTTATTTTTATTTTTGAATAATTTAGATGACAATTTATTCATCACACCCTCTGTCTGTGTGCATATATATATATATATATATTTACTCCTATTATATATATAATATTAGTATATATGTTTGCCTGTCATCTTCTTTACTCTTCTCCCTAGGCTTTTGAACAGAGATAGAAATTTATCCCTTGTTCCTGTTTAGGATTGGGTTTCTGGTTCCTTTTAATGTCTTCTCATTCTCTTCCACTCCCCAACAGTTCTAAGCACCTTACTGTCACTTTGCTTCGAGTGAATTGATTAAAATATGTATTTCCTTTTCAGGACTTTTTATCTTTTCAGTAAAAAACTGAAGGTGCTGTTTGCACTCTTCCAAGGGATTGAACTCATTAAGTATATTTTATAATAATCAAAATAAATGGAACTTGAGAGGTGCAATATCTGATGAGAGAATCTGAATGCACTAATATTGATGAATGCTTTTTAATAATGTAAACTGATCTCACAATACAGATGGCATAAATATATCATTTGAGATGAACAAAATTGTTAAATTTCTATTAACAAAATTATTGAAAAATATACTAGTTCAGCTCCAATTTCAAATTAAATATTTGCTTCAATTTATTTCACAGAATGAATGGAATCAAATACAATGAGGTTTAAGTTTCAGCAGAGTGCTTTTACAATTTCTAATGTCCAATGAGTCTCAATGCACAACTTAGCAAAGCTTATTCAATTTCCTACTGCTTGTTTCTTGTTTTTATTCTATTGCTATTTTTTTTATTATTCAACAGTGTAACGGCAGTATTTTTGTTTAGAAAGGTAATCTGCTGTATGAATTTGAATGTTAAACTATCATAGGAGACTCAGAAATTAGTGCATGTTCAGTACATTTTTGCCTTAATAAACATTAATAATTATTAATATATTGCTCTCTACTTTATTACTTATAATAAATAATTGTTTATATATTGTTTTACTGATAACAAAATAATGAAAACATTATTAATCTTACTCTGCATTTTATTATTTAATAAAAATTGGATTCTTTTAAGTTGAAATTATAGTTATCTTATTATAATGAATGACTAATACACTGAGTGTTCCATAAAAGATCACTTTTTTGTTAATATATTTATTTGAATCTCTTGGTTCTACAGAAGGATGCCGAGAATGTCAGCAACAAAAACGTTTTAGGGAAAATAGAAAATAAATTCAAGCTCCGTAAACAATACTTTTGGACATGCGTTGGTTATTAAATGGGCAGGTTTTATTTTATTTTATTTTTTTTGGCAGTTTCAATTATTTTCTGAAGGGTCATTATTGTTGTTAGTTACAGAGTAATTATTTTTTTATGTAAGACATATATATATATATATATATATATATATATATATATATATATATATATATATACACACACTACCCCCTACATGTATCATTAGAATGAGTCTGGAATCTAAAAATGATTTACTAAATTGAAAGAAAACATGTAACTGCTATCATTTTTTTTTCTTTCAGTATTAACTCTACAAAGTCTTGTTGCCATCAGCAACGAATCAAATAAAACATTTTATGTCAATTCCATTGTTAAGGTGCTAATTTTTTCTCTCTCTCTGTTTTGCATTTGAAGTAGATTAACTTCAGTAAATGAGTTAGAAAGTAAATTTTATTTTGGCAATTTCTCATATTAAATTACTTTTATTGGTCAACTTTTATTTCCTCAGTTGTGCATACAATTTAGAAGTTAAGTATTTTTAGTGATCATCTCTTCTCTATTAAAAATTAGATGAGTGAATATAGTAAAAGAATTCAAGCAGAACAGACTAAAGATTAAGTGTTTAAAAGACAGAATGCATTGATGTCAGCAAAAGGGACTACCAAGATGTAAATTACATATTTGGGATGTTAAAATCAAGCAAGTACAGTAGTAACAGATGACAGAAATCTAAAGAAAAATAGGGAAAGCAAAAGGTGCCTTTCAGAAATTAAGCATTGTATTAATAATAGAAAAAATGTATTTAGAAACAAAGAAAACGGTGCTGAACTGTTATGTAATGTCTAGTCTCTTATATGCAATGCTGAATGTATTCACAGATAAAGTAGAGACTTGATGGAACAGAGATGTGGTTCTACTGAAACTTACTGAAAATACAATGAACAGAATATGTGAGTGACAAAGATATTTTAAGTAAAATAGGATCTGTAGAGTGAGTGGCCATAATTAAATGTAAATAAATGACAGAATTGATAAAGTTTGTAATAAGCAATAACAAGAAAAGAACAGAGCAAAAACTAATATAATGCAAGCAGACAATATGTGCAAGGCAAATTAACAATAAAAAGGCAAAGCAATATGGCAAAAAGTTCAGAGTAAGAATTGGGTTTGACACACTAGAACAAATTCAGATAAGCAAACATAGTGTTCTGACTTCAAGGCAAGACAGCCTGTGATTACATTTACATCTTATTGCTTGGTGGAAATCCCAGCATGCATTTGTTTGCTTCTGCCTATAAATTGGGGAGAGGAAAGTGTTTGTCATACCTGGACAGATTGGAACCAACAGAATTTTCAAAGAAACTAATGCTTAAAATTAGAAAGGAACAGTTGAAATTTCTGGAACACATAATGAAGAAAAAGGGGTTTGCAAATTTAACACCCCAAAGTCATAGTGAAGGCAAGAGAAGCAGGTAGAACCAGCAAATAACGTAACAAGTTTTTTTTAATAGATCACAGAACAAGGACAAAGAGGAATGGTCATGAAAAAAATTCTCTCTTTTCTGTGCCATATCTTTTCAGGGTGTAGGCAATCATGGCTGTCTACATCTTCCTGTCTTTTGTAGCACTTAATAATTTTTGTCTTTGTTATTTCTTCCAAATCCTTTTTTCACCATCTATTTGCTCAAGCCTTTTAAGTATATCATGCACTGTTTGCACATATTCCTTTTTTCTTTTGTTTGCTCTGTGCATATCCGACTTTCCAAACCTCCATTGTTGCTCACATGTTCAACCCATGGTATCCTCAGTATCCTTCTATACAATAGCACTTCTGTTGTTCAAGGTATCTTTTTCATCTTCGAAGTGATTGTTCAGCATTTGTTGCCATAAAGGAAGATAGATTTCACATAACAGTTCAGTACTCTTTTATGTTCTTCCAATTAAGTTTTCTTGTCTCTTAATACTTTGCTTGGCTTTTGGAATGCCTCTTTAGACATCCAAATACACCTTTTTATCTCAGTGTCACACTTTCCATCCTCTGTGAAAACATTTCCCAGGTATTTAAATTTCTGTACCTGCTTGATTTTAGTATTCCTGACCTGTAATTTGCATTTTGGGTTTTGCTTTTTGCTGATGACCATGAATTCTGTCTTTTTGCAGTTCATGTTTAGTTCTTTCTTCTCATTCTCCTTCACTACATTCTGTAGAAGGTTTTGCACTTACCTTTCTATGTCTGCTATCAGCACTGTGTCATTTGTATATCACAAATTATGACTGTGGCCACCAATGATAAATCTTAGCAGAGTTTCTAATTCTCTCAGAATTTCCTCACTGTATAAGTTGAGTAAATCCGGTGAGAAGCCACATCCTTGTCTTTCATCCCTTTCTGTTTTTGTATATCTATTGAACTCATTTTCTATCTGTGTCTCTTCTACAAATACTTTCATGACTTCTGCTCTGATCAACTTAACTCACTGGTGCCCTATATATATGAATTTACTTGAGCCACAGGATTAGCTACTAGGTCCCACCCTTTTACTGTAAAACCAATAAAATGTAAACAAAAATTCTACTTCAGTAGTTTCTTTTCTCACACTTCCCACCTGTGGAATTCCCTTCTGTTTACTTGCTTCCCCAACAGCTACAAGATATTCAAAATGTAAAGTCAATATTACAAGAATTCAAATGTAAAGTCAATATTACAAGAATTCAAATGTAAAGTCAATCCTCTCTCTCATGCTCCTTTCTCTGTCCACTCCACTCTTATCAGTATTCTCATCTTTCTCTTACCCACTTCCTGACACCCCCTAAAACTTCTCACTCTCTCTTATAACTTTCTTCCTATGTAACCCCTTGCACACCAGTGGCAGTAAATAGCCTTGCTTGGGGTGATATGATTATAAAAAAAAAATGTAGGCGACTTGTTGCCAGTATAGATTTTTTAATTTTCTAATGTCTTTCTGAATATGTCAAGGTTGCTGAGCAGCTCTAGCAGATCTTTGTGGTGTACTTTGTCATATACCAAAGGTATATATCCTTCTGGATTTATATTGCTCTTTCTGATAATATTCTGAGCATAAATTTCATGTTCCTTGTTTCAGTGTCTTTGACGAACCCACACCATTTTTGTTCTATCTCTGGCCTGATTCTGTTGCATGCTCTATTCATCAGAATTCAGAAGATGAGTTTTGTTATGTGGTTCATTAAGGTGATTGTTCGGTCGAGTTCACATTCATTTGCACTTGGTTTCTTAGGCATTGATATGAAAATCAATCTGTTTATGTTTTATGGTATATCACTACTGTTGTAGATTTCATTTATTATTTCTGTAATCTTATCTACACCAAAATTGTCTAAGGCTGTCAACATCTCTATTACAATTCCATCTGGTCCTGACACTTTGTTTCTGTTCAATGTCGACAGTATAGAGAACCACTTTAGTTTTTGATATTTTCTGTCTGTCAGCATTTCTGTGTATTGCTGGTTGTTTTCTTTCATCATGGAAGAGATCTTTGATATATTTGTTCCATTGCTGAAATATTTTTATTTATCTAATATGAGTGTTCTGTCCTTGGATTTTATGCATATTGTTGATGTGCATGTTTTTTATCATGTTCTCTTATTTTCTTATGCATATTTTCTTTATCTGCGATACTCAGTCTCTCTATTTCTGCATGTTTTCCTTTGAACCATTCTTCTTTAGCCTGTCTGCATTTGTTTCTTATTTCTTTGTGTAGTTTTCTGCATTCTGTTTCCTTTGCATCAAGTCAAAAATTTCATTCGTGATCCACTGTTTTTTTGTGTGTTTTTTTTTTTTTTTTTTTTTGTTTTTTGTTTTTTTTTGCTTGATCCATCTTCCTTTAGGATGATGTCTTTTACTGATATCAGTAAAACTTCTCTTATTGTCTCTCATTTTGAGTTACCATTTCATTCCTCATATCTTTTCACACTGTCCATATATATTTTTTCCTTCAGATCTCTTAGGAGTCTGTTGTACTGCAATTTGGGTGTTGCATTAGGCTTCAACTTCCATATCTTCATTCTTAGTTTACATATGACAAGGTGGTGGTCAGCACTTGGATAGGTCTTGCAGTGGTTAACTGCATTCCTGGATCTATTGTTGATAGTTATGTACTTGATTTAGTTTGTAGTTTCTTCCCCTGGGCTTCTCCATGTCCATAGTCATCTTGAACGTTCTTGGAAATAAGTATTGGCTATTACTTGCTCATTCAGCATGCACCATTGCACCCATTTTTCTCTGCAGTCATTGGGGGTTCCTACTTCAAATTTGCCAGCTATTTCCCCTTCCTTCTCCTTGCCTACTTTAGCATTCAGGTCTCACATGATAATTATAATTTCTTGTGTTTTACACTGAGTTTTAGTGATGCCTTACATGAAGTAGAGAGATTTGATTTCTTCTTTACTTTGTGCTGTCAGTTGATACATATTTATAATAGATATATTGAAAGGCTTTCCTTTCACTTTAACTACAAGAATTCTTTCTGATAACTGACAGTATTCCAGAATGTATTTCTTCATGTCTTGGTTTAGTATCAATCCAACCTCTTCATTTTTCTCTCTATTTTTCTCTCCACCTGCATACTATAATCCTGTGGTTGTCACTGACAAAACATAAGTTAATTAGAGCTACAAAAAAACAAGAAATTTTGGAGAGACATGATTACGTTTATCTTGAAAAATTCCTCACCTCACTACACACTTCACTTTCTTCTTCATTGTCTCTTACACTGTCTCTGTTATTTTCCTTTATTATATAGAAAATTATGACTCTCCTCAGCTTCTTGTATTTTCAGCAATTGCTGCTCCTTTATGATATCTTGTCTTAGTGATACTTTTTTTTTAATATTACTAAAATAGACTGATCCATTTCTAAAATAAAAATAGGGAAAAAGTTTGGGGAAATATTTTTATATTGGATTGAGGAATAATTAATGAGTGTTTTTTTTTTGTTTTTGTTATTTTTCAAATTTATTTTAAACAAAAAAAAACTACAACAAATTAATCAATAATATACTCTCTCTGTTGTTGTGTACAACTTCCTCCCATCATTCAATAAGTTTTTCAATACTTTGGCAATAGAAATCTCCTGGCCTTGATTCAAAGAATTTGTTCAACCAAGCCATCAATTCCATGTCATTATTGAACAATACACGATGCAAAGCATTCGAAAGTGATCAAAAGAAATGAAAATCTGATGGCGCCAAGTCTGGAGAGTATGGAGAATGAGGTAGCACTTCCCATTTGAGTTCTTGAATTGCAGCTTTGGTTATATTGGCGATGTGAGGACCAGCGTTGTCATGTTGCAGAAGAACAACATTTTGCCTATTCATTTTTTTGCTGAATTGTTTTGTTGGTGCACTTGTTAAATGTAGAGCTTCATATTCAGTGTTTGGTTGTATTCAAGCAGTTTGTAATGAATTATGCCTTCCCAGTCCCACTATGCACACATGGTCTTTTGTGGATGAAGGTCTTGTTTTGCTCACAAAATTGTTTGTTTTTTGGGGTTAATCCATTCTTTTCACTATTTCATATTGACATGAAATAAAGAAAACACTGTAACCATGTGTTGAGCAATGTTGAGCAAGCAAATTGGTGGTGATTGTAGAGCGTTGATTTTTATTGTTTTCGTTCAGTGTGTGACACCCAAGTGCTGAGTTTCTGAAGCTTTCCTGTTGAGTAAAGGTGGCTCCCCAGAGTGTTTTTTCTTTTTTTTTTTATCACAATTCATCTGCTCTATCAATTCTCTAGCTGCTTGATGTGGATTTTTGTGAAGAAGTTGAATCCATCACTCTTTATCAAATTCAGTTGGTTAACCAATGTGTGATCTGTCCTCGAGGTCAAAATTCCCCGTTCTAAAGCTCAAAAACCAACAGCAGGCAGTGCTTTGAGACATTGCTCTTTCTCCCTATACACCACAAATATCACATGCAGCTTTGGCGTCCTTAACAACTTGATTAAATTTAAAAAGCAAATGGTGTCAAAAATGCTCAGTTTTGTCTGCTTGACATTCCATTTTAATTATCTGAAAATACACAAAAATCAATAAAATTAAAATATCAAAACACTATCTTGTGGAGAAAAAAATTATTTCAAATTACATAAAACATTTTGCCAGTATGTATTATTTCTGCATACATTTTTAAATTTGGACAAGCATACTTATTTTTACTTCTTAAACCAATATAACAAGGTAACCAAAAAAGTTCTGTCAGTTTTTTGATTAGTCATTGAATTAAGTTGAAATATATATGAAATGCATGTAGCAATTTTTTTCAAATTCGGACAGCTGGAAGTAGGAACATCAGATGTTATAAAAACATGCGCTCTGTGCCCAGCCATCAGTTATATGCTGAACAGCTGTGAGAAGGATAAAAGTGTCTAGAGATCTCGTTCAGGGCTGTTTGCTTTACAACTTCAAAGTGGGCTTATCAGCACTGCATCAAGTCGCCACATATGTGAAGCATTTAGGGATAGTGCTGTGGATGAATGTACTGCAAGGTGTTGATTTCAAAAATTCAAATCGGGAGGTCTGTTTCTCCATGATGAGTCTCACAGTGGATGACCACAGGTCTTGAATGACAGTCCTGAAGGCGGCTATTGAAGAGGACAGTAGTCTAACCTCTGGTGAACTTGCAAGACAGTTCAACGTTTCCGATGAAACAATTAGACTTCACCTGCACCACCTAGGTGAGACATACAAACTGAGCAAGTGAGTTCCACAAATGCTGTTGGAGGTCCACAATGGACAACACTGCTTTCTTGCCGCCATACTGCATCCTTATTCAATCAAGTGCCTACCAGTGATGAAAAGTGGGTTCTGTACGAAACTCCCAAGCATTCCAGACATTGGTTGTCTCCTCAGGATGCTGTCCCTCACACCGCAAGACCGCCTATGCACCCACGCAAGATTATGCTTTGCATCTGGGGAACAGGTCATCAAGTGGTTCATTATGAACTGCTACCAACAGGCCAAACAGTCACTGGAGACCTATACTCACAGCAATTGAAATGTGTGCAACAGGCATTGCACCAGAAAGAACCAGCACTGGTGAATCGCAAAGATGTGCTTTTCATCCATGACAACGCCAGGCCATGTGTCGCATGAGTGGTCAGGGATACCATACAGCAACTTGGGTGGGAGATTTTGTGCCATCCACCTTATTCACCTGATCTTGCACCATCTGATTACCACATCTTCCACTTTCTGGATAATGATCTTTGTGGGAAATCCTTCACCAATGAAGCAGACTTGCACAAAGCCCTCACGGATTTTTTTGTGTCAAAACAGCTGGAGACATGTTGGCAGAAGGTACTGGATTCTGATGGCGATTTCTTCGAAGACTAAATATAAGTTACACATACTGTGAAGCGTTTTTTTTTTTTTTTTTCCTTTAAAAACGGAGAGCACTTTTTTGGTTACCTTGTATTAACATTTTTTACAGATTTCTTAATCTATGACACTAGTCAGAATCAAGAACTCAATTTGTTTTATCATTTTAGAGAGGGGTCTTGTTCATAATGGATGCTTTCTCTAACTTTATTTACTTGCTCTCTCTCTCTTTCTCTTTCTTTCTCTCTCTCACTTTATAACAAACGTCTCCCCACCCCCTTATAGCAGTAGTAGTTAGATTGATAATTATTTTCAACAAATACCTTAACATCAAATTACTATGAAGAATAACATCCTGAAATACTAGATGCAATAGCTATATATGACTATTGTCCTCATCTTTGTTGTTGCTATCACAGTGTTTCAGCCTTTATCAGATGTATATCAAACTGAATAACCTGTAGAGATTTCTGAATTGTTCAGAATTTTCTATAACTTACCCAAATCAATATATGCCCGATGAAGGCCAGAGGGACACCTGTGTTGTCGTTTCTGAGGCAGTGTTATTCTTGTTCCCCCTTCTTTTTTTACTTTTCTATCTGTTACGCCATAGCTTTTGGGAGAGCAATTGGTTAGTTATCTCCCCCAGACACATCACATCCTTGCCGTATTTTAAAATTTAAACATTGCAAGCCTATTACAATTGTATCGTTACTTCCTTGGAAAAAAATATGACGTGCTATATTCCCAGAAAAGGCTTTGTCTGTTGGTCTGAGATGACAGAAATAGTGGCGAAGATGTTCCAAACATCACTTTCCCAACCTGCAGACTGCACCTCGTGAATCCGTGTAGAGATAAGCATTTAGGAACTTTCACTCATTTTTGATACCTACATTTTAAAGTGAATTTTAATAAAAGCTTTTTTGAAGTTCTGTCAAGTCTTTTAGATTAGAAAAAAATATTGAAGAAACTAGAAATTTAAAAAAATAAAACATTAAATTTTGAAGGAAGAATTTGCAAAGCCTTTTGAGTGTTGAAATGTACACATGAAACACAGAAGTGAAATGATTGTACACAGCAGAAAAAGTTTATATAAGGGTTTTTTTTTTTTCTTGTTAGGGGAACAACCCTTGAAACACGTTACCTTTTAATGATATGTCACTTATGACTTATCATAAAAAAATAAAACCTTATTCATAGACTAATACAGACAGTGATTGGAAGAAATTTTAAAAGATTTTTTAAACTTTATAAATTATTATAACTAAAAAATCAAAATGAAAACAATTCTTGTAAAAGTTCATCATTCATTGAAAATTTTTTTCTCTTTGAACTATTATATCCTTAATATGCATTGTTTATTAAAGCAATTAAAAGCTTATCTAAATAAAAATAGCATAATGTTGTAGCATTTTTTGACAATTCAGAACAGATTTTCTGAAATGTAGCAACTGTTTGGAAAGAAATATATAGGTGATTTACATTCCCCAAGAAGTCCTGCATATTATTATTAAAAGCAAAATTTGCAGACAGTAGTCAATTTCTGGAAATTTCAGCAAATTAATTGGGGTTGGAGAGCAAATGTAAAGAAAATATTTTTACCAAAATTTTATAAAAATAATGATTTGAAAAATAATTTTAGTCATTTGTGAATAAATCATAAAAGTTTCATCAAAACCTGTTATTTAATTTTTTGCAAGAATTTCTAAAATAATGTGTTTTTCAACGGTCAAAAACAAAAAAAACTGAGCTTTGTAATATTAAATTTGCCATGTACAAATCTGGTCACTCATTAACAAAAAAAAAAAAAAAAGCACCAGACTAGTTGAGGCAGTAATATGCCTTACATGGCCAAACAGTAGTCATATAAATGTTATAGATTCTGGCAAGAAAAAATTTTCTAGCATGATACAGTGAACCAACTTTCCTAGCAGCAATTCTAGCAAATGATCCTATATAATCTTTCCACTCTATGTCGGCATAAAAGATGATTAAAAGAGTGCAGTTTTATTTTGGAAGCATTAAAATTTCCTGGTGGAAATCATATAGTACAAGTCTATTACTCATATATACCTGAATATTCATGCATATAACACAACAAATTTACTGTCTTGTTTTCAGATGTACCTACTCAGCATGTGCATAAAAACCTTTTAGCCATGCAATGAATTTTAATGGCATTAAATTGAATTGGAAACAAGAAGCCAGAAGAGAGTGCCACAAGCAAAAAGTGCAATAGAAAAACTGTTAACATAGAATATATATCTAGCCATTTCAACTTTAAAATTGTTGCCAATGTAGTATTGCACTTAAATTCATAAAGTCTAGCTATCAAAATGGAAAGCTTATCAGTACAACTATAATGAAAATATTTATAGAAAAGGTACAAGGGAACTACATTACACTATTAGAAAAGTGACTGAAGCTGAGATGCCAGGTCAGGATCAATAACCTTGCAGATTCTTCTTTGGATTTTATCAAGAATTTCTAAATATATAGCAGAAGTACCACACCAGATGTAGTAGCAATATTCAATGCATAGACAAATGGTAGACTTATAAACATATAATTCTGACAAGAAAAATTATTTATTTTTTTTAATTTTATTCTTTTTCTACTTTTCCCCACTACTGTTTTTCTTTATACATGTTTATTGCTGTATATACAATTTCAATATGTCTTTTTCTATAATATTAACGGGTAATGGAACTTGACAGCCCAGGAAGACAATCCATTTAGGAGAAGGAAAACACTAATTTTTAACCTCTGCTGCCTTGCAATCATATCTAAAATACGAAAAAGACAATGGAAGTAAATCCAGACAGAAAACCTAGTGTTAAACCCTGAAGGCTTTTGACTGTAAACACTGACAACTTCCCAGCAACTCCTGCAGCCAAGTCAGTCCCAAATGTAATGCCATGTATTCCTTTTGATCTTGTTGGTACAACCAAGAGGCGGGGACATATAGTCTAGACAGTACAGGGCCTCTATATACCAATGCCCAGTCTCATCACCAAAAGGAAGGTGTACAACTGGTGGCTCATAAACACCTGTTTTGGGTAGATGGAGCTCAACAGTGCTGGAAGGCATTCTGTCTTGGGAGAAAAAAACTCTGATTTTAAACATATGCTGCTTTGCATGGAAAAAGCTGTGGACACTAAATCTCAACAGAAAACATGGAACAGAACCTCAAAGATAGCTGACTGTCAACACTGATAACTTTCCAGCAACTCTTGGGTAATGCTATGTATTCTTTTAGATCTTGTTCATACAGCAGAGAGGTGAGGAAAAGCATCTAGTCTGGGCAGCATACAACCTCCATATACTTTTGTCAGTCTAGGAGAAGGAAAATTCAAACTGCCTGCTGCCTTATAAGTCTTACTTCTTTATCTTTTGAGAGAAGGCATGATGAACAGCTCCAGTGCAAAAGGAAATGACAAGCCATTCCTTTATTCTGCCTTGAATGTCACCATGAAAAGGTGCAAGGTGCATTATGGTGGTGAGAAAGGGACTGAATCTGAGATGCCAGATCAGGATCAATAATATTGTTGATACTGATGTGTAAGATAGACTAGCATCATAGCCCGGCATTGCCCATGCAACTCGTAAATTTTTTAATTAGATGATTAATGCAGCGTGTTACAATTTCCAGCGCTTGCAGTCACTGCCTCACTTTAAAACTCAGTTATATAAAAAATAATTTTATTAAAAAATTGTTTAAAAATTGTTCAAAAGTTCCATTAATAAAAATCTATTTTCTTTTGTTTTGCGTAAACATGGGTTGATGTTTTGTGTGACATTGTAAACAACATTGCGTTTGTTTTTGTTTCAAAATTACAGGGGAAAATATTTACATTTTTTGTTGACTAAATGAATTGCAGAAATTTTCGAAGAATATTTAAAAATGTAGACATTTAATTTTAGATGAAAAAGTTACATTAATGCCACATGAATTACAGACAGTTGATTTCCTACATGAAATATTTAGCAAAAAAAAGCTTTATTTTTTTTTTAATTTTATTTTCTGAAGTATGAAATATTAAATCTGAAAAAAAAAACTTAAATAATTAAATTAACCTTTGGCACTTTTTTTACATATTTTGTTTTTGTTTGAAAAACACTTTTTTTAAAAAATATTTCTTTTGTTTCATAATTATGGGGAAAAATATTCACATTTTTTTGTTGACCAAATGAATTTTTAAAATGTCGGAATAAAAATTAAATATAAAGGGTAAGTTTTTTATTTTATTTTTTTTAGTCACGTTTGACAAGTGTGATTTGATTTCTGTGATTTAATCTAGCAACCATCTTAGATCTTAGGTGTTTTATGGAGCAAATGTAAACAGTCAGCTTCATTGGCCAAAAAGTGTGAAAGGGAAAATTGATTAACTTAAAACTCAAAGTATATGTTGACCTGACTTCCCTGTAGATATATGTCCCTAGAAAGTTTGAATGGCGTAGCTTAAAAAATGTAGGCATGCATAGATTACAGTCACACACACTCACACAGATTGCCTTTTATATATAAAATTCAAAGGTGTAGGATGTACATTTCGACATGGGATCTCTAACAGAGATTCCAAGTCATGTCAGCGACATTGTTTTGTTCCAAATGGCAAAGGCCCTGGGGTAAAGGGGGAAGGGGCCGGGTTAACAACAATGAACAGGACAGACCTGGTAGTGGCGAGGTTACAGGGTGTAGAGACAAGAGATAGACGGGGTATCAAATATCAAATGGTAGAGGCTAGTGAATGTTTACAGGGGTTTGAAACAGTATATTTAGGAGGGGGTGGATAGATTTAAATGTAATATCTTAAAAATTTGTAATTAAGTTTATCCATTACAGGAAGTCATGAATTTAAAGTTATTAAAGAAAAATATATGTGTATATATATATATATATAGAGAGAGAGAGAGAGATTTCAGTGAGAAAAATTGTCTAGTGACTATCTTACACGTGTCAGTTTAGTTCTTTACTTATGATGATTTATTTTATTCTTCTTGCATGTCTCCTTTGCCCTGCTGTGATCTTTCTTTTTACTTATTTATTGCTGTATATAGTTATATACAATTTCAATATATTCATTTTTGTAGCATTAACACAGATAATGTATTAAAATGTACATTATTATGCAAATCATATGTTACCATTTATGTTGTAAATGCAATTTGCTGGTAGTATATATGAGAGGCTGATAGAAAATCACAAGGGTTTTTTTTTTTTCTTACTGATGCTAGGTGGAGACACAGACAAAATTTAGCCATACTCAAATATTTAAAAGCTAAGGGAGTCGAAAACAAGCAAAATGGTTTTGAGGGAAAAAGTGGATCTTCATATATGCTCTGTCTAACTATAGGTGTCTGTAACTGAATAGGTTATGGTGATGTCAGTAAAAGACTACCTCCTGAGATATAATGTGCAATTCCAGACCTCAGTTGGAGCTAATACTTTATTTTGATTTCAGTCTACTTTAATAGTTTTTCTCAGTCCAGAACCTTCTATCTGATAAAGCCAATAAAAGAATAAAAAAGATAAAAAAAAATAGTAAAATGTTAATAATAAATAAGAAGCAATTTACAATCATTTTAGCTTCATATAATTTCATAAAGAGGCATTGATTTTCAGATATGGAGTCTCCCAATTTGCCAGACTGGAAAACTGAGTGGGGTTTTATGAACCATTGATTTAGCAGTCACCAATTAAAAGGCACTCCTCCAAGCCAGCTTTTCATCTTTTCAAGGTTAATCACAAAATCTGTTTCTTTTTAATAAATATTTATAGGGGTCCATGATTTTGACATAATAGGTTTTAGATAATTACACTTTAATTTGCATGAGCTTGTGTGTGCAAATATATATATATTGTGAAAGTATAATCTTAATTTATGGTATATTTATAGATAAAAATGCTCAATATCAGGGATGGAGCATACGTAAATATAAAAGTGAATACTCAAGTGTCCACTTGTGTGTGTAAAAAAAAAAAAAAAAAAAAAATGCTAAAAATAATGGAAGCATTATTAATAAAAATTGAAAATCTAACACTCAATAACATCAATTATAAATACATCCACAATGTGCTGACCATGTTTGGAAAATAAAAAATATTCCTATAATTCAAAATACATACATAAAAAAATTTCATACATTCAGTTAAAAATAAAAATCATCTTTGATAATGGCTTAAAGAATAGCCAAAAAGTGATCAAACATACAGAACATTCAGTCTATCTTTAACTATGCATAGACCTTTTTGAAAAACTAACATTTATACTTTTTGTTTATAAATACTTGCTGCCAAATAAAACCCTTACTTTTGTCTTGATAAAGTCCATCAGAGGTTGAAACCTGTCAGCTAAAATAAGCTTTCCTTTCATCTTTATCCATATATAGGCATGTAAACAAGTATTTTATAAACATTATTGTTTCAACTCTGAGAGCTGGGTTCAGTCCTTATTGTGGTTGATTTGCTTATGTTTCTTGATAATACAGGTGTGAGGAAATGATTCCAACATGCATCAAAATTAGGAAACACTAATAACCATAGCACAAGTTGACCAAAGACATAGGAGTGAAATTGGGTAGACGAATCTGTTTTGAAGCTGTAACTAAGAAACAGTACCTAAGGTGCATTCAGCATAGTTGCAATATAAACCACAGGTTGTCTTTGTAGATTTTGTTGAAATGCAGATGTATCTAAACAAGTACCTGCAACAGGGATTAGCAAACCACCATAACAGATAAGTATATTCAGAAACAAAGAGCCAAAAATATGAAAATGTAGTTAGAAGTTTTTGAAGTCCTTTCCAAAAATATTTTCATGGTTGGTCATTTGTTCAACCTGAAACCTTGCATCACTTTTCATATTATACATACCTGATAAAATCATTTCATTTCTTAATCTAACATGTTTCATGTTTATTATTATTTTAATACACTTGACACACATATTAATATGCACACATACATGTAAACAGACAAGCATTTCTATGAAGGCATACACATACAAAATATTCCACACACATACATTTAAAAATGATTATCTGTTGTTTTAATACACATCACATATTTGACCAATAAGAATCAACCCAAACATTCCAGTATACTGTCTCTGTAAAAATTTTAATTCTCACCAAGCTTTCCACTATCATAAGAGAAATTATTACTAAGATTCCTCTAGCTTAACCCTATAACAGCCAACTTTCTCCCACCCCCTCCTTTACTAACCCCTGCTTCCGGCATTAGAATTTTTCCTAATTCTTTGATTCTTTGATTAAACAGGGTTAACAATGCATGTCTTAAACTGACATATTAAAAATAGCTATTCCCCCTCTAAATTTTCTCTGAATTTACAGATATATATATATATATATATATATATATATATCTCGTAATATTTTATTATAAATGTATATAATAAAACATAGTTGACTGCAACAAAGAGCTGTTGTTTCGGTACTACTTATTAGCACCTTGTCAGGCAGTGAAATACTTTTCTGGTAAGAGTTCTTATATATAGAAATTAAAAACAAATACACAGTTGTTACCATATCCAGTCAATTAAGGAGGGTATTGTGGAATTCAAAGGTTTGGTCTCTAACCAAAAGAAATGAAAGAAATGTTGGATTGGGGGGGGGGGATGGGTTATTAGGGTGGGGTGGGGTGTAGTAGAGAATTAAGATGTCATGGAAAGCTAGTTTTTTAGTGTCAGTTATGAAATATTTGAATGTATACAATTTTAATATGACATGTTGGTAATGGTGTCAAATGTGTTTGTGAAATGGTTACAGTTTTATTTATTAAAATTGTTATTATTTAAAATGGTGGAATTGTTATAAGAATGGAAATGTGATAAAATATAATGTACATCAAACATATATAGACGACATCATAGGAATGTATCGGCAGTGACGATTCTACAGGTGGGGGGGCAGAAGGGGGTGAAGCCCCCCATTTTGGCTGGACCCTTGGTTGCACCCCCCCCACACACACACACACAATTTTATAAGTTTCAAAATTTTATGAAACTGATCAGTCTCTGATTTTGATAAGATTTGATCTTCAGCACTTTTCCCTCTGCATTTTCTTTTTTGTTTAGCTTTTTAGGGACACATACAGAGACCAGTTTGAAAGAAAAACACTGTTCTGCTAATATTGACGTTAGTATTATTAAACCTTTGATTTTGTTTTGAATTTAACCTCTCTTGTGTTCCAACAGCTTCAGAGTGAAAAAGAGGGCAAGAATAGATTAGAAATCCACCACTACGAATGAAAATTTATTTCATTTAATTTAGTATATTATCATACTTATACTTTAACTCATTCCTAAGTTGTGTATACGATGGTGGTGTAGTATGCACATGCAAACACTGCTTGAGTTTACCCCCTTCTTCCTCAGAAAAATCCCAGACCCTAAGTGGCATTCCCCACTTTCAGAGTTCCACAATTGCTACTGTATATCAGTTAATTGAAACAAATTAATTATCAGAAGATGGGAGAATCAATATATTTATGCGAGGGGGTAGAATATATTATGCAATCTAAATATGTTAAAATAGAAAATAAATTAACTATACTTTTGGGTATATATATATATATATATATATATATATATATAAGACCATGATGACAGATGGAAGTTACTTTAACAAGTTTAACAGGTTTCATTTAGAGAATTTAATAATTTGAAATTTTTCTTGTTAACTTAGAAAACATAGCTCATGTAAAGATTTACAAGTTCTGTTTTTTTTGGTTTTTTTTTTTTAATATTTTTCATTTTACTGTAGGGTTTTTATTGACTCCTTTTAATTGCCAATAGTATATGGAAAGTGATGTGCTATTGCAGTACGTTTTATTATTAAAAGATAAGATGTGCTGATACCAGCATATTTCAAATAGGTTCTTGGTACAACTGATAAAATTCTTTTACTGTAGGATTTTCAGTTGTAGAAATAGTGAATAGGTAGACTATGGAGTCAGTTAGATATTTCTTTTTTAATAAACATTCAATCAGTTTTTGATAATTGCAAGTATTGGTATTATCTTTAATCTTTCTAGAATGTTGTTGATTACTTAGGTTGTTATATTAACTTAAAATTTTATTATGTTTTTTGATGATCTTCTCAAGGTCATTCATACAGCTAGTAGTAGTAGTAGTAGGCCTCGGTTGGTCAGTGTTGACCATGGGTAACATCCTAGTTGTCTACTTGGCTGGAGCATCAGCGTCAGTGACTGTAGGAACTGATGTGGGAGTGACAGTCTTTGTTGCAGAGGCTGCATTTGTTTTGTTTCTGGTCTGTCGGAGCTGTCACTTTGCTTTCTATGAACCCACTTCTCCATGGCAACTTGTGTTAGTTGCTCCTCCTTTGATTTGAGTTGTTGGGCCAAGGTTCGTCTCCATTTGAACCAGTTGACTGCTATGCTCTCCCATGACTTCGTGTTGAGGCCCACAGCTTTCATCTTGCGTTTTATGATGTCACGATACCGCATTTGTAGCTGCCCAGTGGGTCTTCTTCCAGAGGCCAGCTCTCCATACAGGAGGTCTTTTGGAATGTGACCATCTGGCATGCAGTGGACATGGCCTAGCCAGCAGAGTCTGCACTGTTTAAGGAGTGTGAACATGGTAGGCAGACCGACTTGAGACAGGACCTCAGTGTTGGGCAACTTGTTTTGCCTTGAGATGCCCAATATATGTAGATACTTCTCACCTCTCTCTCTCTCTCTCTCCATACAGCTATAACTTAATATAAGAGTATTTCTGTTAAAAATTTTGCTTAGGGGATTATTTTTTAGGAAAGTGTTTCTCAATTAATTTGAAGAATTTATGCACTAACTTAGTCCTATCATTTCATTAAATGCGGGTTTATACCAAATGATTTTTCTTTTTCTATTATTATTGTTATTATTATTATGTTTGTTGTATTTAATGTCAGGGTATTTGTAAGTGCTGTTTTTGATGGCAGTGTCATAAAATTTGCTGTGTTTATAAAAGATATCTTCACTGCAGGAACTGTTACTAATTCTGTTTTCCAAAGAGTAGGGTGTGTTTGATGATTTATAGAGGGTGATTAGATTTATGGTAAATGTATATCAGATTGGCATTAGTTTTATATATATATATATATATATATATATATATATATATATATATATATTATAAATTTAGAACATGTACAAAATTTCTTTTATATATATATATATATATCCATTACAAATTGTACATTTTGTTTGATATTGGACTTCAAATGTCTCATCAGGTGGTGTGGAAAGGAATGGAAGACCTCTTTTCTTATTTGGGAGTTGTGTGTGGGATGTTGGTAATAAGGGAATAAGTCTTGTAAATTGTCCTTAGAATTTTGAAGAAAGTGAGGTAGGTAGGGGATATAGTTGATGCCTGAAAGAGTGTTTTATGACCACTTGGCTAGCCTTTATTCTTTGGTTTTAGAGGGGGAGAATAAGAAAGTGTAAAGGGTGGGAAAGGATGGGATTGGACCGATCTTTAATGTTTATTTGTACAATTATAGAATATTTTTGTATTTAATCACAGTTTTATAATTAATCTAATTTTGTATATTTAACCTTCATTTTGAATTTAGGAAAATACTTTTTTCTATAAAACTTTAAATTAGATTTGATTATAGTGGTGTGTAATATGTAAAATTTGATATAAGAGGTTGTTGGTACTATAAAGGTTTATCTCTCTAGGTGGCGGGGGGGGGGGTCTTAGTTTTGGCTTGTGCAGTATTTTTCAGCATCATTGCTAGTTTTTTTTTTTTTTTAATCGTATCCCCCCCCGAGCAAGGCGGTAATGCCACTGATGTGCAGGGGGCTACGTAATAGTGAAAAGATTGGAAAAGATAAAGCCGGTAACCACATCCTAAACAGGGAACAAGGGATGAGCCTCTTAACCTGTTCAATAGACATGGGTGGAGTGTGAACCGGACGATAGATAGATCTATCTACTCCAATTGAAAAAAAAAAACAAAAAAAAAACATGGTGGTGGATTACTAAGTTTTAACTTAGTAAAAGTCCAGTCAAGAGATACCTGCTAAAATCAAAAATTAGATTAAAGAAAACCAATTAAACATGAAAAGCTTAAAATTTAAAATTAGGCAGAAAAAAAAAAGGGCTTACTTTAAGAATATTTCAAGCAAAAGAGAATTCCAACATGACATGAAGGTCATTGAATTTTGCTAACACCAAGATTTAGTTCTTTAATGTGTTTGCAGTTTACTGTGGTTTCATGCCTCTGGTTTAAAAGCTTGTCGCTATTTATGTATTTAATGATTTCAATTTTTTTTTTGAAGACGAAGGAAACATGGTTCCTTTGTTGATTTAGCTGTTCTTGCTTGTTTGAGGATGTTTCATTTAACTTTAGGTGTTTTATTTTCGTTTTTTAACTTCCAAAAATATTTGGAAAGAGATGTCATGTTTTGTTTTTAATCATTTCACCCCAAGCAAGGCATTCCACTGCCACTATTGCGCATGGGGGTACATAGGGGAAGGTAAAACGGAGTGGTTAGGTGTAGAAAATGTCAGAAGGAAGGTGATAGATGGGTAAGGATACCGAGGATGAGGGTTGGGCAGATGGGAAGAGTGTTTGAAAGAATGGGAGCGAGTTAGTGTGTTTAATATTTTACTGTTATGTAATTTATTTTTTCTAGATTGTTGGAGCAGCTATGGCTTAGTTTTATTGTATTTCTATTGAATATTTTTCTTAGAGGCTTATTTTTGGGAAAATGCTTCTCTATTAGTTTAATAAATTTCTGTCTCAGTTTAAAGTTAACTAACTGATTAAAAGGCGGGTTATACCATATGATTTTCCTGTTTCTATTTTTTCTTTTTGAGCTCTTGAATTTTTCAACAAAGTTAATTTTGGATGATTGATATCCGCTGTCTTTGAGAATTTTATCGTAAATTACTTTGTGTTTATCAAATATTTCTTTATTTGAGGACTGTGTGTTATGACTGATGATGGGATATGCATGATAATGGATGGTGGGTGATTAGAATTGGGGTTTATATAGATTGGGTTAGCATTATTTTTCATATAAGGTTAGAAAGTGTTCAATACTAAGTCTAATGTTATGTCTAGGAAGTCAACTTGCTTGATATTAGGGTTAATTACTATGTTAAGACCAAAAGATTTAAAGACTTTATGAATTAATTTTCTACTTTTATCAACCTTACCTTCTGTAGATTTATTTATTATCATGAGTTCGCCATCTCTATAGAGTCCTCTATTGTTGGTGTCAATTTCTTTATACATTGTGAGGTTGTACAATAGGAATAGTCCTACTAGATCCGAAGATTCTGCAGAATCCAGGGCTCCCATAGATAAATCAAAATTATCCATTGAATTTTTTGTCCACTGTTCGTTGTTGTGGATGAGAACTGATTTTCTACAGTTCCAAATTATTTTGATTTCATCCTTTGAGATGTCCAAATAGAATTCCATGAATTCCAGGGCAAGATTGAAAAGGCCCTCAGATATCGATGTCAAAATGCCGGAAAGTGGCATTATTTTTTTGCCAAGGTTCTCGAACCATTTGATTACATCCATTGTACCCCTCCATTGCATGAGCTGGATTTTTTCCTTATTTGTTGGTTAACTATTTCCAGTATTACCTTACTAATTCTACTGATTTCTGATTTTGTAGGGTTTATTATTCTAGTGGGTAATTCTTGGTAGAATTCCGGCTTGTGGTCTTTTAAAAGTATGTATGCCTTCTTTGTTGTAATTTTGGGGACTCTGTCGCTTATTTTCATTTTATCCATAATTTATTTGTCTGCTTAGTTGATTCTATCTATGTGGTTTTGGTGCACTGTGTTACTTTTCCTGTAGTTTTTTGTTAGGTTTTTCTTAATTAGGTCTTTGTACTCTTTGGGGTCCATCTTATAAAAATTCGAGGTTTTATATGATTTGACAAAAATCTTATTAGATTTATTTATGCTATGTTTTGGAGCCATCCATCTGACCATAATAGGTGCTTTTTTGCCTCTACTCATAATGAGTAAGTTGTTGTCTGCTGACAAAATGAAGCAGCGTATAGCAACCTGCAAGTTCAGCTCCAAAGACTACTGGTGACTCTGCAAAAGTGTGTTAAACATCAGCAAACCTTCCATCCCTCCTTTAATCAATAAATATGAGGTCCTCACAGCTACAATAGATAAGGCTGAGTGCTTTGCTTTCCAGATTCTTGTCTAACTCTTCACTTAATTCATCTGGAGTATCTGCACCCTACTTCCCACCTAGAACTGAAGCTCAACTGAGTGACACTTACATTACCACTTCACTGGTCTCTCACATAATTTCAAAGCTTGACCTCCATAAGGCAAGCAGTGGTGATGGAATCCCAGCCATTGTCTTAAAGAAATGTGCCCCAGATCTCTCCTCTGTCCTTTTCAAACTCTACAACTACTGTCTTTCTGCTTCTTGCTTTCCTGCCTGCTGGAGGTCCTCTTCTGTAGTTCCAGTTTTTAAGAACTAGAGAAAACCCTCAAACCCTTCCAATTATTGCCCTATCAGCCACCTATTGATTATTGGCAAAGTGTTCAAGGCCATCATCAATGCTGAAATGGTTCAACATCTCACAGCCCACTGCTTATTCTCCCACAGAAATTTATGGCTCCTGATTCACCAGGTCAACATGCTAACGACCATTACTGAGTACATCAGGCTCTTGATGAGAATGGCAAAGCTAGAGCTGTTGCCCTGGATATTTCCAAAGCATTTGATAGTGTGGTATGCTGGCCATCTGCACAAGATACAGGGGTATGGTATATCTGGGTGCTTGTTTGACTTAAATGGTTCATATCGAATTGCGTAATGAAGGTCATATTGAATGGGCATGCTTCCAGATCCTATCATGTGAACACGGGTGTCTCTCAAGGCTCTATCCTTGGTTCTACACTCTTTCTAATTTTCATCAACGATTTCCCTGATGTAATCAGATCCCAAGTAGGCATCTATGCTGACAACAACACCATTTACTCCTGCCTCATTAAGAAATCTGTTGATGCTGTCAAAACAATCCTTGCTACTGCTCTCAAAAAGAACCTTCAGTCAGTGGTGGACTGGGGTAAAAAATGGCTTGTAAATTTTAATGCTTCTAAAACGAAACTGCTATCCTGTGTATTCAGTTTTCTTGAGGTTTATGCTCAACCCTTTCCTTTCACTTTCTTTTGCTAACTTCTGTAGAAGGTCCTGCATTTTCCTTTCCATGTCTGCTATCAGCACTGTGTCATCCACGTATCGGATATTGTTGAGATTATGAACTCAGTTTTGAGAATACCTCTACCATGAATATAACAAATTTTAAATAGTATAATTACATAGATCAACATAAATATATTTGTGAGTGCACATGTGTATAAATATACACACACACACACACACACACATATATATATATATATATATATATATATATATATATATATATATATACTGCTGTCAATCATAAAGTTCTCCCTCTCTGCATAACCTGAGTTTGCCCATAATTTATATTGTACATATGTAATTGTACAGCAGTGAAGCTTTTTCTCTATTTAGATTTTCATGTCAGAAAAATAAGGAAATGAAAAATAGAACAAAATCAAAAACTAAAATAAAAAAAAAAATGGAAGTAAAAATGGAAACAGTATGGATTTAGTAGAAGAGAACACTTGACCACATATGCATGAATGTAGGCATATATATATTCTTCAGCAATAAATCAAACACTATTGGCTACTGGCATTTGCTTACATTGTGTATATAACATGCTAAAATCTGTCTTCCTCCACTGTCTGCCAATAGCTTAGAGGTAGAATTTTTGACTGATGTCAAATCAGTCAGGTATCAATCCTGGCTGGAAGCAATCAGATATCGAACCATACTGATGAGCTATGATACAGTAAAACAGGACTGTCTGCGGATGTCTATCCATCTATCTGTCTCTCTCTTTTTCTCTCTCTCTCTCTCTCTCTCTCTCTATATATATATATATATATATATATATATATATAAATATCTTGCTCCTTTCAAGTTATATATATAACTTAGTGTGCATCCAAATCAGGGTTCACTCTGCATACTTTACCTTTGTTACTATAGCAACAGCTGCAGTTATTCTTTGATCAGTTTTTGAAGTTGAGTTTATATTTCACTATTTATATAAACATATAGAGTAATATTTTAAGTGATTTTTTTTTTTTTTTTTTCGATATTCATGGTTATTACTGTAAACATTATTTTTACTGGGTATGTCTGAGTTCGTTTTTTTGTTTTATTTTTGCTGGGTGGGTTGTTAAACAGTGAATTCTTTATGGCTATATCATATTGAAACACTGGTTCTCATCACCAAAGTTAAGCAACTACTCAGAAATACCAGATGCTGTAATATTAGATGTGCAGGTGGCACGGTGTATAATAGTTCAGAATCGGAAATCCAAGAAATGAATTTGAATTCCAGTCGGGTTCATTATATTCATTTATGTATAAATACACTTGGGAAAAGATATGACTCCACTTTTTCTCCTCTAAGATATGGGTTAAATAGTAGGACTAGTATTAGAAAATTATTGTTATCGCCAACAATTTTTATAATCCAAAAATCTGTTTCAGCTTTACATAGCCTTAAAAAGGTTGATCAATCAGAATAAACAAATCAGTCAATAAAAATGTGAAAGTAATAAAAGAAAAACTTATACACTCTTGTCAATCTGGATAATTTTCTGGGGATTTTTTAACTGATTTAATTGATGTGGGTAGATTTTTTTTTTTTTATCCAATACAAGGCTTAAGATAAACACAGGTCCAAATACACCTTCCTAGCCCAGGGATTGAACTCACAATTACTATGTCACCAAATTCATGGACCAATGCTTTAATCCACTAGGCTTTTGAGGGGCATTTCTCTTTAGAAAACAAATTTTCAGTTATGGAAAGTAATCTTTTTTGTAATATTCTCTTGTATTCCAAAGCAATAATCGATTTTTGACTTTCTACGTTTGTCCTATTTTTTTTCCAGGAGTGTTCATAGTGTTAGAAATGCACATTTTATAGCCAAGAATCTAAAATTAATTTCCTGAATATATATATATATATATATATATATATATATATATTTTTAAAAAAATCAATATTTTTCTTCCTATACTCTAGAATAATCGATAGAGGTCAGCAATAAACATATCGTCCAGAAAAGTTGATCAATCAGCCAAGGCCAACCTGATTCTACAGAAAATTAATTCACTTGACAATAGTTTTTTCTTTCTTATTTGACCTCTGACTTTTTGTGCAAATTGATTCCTGACAAAATAATGGCCAACAATTTTTCCAATGAAAAATTTAACAAAAGATCTTAGCCTCCCTTACCTTTCTCATTTTGACCATACCCGTATTGTTTTGTCCATACCTACCATATATCTCTTGTTCATTCACTAACCCTGGTCTAAGGCTAGTTGAACTGACTTAGTTTCTGTCACAGTTGCCATCAAGGAGCAAGAAGTGAGAAATAACTTCTTATAAATAAATTTTAAAATTAATTTGTTCATTACAATTACTAACTAATATGGTAATGAATGTTGACTTTTTGTAAATTTATTTGCATACATACTATAAATGCTCAATTGTAGCACTCCTCTGCTTAAGGAATTTGAGAGAAGTGTCCCAGGGCAACTAAATGAATATATTTGAAAAACAAGAGATGTAGACACTGAGGATGATGAAAATGTTGATAAGGAACAACTTTGAACAATTTCACAAAATTATATTTGTGTTAGAATTGACAAGTTGTTCTTGTTTTTATGCTGCCTTATGCGATTCTCACAGATAAACATGTAAATGTGCAAAAATTGCAGTTTTTTAAATAATCATGCGTCTCCATTTTAGTGTCCCTTTTGCAAATGACATTTTTTAAATAAACTTCCCAGGCACTAAATCAAGCAGGAACAGTATGCACACTAGGCCCATTAACAGAGTATTTTGAATTAGAGAGAGGCAGCTTTTAGATTAGCATGGAGGTAAATATGAATTTGCAGACTAAAGTTAGTTTGCATTATTTTAATGAAGGAAATGGTTGATAATGACTTTTGTCGGGGTGGGTCCCCTTAGGCACTCTCTTGGCAACACATCTGGTATATGCATGCATACACATACACAAATTTCTTATTACTGATACTATAAATATTTTAATTAGGGATACATATTTAATTTAGGGGTACATATGTTTGAATAGTTGGTCCTGTTTTTTTTATTTTTATTTTAACAGTGAACTAGATCCACCAGTCCAAACTTTTACACTTAGGACCTGCTATGCTGCATTCACAGGATTGACTAACCATCATCATCTTTGTATGCCATTGGTAAGAAGGAAGATCTGCTCAGACAGCTTCTTCCCTCATCACTATGTTCTTAAAATTTTCAGTTCTCAGGTCAACTGTTATTTATACTACCTATCCTTGCCCACCTCCTTATATTCCCTTACAACATCCCCATTTAGTAAACCCCTACCTTGAGTGTCTCTTGGGCCTTATATTGGGTGAACAATAGTATGAAAAATCTGGCCTAGCGATCAATAAAGTTGGTTGGTTGACATTAACTTCACTGTTTTGTTTTTTATATAATTGTTTAATAGTTAATTTATTCATTCATTCATTTTCTATGGCTTATCAACCTTTTCACATTATTTAAGGCCAGAAAATATTTGTTTAGATTATAAGAATTTTTTTTTTTGATAATTTGTTTAGTGATACAAATCTTATTAACCAATAGCTGGTGGGTGAGAGTTGAATTCTTACCTTTTCCAAGGTTATTTGCATATAGGTGAATATAACAAACCTAACTGGAATTAGAACTTTGCTCACTGATTAACAATTATGAGCCATTATCTATTACACCACCCACACATCCAAGTTTACAGCATCTGATATTACAAAACAGCCACCATCTAGGTACTTACCAGGTTTGAAGTTACTTAACTTCAGTGATCATATGGAAACTAGTGTTTCAACATTATGTAGCCATAAACCCTTTAAAAATACTAATGACTACTGAAACATTATATATATCATTTATACTCATGAGAATAACCACATTGTCCATATATACTAAGATGCATTTTTTTCTGAAAAATACACTAAAAAAATCCTCGTGTCATAGCATTGTATGGTCAAGTGGAAAAGAGGCATTTGCCAACCCTCATTGACCTCAGTCACAATGGTCAAGCAATCAAGAATACATATAATATAAGCTTATAATGATAATTCACGTGTAATAAATATCATATATTCCATTAATATCATGCCATATATTGTTTTTGTTTTTGTTTTTTATTGATTATAACCAGTAGACAGCTTCTTATTCTCATGTTCATCACAACATACTGCATGGTATCTTCACAAATCCAAAACCCAGCCATGTAATACAGGCTGACAGTTATATTTCATATGTACACCATGAATACTAGCCATATCACCATTTGTGCTCTTAAATGCATCCCTGAAACATTAGCTGGGAGTTAGGTGTAAACATGCCATGTGTCAAAGTGACTTGTAGTGTCAAGTACAAGTCCTTTCTAATGTGAATAGGTATAACATTGTGCTAATCTGTTGAAAATCTAATTAATAATAACCTCAAATATTTAACAACAGGTTTAAAATGTGATAATTTGCTGTGACAGAGAAATGACATTGTAGAGTTAGTAACTTGGACTTGTATGGTAAGCTAGTAAATCCTCATTTTTTTTTAATACCATGCTAATTATAGGGTGTGTCTTACAACTTAAGACAGATTGAGGGCAAGAGAGACTGAGGAAAACAGTGCATAACATACTTGATGAGCTTAAGTAAATGAATGGTGGAGTTCAGGAGAAATAAGAAAAAATACAAAATTTATTAAGAACTACAATGAACAGAAATTTGTGGAAGGCCATAATCACCTGTCTCTTAAGGAGACATGGCACATAAGGAAGAAGGAATATCTCATCTTTTTCTATTATTACTATTTGTTCCAACTGACTCAGGGATTGAACTCAGAATTCCAATACGTTTATCCACTAGATTTTCCCATGGGAAAATCCTGAATCTAGAACTTTGAGCCTTAAATCATAGAGCTGATAATGAATAATTCTCTAATGTTTATGTTAATATTAATTAAAATTAGTTCAACAAATTTACTATTTTTTTTCACTTGTTTAATATTTCAGTACAGTTGAGTCTAGTTAAACAGATTATTTTAACTTATCTAGATAATTCTATTATTTTTTTTAGTTGAATGAGGTCTTCATTCAACTAATTTCTAATAGTAGATAATAACAATCACTGGGTGCCTCAATCTAACTGAAGTTGATGACCCCAACTTGCTTAGTGGCATTGTTCCTCCTTACATCAGAAGGACAGTTGAAGTTGAAGCATAAAACTAACCCTTGTCATCCCCTCCATAGCTGTGAACCAATGATAAAGAAGTCAGGTCAAGACAGTTTTCTACATTTAGTCGAACAACTGAACAACAGAGCTCCTCGTCAGTGTCTGTCGCTATGGTGCAGCTACCTTAGCAACATGGAACAACTGCTCTCATTTAGCCCTACAGAACCCCTCCCACCTGATGATTGGCCATTCTTGTTTTGCCTGAATTGCCTCTGAATGAGCTGTTAGTTGCTTGGGAACAAACCTCCAAGAATGGGGATATGCCACCAATGATGATCTTAATACACGTAATTACAAACTATGGAAAATCTTCAAGTTAGCCCCAATTTTGAAAATTTGTGCACACTTAATGACTTGAAAACCTTAACACTCCAAGCAAGGCTTGGTATGCAACACCAGTGACTCAGTAATAATAACAACAATAATACTCATTATGATTGCTCTATTACTAACAGAAACATTGTTTATATATAGCAAATTTTAAAATTTGAATAAGAAATAACACAGACAGAATATTTATTAAAATATGCTTTTAAAGATTGCTATGCAAATCAAATATGCCCAAAAATATATGTGGCCAATGACCATGCAGAGCAGCCTGATTTGTTTAGGTGGATCAAGCTGTTTTTCATAACATCTCACTGGGTACTTTTAGCGTGTGATTGGAATGCCATCCTTGGTCCTGATTTAAATCGTATGGAAGAAAGATTGGGTACTAACAACCTGGATGTGAAGCCATTTCAGAACTTTATTGACAAGTTTGAGCTCATTAATAAGTATCACAATGAGCACCCTCAGGAAGTAGTATGGACTTATAGGGGAAGCTTGATTTTGGTGGGGCATTCTAGTTACATCAACCAAGTCTTAGTTAAGAGAGTCGATGTAGGGCTCTTAGGTTGTCCAAGTTTTTGTTCTATAGTTTACTCGAATCATAGGCTCATCGGGGATTCATGTAAACTTAGATAAGCCTATGGCTGGCTACTAGAAATTGAACACATCTTTGCTTGGTGAGTGAGCTGCTTCTAATGCTACCTGAGAAACTGACAGAGGCTGTGTTTTGGGAACATGTAAGGGGATAAATTAAATCCAAAATCCAGTTGTTTTCTGCTGATTATATTCATTGACTTGATCTAGTTAGCTTAGCAGCACAAACAGCAAGTAATGAAAAATTAGATTGGCTGATTGAATTCAGTGTTAGTGCAGAAGTAACATTAGCTGAGGCAGAGTTTGTTTGCCTCTTTGCTTATCAGAAAGGATCAAGCTCTGGTAGTTATTGCTAGGTTAAAAATTCTTCTGAAGCAAGGAATATGGTTGATGAATTGTGTACAGAGGAAGTTGGAAATGCATCCAAGAGACATATCATGTGCATCACATTGCCAGATAAGCAAACAGTGGCAAAAAATGCATGCATATGTGACATTTTTCATGATTATTTTCAGGGTCTATTCACAGGGAGCTCAGTCTGATCACTGTTTAGTTTGAGGCCTATTTGGCCAATTTTTTTTTTGAGGCAGCTGAAGCGGCTGTGCAAGGTTCTCATTCCAGAATTGGAAACCTTGGAAGCACTGAAGTTGGTTGACCAGCATAGGTTTCTGGGTTTAGAAATACAGTTTGTAAGAAAATCTCTGATTTTCCTTTACTGAGTTTCTGTGCTTCCACTCTCATCTGTCACACAAATGAATGGTTTGAATGCTGTGTGGAAAGTTCTTTGTCCTGAGGCCTGTTCTGTTTGTAGCAATATGATACCATCGTTAACTAAGGCTGAGCACGATGTGTTCTTTTGCTTACTAGGCGTCACAAGTGTCATGCTATGAATGATATAATAGGAATTCTATGGAGACGATGTAACAGAAAATCAGGTCAACCTGAATGTGAAGCCATTTTGGAACTTTATTGACAAGTTTGAGCTTGTTAATAAGTATCACAATGAGCACTCCCAGGAAGTAGTATGAACTTATAGGGGAAGCTTGGTTTCATGTGATGCTGTGAACACCAGGAGTTATATCCTCTTCCCCACTGGGCTGTTGAGAGAAGACACTCTGCTTAAGGTGATGCTGACAATTTGCATATGAAAAATATTGGGCAGGTATTAACCAATAGTCAATGTGGAGTTGGGACAGCTATATAACATTAGTTTTTTTTTTCTCAGTTGACAGGAGCACTCTCAACATGTGGATGTGAGGAAAACCAGACAGGATGAACACTAGCAATTTTGGTGATTAATGAATGATGGCATGCACCAAATTCAACTAAAATTTAATTTCCAAGTTTGGTGAATTGGTGTCCAGTCTTCTAGTAGTTGAATGGATGGAGAAGCTGTAACTGGTTTGTAGGCTATGTGGAATAAAGTCTCCCCCTATAAGTTTCTTTGAGCCTTATGGGCCGAGCATTTGCAGTCTACCAACAGCTGGGTGACAAAGCAAAATCTGATGTTAACCAGATAAAGACTGCCTTAGTTACAGCATTTACTATGGATTCGTTCATAGCATGCTAACAATTCATTAAGCAGCATCTGTGGTATGGTAAATTACAGACATATGCCTGACTGAATTGAAGAAACTCATGTTCTTGTTGGATGAAATGAGTGACTATATACTGGCTTGTGCATGGGTTGTTAAGTGATGTAAAGCATACTTTTCATGTTTGTCTAGGATGGACACACTGTCTATTAACCAGCTTCTTGACTGGGCCATGGGGATCATGAGAAACAAAGAAATGGAGGATTTCATGATGGTAGTTGCGGCTCAGTCAATGCAAAGCACAGGAGGTGATGTCAGAAAGTGCTTTCGATGCCATTACATTAGCCACATAGTAAAAAATTATCTGAGCCAAGAAAATGGAAGGTGGGTGAAGATGAAGAAAACACAATACTATGCACTGTTGCCATATTGAAACTGTCCTGGAAAATGTGAGAAGAGGAGATATATCAGTGCCACTGTCTTCTCTAGCTCAGCACTACCTGTGATTTTATGGTCCAGGTGGTTGGCAGAACTGTCACTGCACTGGTTGATACTGGTTATTCATTGTCTATTGCCAGCAGAAAGATATGTCAGTTGTGGAAAAAAGATCCTGTATGTATAACAACTATAGATTGGGGAGATCAGCACCTGTTTTTTTTTTTAATCACATCACTCCAAGCAAGGCGGTAAGGCCACTGGTGTGCAGGGGGCTACATAAGAGTGAAAAGATTGGAAAATAGAAAGCCGGAAACCACATCCTAAACAGGGAACAACGGATGAGCCTCTATACCTGTTCAATAGACGTGGGTGGAGTGTTGTAATATAACAATCTAGGCCCACCCGAGGAAGTGAGGAAGCGGGGGCGTTTTCCGGCCGTTGAAAGGAACGGATGGTTGTTTGACCTTATTTCCGGCAGAAGCGGAAATGGCCACAAGAGGCAAACAGAACAGGTGTCTCTGAGAATTACGTAGGCGTCACGTGGGCGTCGCGTGATCAAGGCAAAGCCAGAAGAAACAAGTCCCGGTTTTGGAAGATATATAAAGACTGCGAAAACACGGATTCGCCAGTCAGTCTAGTCAGAGAGACGAGTCTAGACAGAGGCAGACAGAGGAACAACAGATACGACGACACTCCCCCGTCAACCCTTAGAAGAGCGCTCTCTCACTCTCTGTTCACTAGGCTACACGGTCCATCGTTCACTAATAAAAATATAACTCATATTTTTATATATATGCGTTTTTGTTGTTTGTCGCTATATAACAATGTGAACCGGGCGATAGTTCAGTCTAACTACTCCAATTGAAAAAAAAATAAACAAAAAAGAAAGTGAGAAGATTGGAAACTACGACTGAAGTCGAAGGAAAATGTACCAGAAACCCCTTCCTAAACAAGAAACAAGGCGATCACCTCTACTCCTGTTCAAAAGAAGCGGGTAGAGTGTAAAACCAGGTGATGGTTGTGGGATCAGAGTCATTGCTCACAGGTTGCAAAGTGGAACTCCTATCAAGATTGATGTACTGATTAGTTAAAAGAAGCCACTTGGTATTTGACTTTCTGATCAAGATGAATGCAATCAAGGGACTTGGGGGAGCAAAAATCATTCTTTTGGGTGCAGTGAAGTTCTTCAACAGAAAACCATCCTTGTGTGTGGCTCTCACTATAAAGGAACTTGACTTTATTGTCAATTTCAATCAGAAAAACAATGTATGGATGGCATCATGAAAGTGAGTTAAAAATCAGACACCAATGAGCCTATGAAACAAGATAGCAAAACAATATAACCATGAATTAGAAGTATGGTTGGATAACAGCTAGTTTATGCCATCTTCTGAGGAGGAGATTTAACTTCCCAAGGTTCTAGTTCCACTGAGGGCCTTTATCTAAAAGAACAAGGAAAAGGTATTCCCTGAAATGTTAGACAAATATGTAGACACAGTCACAGCAAGTGCAGACAAGCTAAAAAAATGAAAACAATGTGGGCACAATATATCCATGTTGGACTTTAGGAGAGCATACCTACAGCTCCTTGTACTGTGGTCATTGTGGCCTTTCCAGACTATGTTACTGAAGATATTGTTGGAGATACTGCCTTAAGCAACTAGGCTTCAGACTCGATGTGGTACCTCTTATAATGAAGGTAATTATTAAGACTGTACTGTCACAGGTTGATGCAATCTAGGATGCCACTTCAGCATACCCAGATGACATCTTCAGTGATAAAGTGTGACTTCCATAGTACGAGTCAGAAAGTATATGTCTGATTTGGACTGATCTGCAAGGACCTTATAAGATTTGACAATGGTGCATAAGTGCTTGGTTTGCAAGTCTGGGAGGAGCACTGTGTGCTTTAATGGAAACAAGCATGTAAGTTCCTGGAGACCCCAACTTAAGACATATCATAAAATGTTCTCACTCTGCAGAAAGCTCATTGGCCACCTTCCAGTATGTGGTATTCTTGAAGCAATGAGCAACTGCAGTAACAAAAGGCTGGGATGATGAAACTTGCAGCATTCCTCTGAAGCACATGATCCACAAGATGATAATGAAAATACAATAAGAACATGCAAAAGTAGGCTTGTATGGGAGTGGCTAGGAAATGACTGTGGGTGGATGCAAGTTTTCTAGCCACTGGTGTGTCATTGAAAATGAGTGGAGACATTGTGGAGGACATATGTTGGCTTCATTGCAATGATGATACTGAGTATATCAGCCTAATCAAGAATGGTACAATGTTAAAGGGACATAAACTTGACCCTGTAATGGAAAGCGAAAGTGTAACATCTGGACACTGATTCTGTATGTATTCATGCTGGATAAATGACACCTTGACCAGAAAGGCATGCCTATAAACAGAGACATCATGTGAGATGTTCATGTGAAGATGACTTGCAACTCTTTTGCTGGTAATTACAGAGTATGGCTTCACCTTGGATGTAAGGCTGACTAACTCCAATGACAATAAAGTTGACAAACTTACCAGAGTTCCACGGAGATGATTGGATTTGTGGTGCAGCTGAGTCCATGCAAAATGATGCAAATACATCAGTGTAGTGTGCACCACATACTTTGTGACACTAGTCAATTTCTCTGTACCTATCACAGCTATCAATATGGTGGTTTAAAGATGTCCTGAATGCCAGTCTATAGATCCAGCATCAGTGCAGTGTCAGAATAAATGATTAAGGGTTTGCAGTACATGTTCCAAGAATGGATAGTACACATTATGGCTGTAATCATTATACGACCTTGATTGACTATGGGCTAACATGGTTCTCTGTTTGGTGACCCATAGCATAAGAAGATTCTGATAGCATTATTCGACCATTGGACTCAGTATTTTGTAAGAGAGATCTACCATACAAAATTCTCACTGACAACAATACTACATTCACCAGCAGGTCATTCAAGGCTTTCATGAAGGAATGGGCCATCCAGCTGCACTTTTTTGTCCACATATACTGTCCAGAAAATGAGATAATAGAGAGGCACCATAGATTGTGACACAGAAGCAGTGTCCCATACAAGAAGCCATTTAGAAGACATTTGAAGTTGGAAGCATGTTGTGGGTGAGGCCACTTCAGAACTGATGTACCTCAAAATTTACAACTAGGAAGGTCACTGGGATCATCAGTCCACAATCTGTCTAGATTGATAACCGTACTGTATCATAATTAATACCTCCAACTGGTATGGGACCAATGCTCTGCTGTAAATGACGCTGATGACTCCTCCTCAAGCAATGTGGAGTTGAAAGTAGATTCCTGGATGTTAAACTTGCCTCCTGCTGTGGTGGAGACACAGTGTTAACAATGAAGATGAAGTACCTCTCCCACATGGCAAAAGCAATGAGGATGAAGTATCTTCCCTGCAGAGAAGCACTAGAAGGAAATGGCTGCCTTCTGTTGATGTTGTGATCAGGAGATCAGATAGGGAATCTAACAGAGAATCAAGTCAACTCAATAAGAGACTCAGAGTTGGTTGTATATGGTACAGTATGTACCATGAGCTATGTCCTCTTTCATACTGGATTGTTTAGAGAAGTCATTCTACTTATATTAGGTGGTGCTGACAATTTACATGCGAACAATACGCAATACTGGGCAGGTATTAGCCAATATTCAGAATGGGTCTGGGACTGGGAGAGCTATATAACACCAGTTTTTTTCTCAGTCAACAGGAGTGCTCTCAACATGCAGACCTGCAGAAAACCAGACCAGATAAGATGAACACAAACAAGAATATCACTCCCCAACTGATCTGGTATTTTTAGTATCAGTTTAAAGTTGAGATGAGGATTGAAAGGCAACAACTCCCTCTATCAGAATTTTGCAAGAAGTGGGTGAGCCTTGTGCGTCTATTTTGAGTAAAAGAAGCTGAAGTTGCATTTTGATTCCACTAACTGGCATCAGGATATTGGAAATTGTTTTGAACATTGGTAACCCTACCCAAAATAGGGTACTTTAGGTTTTATTCTTAGTTTCTTCTATCAAGTTAACTTAGTTAGGGAATGTATGCTCATTGGCCTCTTTTATTTCTGCCCTCCTTTTCTTTAGTTTAATCACCCCCCCCCCCCATCTCATTAGGTGACCAGAGTTTATTTCATATTTGTTTTTGTGTTTGGATGAGGGAGTGATTGATCAAATGATTGTTGTTAATTACCTAGTCCTGCATTAATTTTGTCCAGTTAACTGATTTTTCTACCACAATTAAGGATTGATGGGTGGGATGTGAATTACTAACACTATTTTAATTTCTTATGTATAAATTCTATTGATAGTAAATATTCAGTGAGGTTTCCTTTTTAAATGTTGTTATTTTACCCCCACCTTCACCTGACAAATTGTACATATGGGAACTACTTAGGATGACATAGAGACTTTGAGGTATAATGGTGCCTGTAGTCAGAACGGTAAGTAAGAATGTGATGTCTTAATGTAAAGAATACTGTGGTATACTTTGGTCAATAGTTAGCTAAGATTGAATACCAGCCTTTCCCTATCCCCCTATGCCACATTTTTGTATTACACAAAATAAATATTATATAGTTATTATCTCTCAGTTGAGTCTTTTTCTTCAGGCAGAGTGCAACTCAGATATGACTATGTCTGCAAACAGTTCAAGTGGAAAAATATTGAGAGGGACTCAATCCTGGCTTCTTAAAATGTCATCTATATTATATCTGAATAACTTTCAGGCAAATTTAAACTAAACACTTTATTTTATCTACCCAAATACACAATGTTCTTAACAATTAGCAATATTACTGTTCCTGACCTGGCATTTCAGCTTCACTCAATTTCCCACTGCCATAAAGTTGCTTCCCTTTCCTATTTTTATGAATACTTTCATGGTAATTGTTTGGATAAGCTCTTTGCTATGATACCTAAATTCTATGAATTTAAACAGTACTAGATTGGCAACAAGGTCCCATCAATTTATAGTTAAACTGACTAGATGTAATTGTAAGTTCTATGCTAACAGTTTCTTTTCTCACACTTCTAAGTTTGTGGAACTCTCTTCCAGTCCCATGCTTTCCAGTTAACTTTCATTTGCAAAAATCTAAATGCAACGTTAATTGCTATTTACTGTCTTCCTAATTACTTTTCTATTGTTCTTTTTCCTTAGTAATGTTTCTGTTTTCTAAGTTTTTCACATTCTGTAACCTCTTGTGCCTTAATGGCTTTACTGTCTTGTTTGGGGCAAATTCAGTTATTTAAAAAAGAGAAGTCTGCATCAAATCTTGGTAGATAATACAACAATTCTGTATCACTCAAATAATAATTACTGTCCGAAGGTGAAAAGACATTTTTTTGTGGGGATACACCAGTGACAGGGAGATGTCACTGGTGTGACAGTTTGTATTTGCAATGAGATCCTTTGCTTTTTTTTTTTTTAATTTTCTTAATCAAAACTTTGTATCACTCAAGTTTGTTGTCTACAGTCCAGAATTGGTATCTTTCGACTTCGGACATTTCCCAAAGCTAAAATCATCTTTTAAAAAGTAGAGACTTCAAGCTGTGAATAAAATAAAACATAATGAAAATGCAATAAGACAACAAAAGGTCATTCTGAAACTGTTTTTAAAAGTGGTAGAGATGGCTGGAATAAAGGCGTAGGTTCCAAAGAGAAAGCTTTGAAGAAGACTAAAGTGTTATTGCCCAAGGTCTACTATTTTTTACTAATACTGAATGGTTATTTACCTTACCATATACTTCCACATATAAAGTGATCTATAGATAAGATGAGACCCAAAATCCAGGTAAATTTTCATGATTTTGTCTGATATCCATAGTATGACAACCAACTGGGGCCTATTTGATGAAACAGTAAATGATAAGATTTATGATGAGCTCTTTGCATCAGATGGTGACGAATTTTGAAGGGTTTTATTTATCTATCTGGGTCTGTGTTTTTTATTCTGTAATGGGAAATAAAGAGTTTATAGTATCTCAAACATTTTGTTGCTTACCACTACAAAAAAATAATGTATAATACATCTGTTCATATTTCTGGGTGGTGTGAATAAAAGCATTAGTTGACGTAATCCAGTGATTTGACGTAAAGAGTTGTGAGTTCAATATCTGGCCCCAGCAGAGGTGAACAAAAACTTGGAGAATTGACTTACTAAAAGGAAATAACTGAAACTAAGATATCCAGAAAAGGCATGGCATGTGGAACGAGAACAATATACCCTGGTGGCTGAAACAGTGTTCTGTTCAAATTTCCAGCGTATAACAAATGAAGAAGGCTGAACCGTACAATGGCCATACATTGTGAATATGACAATAAAGATGAGGATAGCAGTTTGAACAATGTAAATAATTATAATACCTCATCTCAGAAATATAAACAAATATTAAAAGGCAATTAATCACAGCACCTTGTCAGTTATCTTCAGTGAAATGTGCATTAAAGAGAGATTACAGCTCAAATACACTAAATATATACTGTGCAGATGTGCGTTGTGGTGCAGTGGATATCAGCTCAGAACGAGAAATCGGGAAACCGAGTTCAAATTCCAGTTGAATTCATTGCATTCACTTACACGCAAATACCCTTGGGAAAGGTATTAATCCATCTCTTCCTTCCAGTTATGGGTTAAATAACAGGACAGATTGAGTCCTATAGCCTTGGCAGGCAACCAGTCTACTACAGAAAGCAATGGCAACCTACTGCGGGATAATCTTCTGCCCAGTCAGTCATGTCTCTTTCGAGACATGATCGCCCAAACGTTTCACGTATGGTACTTAACTGACTGATATACTGTTGTACATACAATATAGATTATAATTTGATTGGTCTTCATTCATCCTTATGGGTCCTTCATCTTTTTATTTTTTGTAGAGAAGTTTCTCATTCTTGGAAAAATGCTTTGTTTTGCTTCTAGCTGCAGAGTTTAGTTTATTGATTTTCTCGCTTCTTTACATGACCAGTACGACCATCATGTTGATGACTGAGAAGTGGAAGAAGGGCAACTCATCCATTTTGTTTTTCTATCTTCTCTTCTTTTCTCTGTAAGTACTTCAAATCTCTCTTTAGTGCAACTACAAACACATTGGTTTTTTGTCTCCGCTCCGGTATGATTGTATAAATGGCCAACTCACATCCTCAGACAGGCTAGCTTTTTTCCTAATTTTGCATCAAACATTTTTTGACATATTTCTATTTGTAAATGTAGCTTCAGGAAATTCTACATTTGTCTTCTTCTTCCTCTCCTTCTTTTTTCTCCTTCACCATTTTGTTCTTTTTATTTGTACCCCCCCCCCTTTTTCTCTATTTTTTATTATTCCTTCTCTCTTCCCTTTTTTAAACCAATATCTAGCTCTTTAATCCTTTCATCTCACCCTTTTCTTTTCACTTTTCATCTCACCCTTTTCACTTTTCATCTCACCCTTTTCACTTTTCATCTCACCCTTTTCTTTTCACTTTTCATCTCACCCTTTTCTTTTCACTTTTCATCTCACCCTTTTCTTTTCACTTTTCATCTCACCCTTTTCTTTTCACTTTTCATCTCACCCTTTTCTTTTCACTTTTCATCTCATCTATTTTTCTCTTTCATCTATTTTTCTCTCCTTTCATCTATTTTTCTCTCCTTTCATCTCTCCTCTTCATCTCTTTCTCCTCTTCATCTCTTTCTCCTCTTCCTCTTCTTTTCTCTCTTTTACTTCTTCCTTTCTTTTCACCTCTTCCTCTCTTTTGTTCTTTCTCTTTCATCTCTTCCTCTCCTTTTACCATCTCCTTGTCTTTTTGTATTTGTCTTCTTTTTTTGTCTCTCCCCTCCTGCACTCTTCTTCTTTTTATTCATTTTTCTTGAATATTTTCTTTTTCTTCTCTTTTTTGTTTTCTCCATTCTTTTGTCCTCCTCCTAACTCTGCCGACACTTATCTTCCTCAATGCAATTTTTTTTTAATGCCTCTCTTTGGAAACATACTACAAAAATGATAAGGTGCCGAGTATTGTGCTTGAATTTATGAATAAATTGTCCAAAGTATATATTTTGTTAATTTTGTTTAAGCACTTCCAAATTTTACTGTCATTATCAAGAACTGATGTGGTGCCTGTGTGGTAGTTAGAATTCCTTTGTCTGCATTCCTTTGTCTGCATTTCAAACATCCTGCTTCTTTGGGAAGCAGTATGTTTCAAATAGTCTAGTGTGACATTGTGTGACACCTATTGGGACCAAGGCCGCACAAAAAGAATGCAATTTATTTATCAATTTTAATTTTTATATGGGTAGGTATTTGAAGGTTATCACAATGTGTTTAGTATAATAAAGGAAGGTAAAGATGATGTTGGGTATTATCTATTTATTATTCATTAATATTTCAAGATCAGAATCTCATCTTTAGAATGATAGAAGAGCTTGATTTCACGTCTGTCCGTTGGTGGACTGTCTTTAAATGAATGGTCCTATTTCGCTGCTACTGCTATCATTAATTGTAGTGAGTATGTGTGTGCGTGTGTGTGTATACCTGTAAGTCGGTTAGTTTATGTAAGTGCATGTGTGTTTATAGTTTATATAAATGTGCACGGTAGTAGGATTTGACTTTTTTGTCTCTTGTTTTTATTATAATACTGATAAAATATGTGCACCCACAGATGCACTTCACAATACATTTACTTGTGGTGAATGATATTTAATGTGAGCTGTTTATTTTGTATAATAATAGCTCCTGGAGTTTTGAGTCTTTCATTGAATTGGTATTTGTCTTATGTTGATAGTTGTACTTAGGCCAGCATGTCATGAACAACCAATGTGTGCATGGATTACAGTAAGTTTCAACAGGTGAACAACCAAAGTACAACCAAGACAAATGCTAGAAGATAACATCAAAAGAATTTACACTCTTCCTATTTTTAAACCCCTCCTTTCTCTTGCTCAATTTCCACCTTTTTAAACAACTTCCCCATCTTCCACTTAAGCCGCTACTTGCTCTTCCTCTTTTAAAACCATATTCCTCCTCTTTCTCAATCTAGTCTTCTGCTTTCCACCCTTTTAGTTGTAAACCTCTTTCCCTTCTTTCTCTTCTTAAAGTTGCTCTTATTTTTAAGTCGCTTCATTCACTTCCTCTATTTAAACCTCTTCCTGCTCTTCCTCCTTTTAAACCTCTTCTTTATCTTCCTCCTTTTAAACCTCTTCTTTATCTTCCTCCTTTTAAACCTCTTCTTTATCTTCCTCCTTTTAAACCTCTTCTTTATCTTCCTCCTTTTAAACCTCTTCTTTATCTTCCTCCTTTCAAACCTCTTTTTTTTCTTCCTCCCTTTAAACCTCTTTTTTTTCTTCCTCCCTTTAAACCTCTTTTTTCTTCCTCCCTTTAAACCTCTTTTTTTTCTTCCTCCCTTTAAACCTCTTTTTTCTTCCTCCCTTTAAACCTCTTTTTTTTCTTCCTCCCTTTAAACCTCTTTTTTTTCTTCCTCCCTTTAAACCTCTTTTTTTCTTCCTCCCTTTAAACCTCTTTTTTTTCTTCCTCCCTTTAAACCTCTTTTTTTTCTTCCTCCCTTTAAACCTCTTTTTTTCTTCCTCCCTTTAAACCTCTTTTTTTTCTTCCTCCCTTTAAACCTCTTTTTTTTCTTCCTCCCTTTAAACCTCTTTTTTTTCTTCCTCCCTTTAAACCTCTTTTTTTTCTTCCTCCCTTTAAACCTCTTTTTTTCTTCCTCCCTTTAAACCTCTTTTTTTCTTCCTCCCTTTAAACCTCTTTTTTTCTTCCTCCCTTTAAACCTCTTTTTTTTCTTCCTCCCTTTAAACCTCTTTTTTTTCTTCCTCCCTTTAAACCTCTTTTTTTTCTTCCTCCCTTTAAACCTCTTTTTTTTCTTCCTCCCTTTAAACCTCTTTTTTTCTTCCTCCCTTTAAACCTCTTTTTTTCTTCCTCCCTTTAAACCTCTTTTTTTTCTTCCTCCCTTTAAACCTCTTTTTTTTCTTCCTCCCTTTAAACCTCTTTTTTTTCTTCCTCCCTTTAAACCTCTTTTTTTTCTTCCTCCCTTTAAACCTCTTTTTTTTCTTCCTCCCTTTAAACCTCTTCTTTATATTCCTCCCTTTAAACCTCTTCTTTATCTTCTTCTCTTTAAAACTCTTCCTTATCTTCTTCTCTTTAAACCTCTTTTTCTCTTCTGCCCTTTAAATCTTTCCTTCTCTTTCTCAATTCAAACCTCTTCATCCTCTTTCTAAATTTGAACCTCTTTTGCTCTCCATACTTTTAAGTCTCTTCCATATCTACTACTTTTTAAATATTTAATCCATCTTTTTTCTTTTAAACATCTTCAGCCTTCTCCCCTTTTAAACTCTTCCCCTATTTCACTTATAACATCTTCCTCCTTTTAACCAGCTTCCGCCTCATTCCAAATTCAGTCCTTTTTTTACTTCCACCTTCTTGTAAACTTTTCCTCTTTCTCTTAAACCTTTCTGATTTCTCTTATTTTTGAACCTCTTTCTTCAGTCCATTTAAGCCTCCTATTCCCACTTTTAAAATCATCCCACATCCTTGATGCACATCTGGATCAGGGGTTCTTGTTCATTTAGCCATCTGCATGATGGCAGCTTCCAACAAGTACTTGGTCTTGTCAGACTGTTTATTAGTCTCTCTCACTCACTCACTCACTCACTCTCACACACACACACACCATCATGAATCTGGTGATTCAATTTAGGGGAAATTAGAAGTAACCTGATCATGAAAATTCTCTGTCAGTTAATACAAGGTCATATGGGAGTTAGCAATGTCATGCTGGAGCATGTATAGCAATTTGCAGCTTGAACACTTATGTTTGACATGTCAATGCAGGTGGTGTTGAGCTTAAGGCCTTGCAGAAAGAAGTGGGGTTCATATAACATAACCTTTGTTGCATGTAACCTTCATAAACACTGTGAACTTTGTGTACATCATGATGAATCCATCCACTTAGATCCAAGCCAAAGCATATATTATCACTACTGTTATCCTACTGTCTAAATTTCTGGGATGAGGAGTTATTATTTTTTACATTGTTTATATTTGTGGAGAGTTATCCTCATCTTTGTTACCATCACTAGATTGCCTTCTGTCTGAATTTCTGGAATGAAGACATATTATTATTTACCTTATGAACTGTTGTCCTCGTCTTTGTTATTATAACCTACTAAATTTCTGGGATGAGGAGATATCATCAGGTTGCACACCATTGTCTTCATCTTTGTTGTTACTATGGCATTTTGGTTGTTGTGTTCTAGGAAAGTTGGATTTCAAAATTAGCCCTTTATTCAATCTATGGAAGGAGGTTGTCCTTTCACTCTCAATACTGAGTTATATTCTATTCAGCTTTGTGTAGACATTGACACACCCAATAGCTGAGAGTTAGAAGCATGTCAGATCTAAAGACAGTTTCTCCTAAGGGAACACAGGTTTATATCCTGCCAGAGAGCACATTTTTCTCTAAGATTTCTTGAATATTGAGGCTGGTAGATAAAAATAAATAAATACACTCCTGATCAAAATTTTAAGACCACTTAAAAATCTTTAAAAAGAAATATTTTTTTTACGGATAGATTTTAAACTCCTACCACTTAAGGTTACCAATACTACAATCTAAAAGGTTATGGAAACAAAAAGCTATATTCCAAACATTTTACTTAGAAATTTACATTTTTATAAAATGAGGCGATTTACACATGATCAAAATTATAAGACCAGAGACAAAAATTCTACGAAATTGTACAAAAAGTATATGAAAACATTCAACAACCAAATTTAATAACGAGTTCTACCTCCACTGCTTTTGATGACTTCAAAAATTCTGTCAGGCATGCTAGAAATAAGTGTTTCCATTAAGGTGTGGGGATGTTGCTCCAGCTTCTGAAGATGGCTTCACAAAGTTCATTTTTTGTTGAATATTGTTTGCCATTTCGATAAACATCTCTTGTCATCCATCCCCAAACATTTTCAGATGGGTTCAAGTCCGGTGAGCATGCAGGATGTCCCAAGAGATGGACCCCGTTTTCTTGTAGAAAGGTCAAGGTCCATCTTGCAACATGGATTGCAGCATTATTCTGTTGGAATAACCATCCATCCACACACAAACGATGGCCATCCATCATCAATGATGCTTTTTGTAGCATGCTAACATAACCAGCCACTGTTTGACAACACTGCACCACCTGGAGCTCCATCGTCCCTCTGTAAGAAAAGGCACCCCATACCATTAGGGACCCTCCACCACTATGACGTGTGGAGAAAATTTCAGGAGGCATGTTTTTGTTATGCCAATATTGTTGGAAGCCATCAGGACCATCTAGATTGAATTTTTTCTCATCAGAAAACAGGACTTTCTTCCACTTCTCAATGTCTCATGTTTGGTATTCACAACCAAACTTTAAGTAGTCCACCTTGTGACGTGGAAGCAGCCGAGGAATTTGTTTACGCTTTTTATTTACCATGCCTTTTTGTCGTAAGTATCATCTGATGGTTACAGGACTGCAATCAGCATCTGTGACTGCCTTAATTTGACTAGAAGAAAGTCCCGCCTCTTTCATAACAACCCATCTTATTCTCTTACTCAATGCAGGAGAAATTTTTGGGGGCCTACCAGAGGATTTTGCTTTTCCATAATTCTCACTGTTCTTTAGAAAGTTGCAAATCACAGTTTAACTGCGATTTACCTTAGCTGTGATCGCTCGCTGTGACAAGCCTTGCTTATGGAATTCTAGAATTCGAGAACACTCAACTTTGGTAAGTTTGCTTGCTTTAGGCATGGTAACACCTTTACGCAGTGATTGCTAATCTCTAACTGAACTAAAAACATTGGAATTACCATAGATCTAACAATTTATACCCCTGGTTTTATAATTTTGATCATGCGTAAATCGCCTCATTTTATAAAAATGTAAATTTCTAAATAAAATGTTTGGAATGTAGCTTTTTGTTTCCATAACCTTTTAGATTGAAGTATTGGTAACCTTAAGTGGTAGGAGTTTAAAATCTATCTGTAAAAAAAAAATTTCTTTTTAAAGATTTTTAAGTGGTCTTAAATTTTTGATCAGGAGTGTATACTGTTTATTAAATGAAGGGAATGTCTACTCAAATATAAATATCCATTAAGAATAATGTATAAGTAACAAGCATTCATCAGATTAATAAATAAATTCATCCTTTCCTTGCAAATTGTGCATACATTTCATACATGTAAACAGTTTTATGGGTTTATTTTATGTGTGTATTTTTTTTTTTTTTTTTACATTGTCTCATTTTATTGTATACTCTTTCTGGTATATTGTGCTTTGTTGGCAAAAATAAAGCTGCAACCAAATTTTACAAACTTCCTCTTGGGTAAAATGAGGATGAGAATATAACTCGGTAACAATTTGGCAAGAATGAGCTTGAACCAAATGTTGACTATCTTTTCAGGAAAAATGACATCATAAAAACTGCAATCAAAATGAACATATTCGCTGATAAAATTGACAGACCATAAACTGGCCTCTTCTGTGTTCTCAATTCAACTGCCATCTGCAAACTGCTGAACTAAACTCTCTCTCGACTGACGTCACTTAAGTAGGCATCCCACCTGACACATGCTATTTCCATTGTACTCTGTCACACCTCAGGTGCTGACTTATTTGAACTCTGTCGTCAAAACAAAATTTTGCTTGCCATCTCCATTTTCTGACATTTCAAATAACATCCATTTTTTTTTTTTTTCGAATTTTGTAACAAAATGTGAATACACTACCAGGTAAAATTCCACACCAACCAAGAATATATAACAATTTGTGATTTTTTTTTTTTAATTTTAAAAGGTGACGATACTAAATTTGTTTTCAATAACAGTTTAACTAAGATCAAGTTTGTTCCCAGAAGATTGTTTCATTCATTCATTTTTCTAATTGCAATGTGTATATAAAGTGGAGATTCAGTTCTATATTACAATCAATACATAAACTGATCCCTCACTTTTATTTTGTATAGCTTATGGCTTAGTGCAAGACTGTGCAGTCAGGTATTGTCAGTTTGATAAATGAATTTCTTTATTGGAAATCATTGTCCTAACCGCTGCCTGACAAAGTGATGACATGGCTGGGTACATCGTTGGATAAAGTTCTGCATTTCTTGATGGATAATTTAATATTGTGTTGCACAATATCTATATACTACTTATAATTTATTTATTCACTCAAACTAGCTTGGATATTTATGAGTCTATCATGTCAACAATCACTGTTCTGCTTTCAGGTCGGAAAGCCATTAGGGTGGCATTCTGTGCTATAACATAGCTGATCAGTGTAGGTGGTTGTTGGGTGGCCAGCCTATTTTGCAGCATGGCTAGGTATTCAGAGCAGTAGACCACTCATAAATTCTTGTTTTGCTCACCAGCAGTGTCCAGTAAAGTGCATTCTGCATTCATGTAAGATTATAGAAATATCAGTGATGAGTCCATAGGGTTGTCATCCAAAAGATGTTAAGCATAGTTCTCAGTATCCGAGTGTAGGTTCCATTAAACTGAAGATTATTGTAATGTACCCAAGATACCGGTTAGATGTTACCTTAATCAATTTTTGACTATATTGTATCTTGAACCACTGCCGAGTGCAGTGCTAAATATCATTAAAATTAGACAAGGTATTCTTGAACTGGGGCTGTTTTTTCTGTTTTTATAGCATTTTTAATAGCAAATTCAGTATTTATTTTCAATACGCATTCTTATATCAGTTTGCATATATAAACAAACACTTACATATTATATTCCAACTGTTATGCATATGAAAAATAATAAACATGCATAATATAACAACATTATTAAATAAATTTAACTATACAAAACAACATATATTTATACAATTCCCTCCACTACATTAGAACTTATTTCTCAAATGTTTGGCACAAGTAATTGACAGGTGAAGACACTATGTGAGTGTGTTGTTGTAAAAAGAGATCTGTATGGCTGGAAAATTGTGTCACATGTCTTGGTGGTATATAAATTAATAGATGCATGTTGGTTTGCTGTCATATTTTGAAATAAATGTGTGGAAGAAACAAGTATATATAATAATAAATATGATTATTATTAATTTCTTATTGTATTTGATCTAAGTAATATTGTATAATATGTGTAATTAATAATAAAATTGATATTATCATTTCATATCGTGACCTGTTTTAAAAGGAATCCATTGAGTTTATGGATGGTTAAAACAAGATCTAGTATTTATACTTTAGAACTCATTTAAATGAAGTTTGTATAATTAAATAATGGGGTTACTTATCTATAGATTAACTTCAAATTAGAGTATCTGTGCACTCTGGTCTACAGTTATTAACAGATTTTTATGGTCATTTCATGTTGAAACATCATTTCTGTATGATCACCAAAGTTAAGTAACATAGATGCTGGTCAATACCTTGATGAGTGACCACTTGAAAATACCAGGTGTTGTAAGCTTGGATGTGTGAGTGGTGTAATGGATAATGTCTTGGAATTGATAATTGGAGAGCCAAGTTCCAATTCCCATTAGGCTCATTATATTCACTTACATGCAAATACCCTTGGGACAGGTATAAACCCACCTCTTCTCTCCCAGCTATGAGTTAATTAGTAAGATATGTCACTAAATCATTACTGTTTCAAAAAAACAAATTTTAGAATCTAAAAATATTTTCTTGCTTTAAATAACCAGCAATAAGTTATAAAAAAATGAATCAATCAGTGAAATACTGATTAGCTACACAGGCATGCCTTTTAGATTTATTTACATTCTCTGAAATATAAATACATAGAAATTAACATGGCTACAAAATGAGGGATCAGTTTATGTATTGATTGCAATATAAAATTGAACCCCCACTTTATATACACATTATAATATTTTGTTTGTTAATCTGCGATAAGAAAAGTGAATAAATCAGTCTTCTCTTGCATTCACTCTCTCGCTTGTTCTCTCTCTTATCACTGTCTCTTTTACAGTCTCTACTTTGCACTCTCTCTCTCCCTTTTCACTGTCTCCCTCACAATCTCTTCTTTGCACTGTCTCTCCCTTTCATATATCTCCCTCTTCCTTTCTCTATCCTGAAGCAGTGTTCTAGTTTGTGTAACAACTCATTTTTTACACTTTTTCTCCTATGTACTTCTACTACTTCCAAATCTTGATTTTTTTTTCTCTCTTTCTCTCCATTCTCTCCCCCTCTACCCTCTCTATCTCCCCCAATTAAACATTGTTACTTCAGAAGACTCAGACTTTAACCAGAATCTATTTTTGTTAAATACTTTGTATCTTAATGGAACCATTGCTGACAGAGGGGTCAAAAGACAAAGTGTCATAGATTTCACTGTCTATTTAAGTTATATAAGTATGAAAAGGTTATCAACAAAATAGCAGACCAATCAATCAAACAGTTTTATAATATTAACTTCTGCTAATTTTGGAAAGCTTTATTTCAACACATTTTTGGTCTTGTTTTATATTTGTTTTCTTTTTTTTTTTCACCTTGTGTGTTATGTCAGCTATCATAGTTTTTGTCTGTCCATCTGACCAAATACTGTATCTTGATCCACTAGAAATAACTTTGGACAATTTTTTTGCAATTTACCCTCTTTATGTTCTTTTAATACTTTCTCTCTTGGAAAAGGTATGAATCTATCTCCTCTCCTATGGGTAAAGTAGTAGTATTTGTGTTGTAGAGTAGCTGACACCCCTGCAGCACTCTTAATGATGGAATTGCCCATGGCCTGAAAGGTCTATTTAAGTAAAGAATAGAAGCATTCAAGGCATAATATTCGAGTGTCATTCAAGTAATATTTGAACTGATTACTTTGGGGGCTATTGCGATCTAAACCCCCCTCCTCTCTGTGTTCTAAGTTCTGTCTTGTCTGTTATTGTAACTATTGTACTGTTCTGTGTATATTCGTTTAGCACCAGCTGTTGTGCTGAATAATACTGCAGCATACTTTCTCTGTGTATTGTATCCACCTTGGCAATACAACAACTTGTATCTGTAAATATCATTGTTATTCTAAAAAAATGTTGATGCAATATTCACTCACAAAAAGAAATTATTCTTATAATCCAAAATGTGTTTTGAATTTAAATAACCCACAAAGGGTTGTCATAAAAAATCAATTCTCTTTCACTTCTTTTCTCTCTTTTTTTTTTCTACTTGGCTTTTTTCTTCTTTTTACCACACTCTTTTTTTTCTCACTTGTTCTTGTTGCACTTCATTCTTTTATGTTTAAACTTTCTCTCTCTCACTTTCTCTTCTTATGGTTGATACTTAGAGAATTGAGAAGTGACAGACTCTCATGAGTGTTTGCTTTGTTCAAGATTTAATACCAATTTCCCTAAAAAGAATGAAAACTAATTTCAATCCAGATCAATAACCATTTCCTGTCAGTTGAGTATTTTCTAAATCTATACCATGTATGGTGTCAAAGAATTCACTGTTTTACAATCTTAGATATTTTTTCTTTTTGGGTTTTTCTCAATCATTTCACCACCAAACAAGGCAATAAAGCTACTAAGTTAAGAGTTTACTGAATGTGAGAGAATATGAAGAAAAGAAAAAACATTATTAAAGTGAAAGATTAAGAAGATAGAAGATAACAATTGACATTGCATTTAAATTGTTGAAGATCAAACTTGACTGGAACATAAGAAGCCAAAAGAGAGTTCCACAAATGCAAGATACATGTTTCTGTCTGAATTTCTGGGATAAGGAATTACCATTATTTACACTATTTATATTCAGGCTGTTTCCTCATCTTTGTTGTTGTTATCATGTTACAGCTGTCATACCCTCCATCCTTTTTCAGATGTATATTAATTTGGGTAACCTACAGGAAATTCTAAACTGAATCCTTTATTTAAACTAATATCTAGACTTTTCTAGGAATATCATCTCATTCTTATTATGAGCACTGCCCAGTTATTTTTCATTACAGCAATTTGTCCTACAGGACAATGGCCTGATGGATTAAAGCATTGGTTCATGAATTTGGTGACATACTGAATGTGAGTTCATTTCCTGGGCCAAGCAGTGTGTACTTGAACTCGTTGGAAACAGACAAGCAATAACTAAGCAGTACTAAAAATAAGAAATTGACAATATCTCTAGACATAGTCAGGGGAGCAAGAATAGTCTACCTCCATAGATTAAATGGTTCAATTCAAAATTCCTTGTAGGCTACCTGGATCGATATACACCTGATGAAGGTCAGGAGATACAGTAGCCAGAACATTGTGACAAGAAAGATGAGGACAATAGTTTGAATATAAATAGTGTAAAAGAAGAAATGTTACTTTTGTTTTTCAACATAAAATTATTATACATTCTTTGGACAGTTAACCCTTCTTAATTGTATATTTGTATTTGCTAATGAAATTTTCATGAATAATGAAAACTAGTTATATATTTTAATGAAAATATAGCATTTAATCTCTAATATTTGTCTGTCAAATTCTACGTGCTGTGTTCATTCAGAGTGTAAGCGATCGTGTCTCTCCACAATTTCTTGTCCTTTGTTGCTCTTAAAACATTTTGTCTTTTTGTTAACTCTCTTAAACTTGTTCCACCATCCATTTACTGAGGCTTACCAGGTAGGTTATGTATTATTTCCATCTGTCCCTCATGTCTTCATTCAGTCCCGTGAGTATCAAATTTTCCAAGCTCACTTTCCTCATTATATGCTCTAGAAACTTAAACTATCTCTTCCGGATGTTAACAATGCGTGTCCTTTTTGTTTCTATTTTGTCTCAAACTTTGTCGTTGTTCACATGTTTGGTCCATGGTATTTTCAGAATCTTTCTGTAGATTTGCATTTCTGCTATTCCAAGTCTCTTCTTCATCTGTGAGGAGATTGTCTTAAAAATTTTAGATGCAATGTCAGTCATTATCGTAAGTCTCTTGGCATCCTGTTCTTTTATTGTCCTCTCTCCTCAATAATGTTTTCTCATTTGCTCTCACTCTTGCACCTTAGTGGCTTTATCACCTTGCTTAGGGCAAAATAATTTTTAAAAATGGACTTCATTTTATGCTGTTAGGTAGAATTCTATTTAGAACTATGAAAAAAAAAGGATATAAATCTTTTTTTTCCTGTTACCCTATAGGATGCTGTCATCTCGTCTTCCTCTGGGAAATGTACCTCAATCTAACACATTTCACTTTTATTAAAGCTTCTTTAGTGATTGTATTAAAAATGAAAAATTTTTACAAATCAGCAGTTTATTGGAATTTTGGGATTTGGGGTTGTTTCATATTGTCAGATATGTGTCACGTGTATTAAAACAATAGATAATTATTTTCAAATATATGTGCATGGAATCTTCTCTAAAGAAGGTTTAATGAAAGTGAAATTGAGATACATTTCTTTGTTTTTTACTTTACTCTATCATAAATATAAGTGTAAAAATTCAGATATAAGTAATATCTATTTGTAAAAAGACATGAATAGATAAAATATATATATATATATATAAAAACCTCTATATGTGGAATTAATTTTTTTTAAATGTTGAATTAAATTACTTTGAAAGTTTCCACCTCTCTGTCAGATTTCTTAAATAACCACATTGATTACAATTTAGCACCTTCTGCAAAATATTTGACATCTCATTTAATTCAATACAATTTTTGGTTAATTCATTCTTCGCCTCTTCTTAATGGTAAGTGTTCTCATTAATATACCAATGAGATCAGCACATTTCCACTACACCATGTGCACAAGTTATCCAGGCCATTTCAAGTTTACTTAGGTAGAGATTTTCTCAACATTAATTTGACTAAGTGCTGTGGAGTAAATAAGACACTCCCAGTAACACAAATGAAGCAAGATGCTTTGAATAAAGAACTCAAAGAGAGTTCTGGGTCAGAGTTCTAATAAAGTTCAGATTTGCAGTGGTAAATGCCATAGCTGAATTCACATACAATTCTGATGATGGAAATACCTTTTCTGCTTACTTTAGAAGAGCAGAAAAAATTTACAGTGAGGAATGCAGTGACTGGGAAGACAAGAAAAAACAAGACTTTTGTCGAGGAAGTTAGCATCAGTAGAATATGAAAAATACTTAATATTTGTCTATATTTCAGAGATGAGGTAGTATTTACAGTATTTACTTTATTTGGACTATTGTCCTCATCTTTGTCCCCATTTGTACAAAAATACTATAATTTTGTACTACCAAGAAAATAAGGAGAAATTTGCTTAAAAAAACAGTAAAATATTTAGGGAGAAAAGTTTATTTAATATTTGTTGGTACTGTAGAAATCTGACAAAAAAAGAAAACAAACATTTTGCCACATATGCCAGAATCATTAACAAGGAGTGTGAGACATTCAAATGAGCTGATTTTAGATATTTTTAAGGATTAATTTTTGTTCAAGGGTTAACAGCAAAAGAAGATGCAGAAATACATGCTAGAATCCAAACAAAACTGGAACAGAATCAAAAACTAGCACTGCAAGAAACATCAGACAAATGTCAGAGAATCTTAAATCTGAGATGCAATATAAAGGAAATTGAATAAAAAGAATGCACATATATACAAGCCAAAGAAAAATGTGTAAAAAGAAAAATTAATACATGTTTTTGATGTGGAAAGTTACACCTTGGAGATAACTGTCTCTTTATAAATTTAAAGTTCTTCAAGTATGAAAAAGTAGGACATAAAAAGTTACACTATTAAACTAAAGTAAGGAAAAGTTCTCAGAAAATTTGTATACACATATTTAGTGAACATATGTACAGCATGAAGATTTTAATGGCTAATATGAAGATTTTAATGGCTAATATGGTAAAACTTTTTAAAAATTAATGTAGGGATGGATGTACTACGGGGTCGTATTGTACTCAAGGATGTAATTTATTCCCTGTTTTCATCTTCAGAAACATGGAGTTGTGTCATATTGAAGAAAATACAGGATATATATATATATAACAACACATGATACTAACCCAACCAATCCTAAACATATCACTCTCTTATACCGTAGCCAGATGCACTCCAACTACCAACTAGATGAAAACATCCTAAAAAAACTCATAAATACTAATATTTCTCCGACAGACTCTAACAAAAGAATTAAGTTCATTATATATTACACTAAATCCACTACATCTAATTCATTTGTCCGCAACGACTCTTCCCCCACCGTTAGTGATTTGCAAAAGACCAATGTAGTATATAAATTCATATGTCCATTTAGAGAATGTATCTCTAACAACCTTAATAATATCTACATCGGCCACACCACAAATTCGCTCTCACGGCGTCTGACGTTGCACTTAAATAAAAATTCAAATATATTCCGTCATTTAGAACAACACGGTTATCAACGCACACTTCTGAGACAAACGCTTGTTGATAACACGTACATACTCAAACAAGAAAATAATAAGCAGAAACTAAAAATCCTCGAAGCACTCTACATTAAACAGTTTAAACCTGGTTTGAATACAATCAATTTCGATATTTCCAACAACGTACTCAAATGTCTGTAATCAGACCAGGGACCACAACACCACTATTTTGTCACTGTCTTCGGCCATCCGCCACGGTAGGGATGGACTTATATTTTCAATTCAATTATCTTTATTGTTAATAGCTTAAATGTTCTATGTTTACTGTGTGTTATTATTTACTCTTTGATAATGGCTTATGTGAGCCGAAAGCTTAGACCTGATAAAAAATTCAACAAATACTGTGATTTTTTGTTGTCTTTTAACGACATCACCATCAAGTATATCAGACGGTATGAACGGATCCTACACAAAATTAATAGACAAAACTTGTCTATATTATTCAATGAAACCTGCATTAATATATATATATATATATAATTAGTTAGTTTTTGGTTATAATTAAATTAGACCAGTACACAGTTGTATTAAAAGTGTTCAATATATTTATATTGTAAAACTTTTTGATATTTTTCATTTTCTGCATCTTCAGGCGATTTATAATAACTGTTTATTATTTAGTTATTATAAATCTCTTGAAGATACTGAAAGGTTGAAACCTTGGTTGCAGAAATAACTCATTTCCAAATGAAGGATATATATACAATTGTACTATTCTTTCAGTAATGCTTACATTATTTTCTCTACTTGAACAATCCCTTTCTTGGTTTTCAACTCATTCTTGCAGTAAAATCATTATCAATGCACATGCATGCACACACACACACTAGCCATATGTTATCAGTAATTCTGGCATTTATTTTTGGTCACTGACAAACACTTCTTCCTGTTTTTTAATATATTTTCATACCAAAACCATCAGTAATGAATTTATTTTATGCATACAATTATCCTATTCTATCAATAACACTTGCAATAATTTATCACCACTGACAATACTTTTTATTCTTTTTTTTTGTCTGTGTGCTACTTACAGATTGAATATTGAGATTACTAATTAAAAAATTCAGATAAAAACACCCAAAATTAGTTTAATCATGCATTTCTTCCACTAATCTCAGAAAGTGTTAGTGAATACAATGACTAAAGCAAAATGCTGGAGTATATATCTGTAAATTCAGATGACAGTGATAATAAACCTAAAAACTTATCTGTAGCTAACCAGATTCAAGCATAGTTAGTACTAAAAAAAAAAAAAATTTTTACTTCATTTTATTTTTGGTAGGACAGGTTAATGCATTGAGTTATTTTACATATAATTTTTCATACAATTTTGTGTATTTTATTTTGTATATTTGTGCGTATATACCTTTCCTTTTTTTAAAGTTTGTTTTTTTATTTGAAAAATATCCTTAAAATATTTTATCAACTATAATAAAGGCTTTATTTTACCAAAAATACAATTTACCAAGGTAATTCTTGAAGACAACACATTCAAGATAGGCAGTCTTTGCAAATATAGACCTCAATATCAAGTGTTGTTGTAGTGTTCTCCCTCTAAAGAATCTATATTGGACTCTTCTGCCTAATATAAGATTAGTAGGAGAGGAGGCCTTGGGGGAACAGTTGAACTGATTGAACACTGTTCAACTGACACACATGCTAATCATGTGATACTCTTCTGTTATATTTACTGTTAAATATGTAATATTTTTATAACATGTTTTGTCATTTCTTAAACCTTTCACTTGGTCACAACAAAATGATAGAGCAAAAATAAGGAATTATTAAAAATAAGAATAAAAAACACCAGTGAACTATTTTATTTTAATTATATATGGATATATAATTTTGCACATCTCTTTTTTTACTTAACACATTAACTCCCACACAACCCACCAGAGGGTCATGGTGGCATGTCTGCAAGGCCTACACTACCCTCACAATGAAGGACCACCACTAGCATGCAGGGGGTTACAGTGAGTAAAAAGATTGAACAGGTGAAGAGGCTCATCCCTTGTTTCCTGTTTAGGATGCGGTTTCAGGTTTTCTCTTTTCCAATCTCTTCAATCTTATGTAGCCCCCTGCACATCAGTGGCGTTACTGCCTTGCTCGGGGTGATATGATGAAAAAAAAAAAAGGTAAAGTGGGTTTTGAAGAAACTATAAAAAATGAATGGGATTCAAAAACACAGAAGATAGTAATCGATGTTGCCTTTAAATTTTTCAAGATATGAGGGAAGCAAGTAAATAAAAGGAGGTTCTACAGGTGAGAAGTATGAGAAAAGAAACTATTCAAGTAGAAGTTATGGTTGCATTTAACTATTTCAACGATAAAAGAGTGGAACCTAGACTTTAACTTAACTGTAACGTATGATTATTAGTTAGGATGATATACTTTTGTCATGACAATTTGCTTCTAAAATCTGAAACTTTTCATAACTCAACATAAGTCTTGCTTAGTATGGTACAAGGCTAAATAGTTTTTTGGAAAATTCTGTTACAGCTTGTGTAATGTCAATTTATATTATGCACAACTAATTAACATTTACTCTTAGTAATGCCTGTATTAATTTTTGACTACTGGCAATCCCTTTATTCCCAATGTTTAATTCATTACTATAGTAAAATCATTAGTAATGCATTTGTAGCACGCACAAAGGCACTTCCATTACACTACCTGCATATCCACAGCTGATGATAATGTCAATAAAAAGTTCCTACTTACTGATAACAAGCTGGTAAATTTTGTTTCTGTGATAGTCATTTAATGCAAAATGATGGATTAAAAATATCCTAAGTCTGCTGATAGGAAAGTGAGTTCACTGTGTCGTTCCAGAGTATTTCTCACTAGAATCTATCTTAGGGATATTATCCAGGCAACAGAAAGTTTGTTTACTCCTGAATTACTCTGACAAAAATTCACCAGTGTTAATATTTTTGTGTAACACAAAAAATGTGGCACAAGACCAAAAATGCTGATAGAGGAACCTGGTCTTCAGTTGTCTTATCTTAAAAACTTAGCTAGTCGCAATCACTGGCCCAAACAAAACATTCAATATTCCTTGCACTGAAACATTACATTCTTACTTAAAATTCTTATTACAAACACCATAATGCCTCAAAGACTCTATGAAGTTCTAACTAGTCCCATACGTACAATTTATCTGTCTAGAGTGGAGAATAAAATAACAACTTTTAAAAATTAAAACCCTCTTGAATATTTGTACAATTCATAATAATATTTACAAAGAACTAAACAACATGGTGTTAGTTATAAAAAAAATCCAACAATCCTTAATTGTGACAGAAATATCAGTTGACTGGATGAAATTTATGCAGGGCTTGGATAAATTAAAAATAATCATTCAACAAACCGCACACACAATTACACACTCATCCAGACACAACAACAAAAAAGATTATTTTTCTAAACATAACTTAGATGTAGCACAAGGTTAAAAGTGAGGCACCCCCATTGAGGATTGAACTCACTATTCAGTTGTAATTGTTCGAGCAAAGCAAGTTTGTTAACCATTACACCACATCAAGGTGCCCAGAATCCACAAGAGTTTTTTTTTAAGTGATTAGGTGAGCCAGAGGAACAACAGGTACTTCTATACAAACACCATGGCTCTACCCACAGTGACACCCACCAAGCTCATATCATCAGTGATTTTGTTGGTGATTTTGAGCAATGAGGGCCATGT